>JADKYC010000226.1:0-31028 GCA_019843955.1 Xylaria sp. 218_066
AAAAATAATTATAAAAGTAAGTTTAAAATAAAATATATTTTTAGTAGGGTGTTATATTATATTTTATAGCTATATTTAAGGTTATTTAACTAGTTCTAAAAATATATTAAATAAATAGCTATAGAGCTTAGTTAATCCGGGGTATTTTTATATAGCCTTTTAATTAAAAATATTTTTTTACTAGTTGTTAATTTTTTTAATATTTGTTAGTAACTATTTATACCGTTTTTTTAAATTTATTTTTTTAAATTTATATTTATATACCTATATTAAAACAAATTATTTTAATATTTATTTATTATAAATATAATATAAAATAGTATGTTTATTATTATATTTTTTGAACTAATAATATAAATTATTTTAACGTTTAAATATTTTAATTTATTTGCTTATTTTATATAAATGCTTTTAATATAGAGAAATGTTAAAAAAAATATTAATAGTTTATAGTTTATATAAATAATAAATAAAATCTTCGATTTAAAATATTTTTTATATTTATAGCTAAATTTAACTATAGTATATAGTTTTTTTTTATACGTTCTATAGTTTTTTTAAGCTTTAATAAATAAAAAGCTATTATATAAAATAAGTTTTAATACTTTTTTTTATTATTATAAAATATAATATCTTTTTTTAAATATTAATATATTTAAATATATTTTTATTAGCTAATTTATTATATAATTATATATTTTAATTATTATTACTATTTATGTATATAATAGCTTAAAAGCTAAAGCTTTATAGTTTTTTTATTGCTATAATATATTGTTTTAAAAGTAACTAAAAGGTTAAAAAATCTTTAAACAATTTTTTATTTATTTATGTATAAGTTTTATAGCTTTAATAAACTAATATATTTTAGTTTGGTTTATTAGTATAAGCTATTTTTATAGCTTTTCTGCTTTTTTAAATTTAATAAATATTTTGCTATAAATTTTATATATTACTTTTAATACTTTTATTTTATTATATTTAATTATTATATTTTTAAATAATAGCTTTAATTTAAACTATAATATTTTTAATAAGAAATAATATTTAATTTATTTTAGCTATTTTTTTATAGTTTTATATATTTTAAAAACGTTATTAATATATTTTACTACGTAAAAAAAAATGTTTAATAACGTAAATATAATTATTAAAAGTTTAAGCTTTAGTTTTAAAATAAAACTTAGCATAATTTTTATTATTTTAAATATAAAGTAACTTGCTAACTATATATTTTAAGGCATTTATATAAGCTATAGTTATAAAAACTTAGGTATTTTAAAAGCTAATATATACTAATAATTTAAATAAACTATAATTAACTAATAGTTATACTTAAAATTAAACTTATAATAAAAGCTAATAGTTAAAATATTTAGCGTTTTATATATATTTATTAATAAAAAAAGACTAGTTTTAAAAAATTTTTTATTTATTTTATTATAGTTTATTATAAAGCAAAGTTCTTTTTATAGCTTATGTACTATAACATTTTTATTTTTATTTATTAATATTAGTATAGCTGCTTAGTTTAAAAAACCCCCGTTAGCTATAACAGTAAATTTATATATGCTTATATTAATATATTGCTTAATTAAAATATTTAGCTAGTATAAATTAAAGTTTAACTAAGGTTATTTATAAGATTTATTTTAAAGTTTTATTTTTTTTTTTAGCTGTACTTTATATATATATAAGTTTATTAGTTTAGATATATTTTTAATACTAAATATACTATAATTCTTATATATATATTATATTTTTATATAATGTTTTTTCGCTTATTTAAGAACTAAAAAGCTAAACTTTAAGCCGTATATCTTTTATTAATTAAATATTTCTTTATTAAATATTTTAAATAATCGTATAGTTATTAAGCGCTATATTTTATAATTTATAAAAAATTTAACTTTAGTTTTTATTTCTTATAAATAATATATAATTTATTTTTTTTTTAAAACAACAAACTAATTAAAAAGTAATATGTTAAATATTAATATATTAAATATACTATAAAGCTGCCTATATATTTTTTTTTATATATAGGTTATATTTAAACGTAGTATATAAGTTTTTATTTAAATATAACTTAAAAAAATAAATAGCGTTTTTATGCTAGCTAATTTAATAACTTAGCTAAGTTAAAGTAAGTAATCTAGTTTAACAACTTAATTTTAAATTTATTAGTTTTTATAGAATTAATACTATTATTATTGCTATTTAAATTTAAAGCTTTTTTTATATAGCTTTTTATAATATTTAAAACATAACTATATAATAGCGTAAATTTATAAAATCCTTTTAGCAATATTATAAGTCCTTTTAATATTATAAGTTCTTTTTTTATGCTAAAGTTTTTAATAATAAGTATAGAACTATAAATATCGAATAATATTATAATATCCTATAACTATAGAAGTTTTAGTAATACTAAAATATTTTTATTGCTTTTTAAAAGCTGTACTATTGTTTAAATTAAGCAAATAATACTTATTATAATAACATTAAATATAATGAAGTTTTTTATTTTAATAGTTTATTTATTTAAGTTTAATAAATAAGCAAATTTAACTTTAATATTAAAAAGTACTTAAAAAAAAATGCTAAAGTTAGTAATAAAATTAAAATATATTAAGTTAACGTTATTTTTTTAATTAGCTTGTTTTAAGTTTTTTTTAACTATATTTACTATAACTTTTTTTTTTATAATAAACTTAATAATAAATATTATTTTATATATATTAGAAAATATAATTATTAACGTTTTTAATAATAGCACTATTAACTTTATTTTAATATATTTTTAAGTAGTTTTTTTTGCTTTATTTCTAATTTTAGTTAAAAAGTATTAAAAATTATAAATAAAGTTTAAACTTAATTAAAGTAAATTTATAAACAAAATTAGCATTTTTATTTAATATAATAACGTTTTATAATTTAATAAGCTTTTGTTTATTTAACTTTATATTTTTTTTAATAGCTAAAAAAGTATATTTAAGTTATATATTTTCTATAGTTTAAATATTTATTCTACTTCTTTATTATTTATAAAGTTAACTATTGTTGTTTTATTAAATACTTTTTTTTTTTTATTAAACGGACTTATAATTAAATTAAACAATATTTAAAAAATAGCAATAAAATTTTATAAATCTTATTCGATAATAACATTTTTATTTATATTAGCTAATTTAATATAATAAACTAATTAATATTTTATAAAAATTTTTATTAATTAGTTTATATTAAGTTAGTTAACTATTTTTTTATTTATTTTATTAATTATAATTTTATAATATATTTATACCGATTTAAAATAAACTTTTTTTTTTAAATAACCTTAATTCTAAAATTTATAAATAAGTAGAATTTTTGCTTTTAAATACGCTTATTCTTACTATTATAACTATTTATCTTATAATATATTATATTAAGTTTAAGTATATTTTTAATTTTTATAGCAGAAATATGCTTTTTTTTTAGCGTTTAAAATTTCTGTTCTATTAACTAATAAATATAATAATAACTTTATAAGTAAAAGTTAACATATTATTTTATTATAGTATCCTTTTTTACCTTGTTTTCTATATTTGCTTTTTTTTTTTTAATTACTTCTATAAAGAGCGCTTTATTTAGTATATAAACAATTTTTTGTTATATATTTTGTTCGGTAATAATTAAAATATTTTATTATCTATATGTTTATAATAGGCTTTTTTTAATAAACGTATTTTTATGCTTATAAAAAAAAAATATAGCGTTATAATATATTAGCTATAAAAGAAGTATAAGTTATATAATTATTAGTAGGCTAATAGTAAGAAAAAAATTAGTTATATTTAGTTAAATAGTTAGATTATTAAACGTTTTTAAAATATTAATACTGTTTATAGCTTACTAAATAAATATATTAAACATTTTATTTAAAATTTTATAAATTATTTTAATTTTTTGTCGTTTAATATATTTAACCTCTATTTTAGCTTTATTTATAATAATCTTTGCAGCATTTTAAATAATTTTTAAATAATTTTTTAAAAACTTAGTTTTTATAGTTTATTAAGTTAATATTTTTTATTAAAGTTTATAGTTTTTAAAACTATTAATAAAACTTAAAATAATTATTTTAAAAAATATATTTTCTATAAGCAATTCTATAGTAATATTATTAGTAGCAGCAGTAGTAGTAATTTTTAAAATATTTCGAATACTAGCTTATTTAACAGCTCCTTAAATATAATTATAATATTACGTAAAAATTTTTTTATTTTTTTAATTAATTCTAGTAAAATCCTCCATTTTATAAATTTCGCTATTAACTAGTTTACTTAAATATTTATTTTTAAAAAGCTTTTCGAGCTTTATTAAATTTATAGCAGTAGCAGTTTTTTTATTAGCTTTTTTTATAATAGCCTAAAGTTTAATATTTAAATCTATAAAAGTAGCAGCTTTTTTAATATAAAATATGTTAATAGCATAAATAACTTATAATATAAGTAAGGTTTTACATATATAGCTTACTTTTTCGAACTATTATAATAGCTGCTAAAGCTATTATAATAATAACTTTATATTATCGAAATAACTATAGGAGCTAAAATCTAAGATTATCCGTAGTAAAACTTATAGTATAAAATTTAGGTCTAAAGTTGCTATACTTACTAATAATAAACGGTTAATAAAATATAAAACTAACTAATTAATAAAGCTTTAACTTTAAGTTTTTTTTAAAAAGCTTTTTAAATTTAAATAGTTTTTATATAAATTAGGTTTAAAAAGTTATTTTTATACTTTGTTTACTTTGTTTAAATTTATTTACTCCTAATAAACAGATATAATAACGTATAAGTTAAATAAAAAATACTTTAGATTGTTTACTGGACTAACTAGCTAAAAGGTGCTTTTTGATTAGTATTTTTAATGATATTTTATTATATTTTTTTTTATTAATTCTCGAGTCCTATTTTTGTTACTAGAAGGACTATAAAAAAAAGAAGTATATGTTTATTAAGTTTTTCGTATCTGTTTGTTATACTAATTTAAAGGAATAGATGATTACAAATGCGGCTACTTATGTGGCTGCTAAACATAGCCACAATCCCAGCTCATATATAAGTTAATATTAATCGTATTTATAATATTATTTTATTTAACGTTGCTTTAATTAGTACTACTTTAACTAATATTATTATTATTAATACTGCTTATATTTTAGTAAGCTTTTTAATTTAAAGCTAAACTAAAATTAACATCCGGTAAAATACATTATTAAACTTATTAAAATTATATAAATGCTTTTATATTTTAGCTTCTTTTAGTTATAAGTTTAACTATTTTAAATATATATTCAATATTTCGTTTTACTAAGTTTACGTTTAACTTATTATTATTTTTTTACATAAAAAAAATTAATAGTTTTTTTGTTAAATCTTAGTTCTATTATAGTAATTTTACAAAAAAACTTAGGTTGTTAAAAATGCTACGTTTTATATTCATTATTTTAAATAACCCTTTTAATATAGCTGTTAATAAAAATTATATATTTTTTTTAGCTTATTATTGTTTTATAAGTTTACAACTAGTAGCTTTATTATTTAAACTTATCATTCTATTTAAATTTAACAAATATAACATATATTTAAATAAGTTTAAAATATTATTAAATATATATTTTAAAACTGTTAGTAAATCACTTTTTCTAAAATATTTAATAAACTAAAATAGTTTTTTCGCTTTTAAAAATAACCTAGTTTCAAATTTTAATTAAAAGTTTGTAAAATAAAATAAACCAGAAATAAAATAAATATATTAAAAAATTTATAATGTTTATAAATATTTAATAATATTGAAAGCTAAGTTACTTTTATAAAAGTTATACTTATTAAAGCTAAGCTACTTTAAAATATAAAAATATTTTATAAAGCTATTTTTAGTTTATATTAGCTTTATATTAAAAATATATTATAAATGCTTTTTTATTAAAAGCTTTCGTAAAAAATATAAAAGTGAATAATATAAATATAAAAAAAATTATTAAAGCTAAATATTTAACTTTAGCAATACTTCCTAATTAATAATTATAACATTTGCTAAAATATTAAACCTGCTTAATTACTTTATGATGTTACAATATATTAAAACTGCCGCTATAAAAAGATAATATTTTTAAAACCTTATAAAAATAAAAAAAAACAAAAGAATAATTGTTTTTACTTTAGTTCAATGTTTACAATAAAACTACGTAGTAAGGCACTACTTTATAAGGTATAATCTAGGTAGTAAAAAAAAAAAAAAAAAAAAAAAAAAAAACAGTAGCCTATAGCTAGATCCACGAAATGGATATAGGGGCAAGTACTTTTCGTATGCCAAGTAGCATCTAATCTACAGGTATTACTAGATAGCAGCCCCGCGAAACGGGGATAGCCTCTGGCCGCGCTGACCCCCTAGGGGTTCCCATCAAATAATATATTTATTTAAAGTTTTTTTTAATAGCTATTATAAATGAAATAATTTATTAGTTAGCGCTACTTTTTAAAAAATAGTTTTCTACTAATAAATAAGCTTTTGCTGTTTTTCTTTTAAAAAAATAAGATTTCTTTATGTTATATATAGTTAACTAGATTATTTTCTAAGTTCTTTTTAATATATATAACTTCTTTTAAAAACCTTTAATAAAGTTTAAAAAATCTATTATATATATAATAATAATAGCTTAAACTAATATAATTTTTTCATTTAACCTAATTAAACTTTTAAAAATATATATATTTATTTTTATTAAGTTGGCAAATTTTTTTTTTTTTGAAAATAGTTTTGCTTATTTAATATAAAGTTAAGCTTTTATTATTTAAACTTTAGCTGCTTATTTTTATTATTATTATTTATAGTTATATAAATTGTGTATTTTGTTAGTATATAAATCATTTAAGGTATTAAAATGTAACGATAATAAATTTAATAAATTAAAAAGATTAAAATTAAAACTGGTTTAAAAAAGAATTTTTTTCTGTTTACTTTTTAGTCTTTTTTTAAAAAAGCTTTTTTAAAATAAACAGCTAGAGCTAATTAAACTAAAATAACATGCTTTAAATATTCTTTATAAAAAATCTCTTAAAATTAGTTTTAATTTATTATTTAAATTTATAAATAATAGAATGTATAATATTATAGTTGCTTTTTATAACTATATTAAATTTTCCTTTTGATAATAGTTTTTTAAAAAGCTATTATTATAAAATACTATAGTTAAATTAACTAATAAATAAGTAAAACTACTTTTTAATAAACCTATTTTAATTATATTTTTAAAACGTTTTATTTATTTTGCTACGCTAGCTATAAATATTTTTAGTTTATGCTACTAATTTTTCTTTCTATATTATTTTAGCTTTTTACTTTTAGTTTTTGTTATTAACTTATTTCAAAATATTATCTATATAATTTTAATATTAATTTATAAGCGTTTTAGCTTTTTAAATGCGCTTTTGTACTATTTAAATGTTTATTTATTTTTAAAACATTTTATTAAAAGAGTAGTTTTTTTATTACGTTTTTTAATAAGCTTTATAAAATATATTAAAATAGTTTTAAATAATTAATAATAAATGCATTAACTATTATCTAAAACTATATATTATAAACGTTTTAATATTATAAGAATTTGTTATAATTATACTTTTATTAATAATAATTTCTACATAGTTTTATTATCGCTAGGTAAACCAGCTATATATCAATATTAATAGTAGGGGCTTATATATTTATTGATTAGTTACTTTAGACCATATTAAATGTAGAGCAGGCATTAGTCCTACCTTTATTCACTAGTACGTACGTACCTTTCCTTAAGCCACTGCTTAACTACATACTCCAGCTACAGGCAGCAGGCTATGCTAGATGCTAACAGATACCAATATTATATATATAAATTTAATAAATCAAGTTCGACAAATTGTTAATTGAACGAAATATACAACTAAAGTTAAAAGGTTATTCATTAATAAAATTAACATCAAAAAATAAAACAGTTTTTTACTTTCAATTATAATAGTTGTAAAATTTAAAAAGGTGGGTTATTTATTTA
Organism: Xylaria sp. 218_066; assembly: GCA_019843955.1. NCBI lineage: Eukaryota > Fungi > Ascomycota > Sordariomycetes > Xylariales > Xylariaceae > Xylaria > Xylaria sp. 218_066. The sequence continues at coordinate 8,084 of JADKYC010000226.1, forward strand.
TTATATTTAATTTAAAAAACAATAATGAATATAAATAATGTTACTACATAAGATTTAACATATAAATTAAAAAAACTATTTAAGTATATTAATTAAAGTATAGCTAATAGCAAATTTTAAAAATACTTTTAACATTATAAAACTAGTTTACAAAAAAATCTTTTTAACATTTTTGTTAAACTACTTATTAAATTATAAAGCGAAGTTTATATTATTGTATCAAAAGAGTTATCATATACTTACAAAATATAAAACAACTTTAATTGTTTTGTTTTTAAAGCTAAAAATAAAATTTGATAAGTTATAATTTAATTTTAACGATGGTTCACTTTAATTGTTTTTACATAATAGGACCCATTTTTAACTGATTTTATTAATGATATGAAACTTAAAATTAAAACATTACAAACAAGTTTTGTATAATTTTTAAATTATAATTTATTTTTAACATTATTTTACATTTAACCTTTAAATTAAAATATTTTAAACTGAGCAGTTTATAAGAAAATATTAAAGAAAATTTTATTCGGTTATTTAAAATCGAATATAATCAACATGTTATTTTTTATTAATTATACTGCAATGTTATACTAATATTTTAAAACAAATTAAATAATAACGAATTAAACGATGTTTTTATTGAATAAAAGCTATTCAAATATTTCTAAATTTTTAAAAAGATTTAATTACATAATTGGTTAAATAATAACGAAAAATAAATACAATATATTTTAACCAAGATGTTCTATTTAAGAAAGTAACTTCTTCTATTATATTATTTGTTATACTTATTAATCTTGTATACATTAATTTATTAAAATATTTTAAAAATATTCTTTTACTGCTTTAATATTAATAAATTTAGCTAAAAAAACATTTCGCTGTTTTAAGTACATTTGCGTCTTTTACTAGTAATATTATTATTAAAATAAAATATGTGAGGAACTAAGTGATTAAATTAAAAGTTGTGGAAATAATGATGTATTATTTGAGCTGTTTATAAACGAAGTCCATAAATAACACTTATAGATAATATTTACTAAAAGTGTAAACATGGTTTATAAACAATGTTTAAAGCTATATTTAAAGCTGTAAAGCTAATATTTGCGTTTTCTCAAAAAAAAATATAACGTTTTTATTATTTGTTATAAACTTTAATTTATTTAGTTTTTAACTTACTTTCGTAAAATTATAAGTAGTTTTTTTTAGGTAGCTATAAAAAAGTATAAATTAAGTATCAAAAAAGCTAAAGGACTAAAAGTAATTAACCTTCAATAAGCGAATATTACAAAGCTATTAATAACGTAAAATAGCTTTAATAAAATTATATGTTCTATAGAACTTTTTATAAACAATATCCGTTACTTCTTAATAACGTTATAGTACTAAATAATTATAATACTATCGGTTGTTAGTAACGCTTTAGTACTAGGGGATTATAGTGTTAAAGCGGTAGTAAAGGTAAGTAATTAATATGTTTTAGGCTTATTTGGGCTAAAAGGCGTTATGGCCTAAGGGCAGCGGTTAAATTTTAGTATTCAGTATTTAGTATAAAGAGTAAAGCTTTAGTATATTAAATTAGTTTAATATTAGTACAGATGTTAAAACAGTATTAATTTAGCATAGAAAATGAGTATTAAAACCTTTAAACATTAAAAGACAACATATCTTTTATTATAGAAGCTATATTTAAAAGATTCAACTAAAAAAAAAAAAGTCAGATTTTTAACCTTAATAATAAATATTTGTTATTTTTTATAATAGTAGTACTTTAAAGGTATAAGTATTACTGTTTTCGTTTAAGATTTTAAATTTTAAATGGGTTATAAAATAGTTTAAGTTGTTTAAAGGTTTATTTATAATTTATAAGTGTTTTTTTTAAAAAATAAAAATATAGTTTTTAACGTTAAAATTAAGATTGCAGCAGTATTAATTTATATAATTATTTGTTTTTAAGTATATAGTAATTATGTTTTTGCTGTTTTAAAGAAATAAACGATTTCTTATATCTTTTTTTATATATTAGTTTTTAAGTGTTTTTCTTTATTGGTTTATTTGTTCATTTCAAGTAGAAAAGTATAAAAAATCCTATTTTTATTTTATAAACAAATACTTTTATAGATTTACATAGTAGTAAAGCTATATATAGTTTATAACAAGTATACATTTAAATTACTTACTTTAATACTACTTTATATATAGTTATAAATATTAACTTAGATATTTATTTCTTTTAATAAATTATATAAACTTATAAAAATAATTTTAAAAGTCAAAGTTATAACTATTTTAAACCTTTTAAAAAAACCAATATAATATATTTTAGCTATATTTTTAATTATAGCTTATATAGTATAAAAAACTATTTATACATGTTTTTTTTTAAATAAATAATGCGTTATTATATTTATAATTAGTTTTTAATATTATTTGAAACTTATTATTAAATAGCATTGTATATTGTTAGGGTGGCTAGCTATTTTAGTGTTTGCAGACCTGCGGACTCTGTTTGTGAACAGCGTCCTTGGGTAATTGTTTTAGCAAACAACAATAAATGATCTGTAAATACAGGTTTCCTGCTCCTCACATATATATTTCAATATTAATAAAAGTATTAATTTATTACGTATTCTATTGTCAAATATCTTTATGAGCATATATTTTACAGAAGTGCTTATATATATATTTTAATTTCTTTTTAAACCCAGCTGTTAATAACGTTTCACTGTTAGATTTTCAGTGTTTTATTTTTTAAAATTTATAGTTAAAACTTTATAATTTACTTTTGATATTAATTTTTTATATATACGGGAAACTAAACACAATTGAATATTTATAGTAAATTGTTAGTTTATTTTAAATAAGTTAAAGGTTATTTAATATTAAATTCACGCATTTTTATAACAAATTTTTATACTTAAATTCTCTCGTTTTTTTTAAACAGTACTTAAGTTTTTTTAATTTATATTAAAGTTTAACAATGAAAATTAATATTATTTATAATAGAAAAAATATTAGTGATAATATTATTAATTAGCTAAAAAAGCTTAAAGTACTGTGATAACTCTTTTTGTTGCTTTTTATATATATTGGATTTTTATTGTTAAAATAACATATCAGCAAAAAAAAAATTTGTTTACTTAATATATCATAGAAAAATTATATTTGAGAAAAGGTTGAGCTTATTTTGCTTATTAAACGATTAAGTATTCTTTTATACTAAAATATTTAATATTTTATAGTTAATAATAACTTAAAAAAATTTTTGTATTTATTAATGAATTTAAGCTTTTAATTTCTTAATATTAATGCTATTATAAAATAACTGTGGGAGGGAAAAATATATGTTATACTATGTTCTACTATTTATTTGTTATACTTATTTATAAAAGATAGATAGTTACGTTTATAGGTACTATTATAGCTAAGTATTGTAGCTATAATCCTAGCTAATTTAGAGCAAAATAAAGCATACCAACGTACTTTATAAAAAGCGTTATTTACCTATCTTAAATTTTTTTTTAAGGTCTTTAAACTTATTGTTTTAATAGCAATATATATTGCTTATTTTTTTGGTTTATAAATATCTACTTTTACGTATAAATAGCTTTAATGAATTTTTGTAAAAATTAAGCCTTTTTGCTACGTTTAATCTATCATGATATTTTAGTTTATAGCTTTTCTATAGTTTAACAAACAGTTATAAATGGATTTTAATTTATTTAGCTGTTTATTTTAGTTCATTTAGCTTTATAACTTTTTATTTAATAATATAATGTTTTTTGTAAAAAAGGAAATTTTTTGTCCGATCTTTTTTAAAAAAAGTGTTTTATTACAATACATTTTTGAGCATATAACTATATAATATGTTAATAAAACTATATTTAATACACTTTATATATTTAAAGTGTTAATATTTTATTAATTTTAAAAAGTTTAATGTTTTATGTTTCGTTATTTTAATATTTAAAATTATTTATTTAACGATTTATGCTATTTTATTAAAAACTTTAACTAATTTTATATTTTAAGAAAAAAAAAGATTAAATATAAATTATTTTAATACTTCTTTTTTATATCTAACTTATAAAGTTTTATGAAATAAACATATGTTCGGGGTTTATATATATAATAAATAATACATTGCTTAATTCATTTATTTAAGGTTTAATTTTAATGGCTGTGATCTTAATACTGTAGTTAGCAATAAAATAGCATTACTTGTATTATCAATAAATAGAAATATTGAAAATACAAAGAATAATAATGTGAAATAGCTTATAAATAGCTATAAAAAAATAAAAAGTTGTAACTGAATTAACACTGAATTAAATATATTAAATTATTTTAATATATTTTTAACAGTATATTTAGCTATTATAAGCTAATAAACTGTTTAATTTATTTTTTATGAAATAAAGAATATTGAAAAAGAATTTACTATGTTATATATAGTTTATAATATATTAATAACATTATATATTCAAATTTTAAATCAATTTAGTAAACTTTTTATATAAAAAGCCTAGAAATAATGAAAATATTAAATTATTAAATAAAAATATAGCAATAAGTTTAAAATATAATATATTTTTAACAAAATATTATATTTTATGTCATAAAAACGTTTAAAGTTATTTAAATAGTTTTAAATAAAATATTAATTGTTAAGCTTTTTAAGATTTGTTAATAACTATTTATATTATTTTTTTAAATCTTTTTTTCAATTTTATAGTTATTCGCTTATATTAAAAAAATTAATTCAATAATTGTTCATTATTAATATAATATAAAAGATGGCGTTTATTATTACGTTTTTTGAGCTAACAATATAAATTATGTTAACGATTAAACATTTTATATGATTGACTTATTTTATATTAATATTTTTAATATAAGAAAATGCAAAGAAAAATAAAACTTTCAACTGAAATTAATCTCTATATTTATAACTAAATTTAATAATAACGTATAAGTTTCTTTCTACATATTCTTTAGTTTTTTAAGCTTTAATGAATAAAAAACTGTTATATAAAATAGCTAATAATACTTTGTGTTTATTATTTTAAAATATAGTAATTTTTTACAGACTAATATACTTAAATAGTATTTTTATTATATAACTATATATTTTAAAAGTTAAAGCTTTGTAGTTTTTTAATTGGTAAAAAAAAAAAAAAAAAAAAAAAAAAAACGTTAAGATATTTTTTAACAAATTTTATCTTTATTTGCGCATAGGTTTTATTGCTTTAATAAATCAACCTACTTTAGTTTAATTTTCTAATATAAACTGATTTTATAGCTTTTTTGCCTTTTTAAGTTGAATAAATACGGTACTATAAATTCTATATATTACTTTTAACATTTTTATTTTACTATATTAAATTATTCTTATTTTAAATAACAGCTTTAACTTAAACTATAATATTTTAAAAATGTTATCAACATATTTTAGTCTATAAAAAAATAGTTAATTAGATAAACGTAATTATGAAAATTTTAAATTTTAGTTTGAAAATAAAACTTAAAATAATTTTTATATTTATATAAATTGTAATTATAAAAACTTAAATAAAGCTGATATATCTTAAGAATTTCAATAAACTATAATTGATTAATAAAAGTATTTAAAATAAAGTTTACAATAAAAATAAAAAATTTAAATATTTAACGTTTAATATAAATTTAATAATAAAAAAGACTAGTTTTAAATAATGTTTTATTTATCTTAATATAGTTTAATATAAAGTAAAGTTTTTTTTATACGTAATATATCATTATATGCTAATCTTTATTTATTTATATTAATATAGTGTTTATTTAAAATATTTAGCTAATAGAAGTTAGAATTTACCAAAGTTTATTTATAAAAACTATCTCAATGTTCTTTTTTCAGCCGTATTTTATATATATATATAAGCTTTTTAATGAAAATATACTATAATCATTGTATATATACTTTATGTTTCTATAGTGCTGTTTTATTTATTTAAGAACTTAAAAGCTAAACTTTAAGCTATATCTTTTTTATTAATTATATTTTTTTCATTAAATATTATAAATGATAATATATTTGTTAAATGTTAAAAAATTAAACTTAAAAAGGGAGGCTTATATTAAGCTATTAAAGTAAGAGAATATACTTGATTCTTTATAGCAATCATTGAATTTTTTAATAAATAATTTTTAGTAATATATTTTTGCTAATAATATATAAAATATTTATTTTTCTATAATAGGTTTTTATTTTTATCTGTATTTAGTGTTAAAATTTTAGTTTTTGTGAATCTGTTAATATTAACGGTAAAAATATTATTATAGTTATCGAAATTGTAAAAGTGAGCAATAAGCGTTAATTAATATTAGTATAAATAGTATTTTAATTTTATTTTATTGTATTAATAATACTACGTTTTTACTGTTAGTATAACCTTAATATGTGGTTTAAATATATAATTAAAAATATTGGTTAAAAATAATTTATATATTTAAGTGAAACAAAAAAAATTTGTTTGTTAAACTGGACTTAAATATTTTATTTTCAAAGCTTTTTTTTTTTTAGATCTTTTAATTAAATTTTAAAAGGATTTCTAGTTAGCTTTAGCTTTTTTAAAAATATTAACATTTCTATAGCTTTTTAAAAAATAGTCTAATTGAGCTTTAAATATTTTTAATATATTAAAATAAATATTAGCTGAAAATAAATATTTAGCAATTAAACTTTTTACGTATATTTTAATATTATTTATTTTATTAGTGCTTTTTATAAACTAATTATTATGATGAAAAACCTTCATAAACTTATATATGTATATTTTTTACACCTTTCTAAGAAAATTAATTATTAATTTAATTTATTTATTTATTACTGTAGTTGATTATATTTAGTACTTATGTTTTTTATTTTATTAAAAAAACCATCTAAAACTTTATTGAAGGATTTAGTAGCAGGATTTAAATAACGACTTTTATTATTTATTGTTATAATTTGCGCATTTTATTAGATTGTTATTTCTTTATATTTTTTATTTTAAGTATAACATAACTAATTTACTTTTTAATATAACATAAAAAGATATATACTTTTATTATGATATATTGTTAAAAAGCTATTATTATTATTATTTTAGCTTTTACTTTAGCAAATAAAACTATAGGTTTTTTAAGTATCCTTTGTATGGTTCTTTTGTTAACTATTTTATTTATTTATAGCTATATCCTTTTTTTAAAAACAAAATAAGTATTTATAATAAATAAACCTTTATAATTTTTAATAAGGAAGCTAATAATAGTACAACATAGTTTAATCTTATTTTAAACATACATTTTTTTTTAATGTAAGATTTTTTATTCATTTATTATATTTTCAACCTAAACTAAAAACAATTATTTGTTTATTGTTATTTTTTAAAATAGCAATATTAAAATAATTAAAAAAATAAAAGAGAATATGCTAGATTTTATTTTATATTGTGCTTAAGGATTTTGTTTTTACAATTAATAAGTAATCATTAGTTTTTTTTAAAGATTAACTCGCTTTTTATTTAAAAGCAGCTTTTTTAAAAAAAAAGATAATTTATAAATTTATATATTAAGTATATATATAAAAGAAAAGCTTTAATAATACATGTTAAATTAATATAAAAGATCAATAAATAGAAAAATAAAACAAAGAAAATAACTTTAAAAAATAATATTATTACACAAATTTTAATAAATAAGGCTTTTAACTCAAATATACATATTATTCTAGCTATCTATTTTCTAGGCTTTACTTTATAACTTTTAACCCTTATTACGTAACTATATTAAATATATTAAAAGTGTATATATAATATTCTTTTATTTACATGTATAATATTTTATTATATTATATTCTTAATATTTTTTAATTTCATTATGTTAATAAGCTAAAAGATTTAATAATAAAAAGTTAAAGTGTATAGATTAAATATGTTAACGGGTAAAAATAATAATATTATAAACTTTTATAATAACTTACAAATTAAAGAAATAATAGTCTTTATAGCTATTAAAAATTAATAAAGAGTATATATTTTTTATATAGTTTTTAATATATGGATTAAAACATTTTTTTAAAGTTTTACTTTATTTGTGTATTCTTTCGCTATTTTTTAGAGTATTCACGTTTTATTAAAACTATAAATTAATAAATAGTTTTATTTTGTTAAAATAACATATAATACAATATCTTAAATAACTATAGCTTGTGTATACTCATTTAACTATTTAAACTTTAGTTTTTTATCCTTATTAAACGTAATAAATATAAAATTTATAAAGTTTTATTAATTATAAATTTACTATTATTAAAGTTATATATATATATAAAAAGAAATTTTTATTTATTTATTATTTATTGTATACAAGAAATGAAATATTATATTTCAATAAATATTTGATAAAAGTATGATAATAATTGATTTAATAATTAAAATATTTTGTAAACTTTAAAGTATAGTTGTTTTTAACTTGATTTTCGTTTTATAATTTCGAATAGCAATTAAATATGGTTTTATACATAATATATTATATAATTTACTGCTTTTTAGTTTTAATATATCTTTCACTTGTAATAATTATAAAAGTTTATAATTAATAAAATAAAATTATTTAAAAGTGTTATTAATTATTAAACTACGTCAGTACAATAAATATAAGTTATTTATAATAGTTTATATAATAAACTTTTAACTTAAACTTTTATATTAATTAGAATAATATGAAAAATAAAATTTAAAAAAATAAAAATAAAATATATAATAACTTTTAAATTTAGTTTTTTATATCAAGTAAGAATAATGTAAAAAATTAAAACTTAAATTATAAAAATAAAATATATAAAAACCTCATTAAATAGTTCGTTTGTTTAAAGAGGTTATTAACTAAATATAGAAATTAACGATATTAATATAATATAATAAATTAAAGTTTTAATCTATATTTATATGGAATAAATTATATAATTTAACACAAAAAAACCTTTAAATTGAAAATTGGAAACTATAAAATAATAAACTACTAATTTTGGTTTGAAAAATAAATTCGCTAAGTTTACTTTAATTTTTATTGCTAAAAAAAACTTTTTAGAATGCTATAAATAAAAGACTAATAGTTAAAAAAAAATATTAATTCTTTAAATTATTTGCTAGTTATTAAAACATTATTTCAGTTTTCAAATTTTTATATAAACTTTTAGTTTAAATTTTCGCTGTTTATAATATTTTAAATAATTTAATTTATTGAATGTAACCTTGAAATATAAGTTTCAAAAGTTATTATATTAAATTAAGCTAAAGCTATAAATACTTAGTTATTATTATTACGTAAATAATTTTGTTATAATTATAGATATTTATAAATATGTTTAACGTCTTTTAAACTATATATAAACTAAACGTACAAAAAGCTAATATATTTCAAACTTTTTCCTGCTATTATAATTTACATTATTAAAAAGCTATAATGTTGACAGTAAATTACTATATATATGTATATTTATATTAGCTACTATCAATAATCTATTTTAATAAAGCTATTCAAGCTTAAATATAAGTTTTTGTATTATTTCGTTATAGAAAAAAAGCAACATCAATTTTCTTATTTTATATTTTTAAGAATATAAGCTACCATATAAAAGTAGAGTTTTAATTATTTATAAAGTATATAGCTATATATATATATATATAATATATTATAAATCGCTTATATAGTTATTAAGCTAAATAGTATACGTTCTTATATACATAATATAGCAAAGTTTATAAGCTATTACTAACATAGCAACCTATTTTTATGAATACTTTACGTTGTAATAAAAAAATATATATTAAATTAAAATCTTTAAATAAAAGGTAGTTTAATATATAGTATGCTCTATAAAGTAAAAACTTTAACAATAAATATATATAAAGCTTATTAAGCTTTTAAGGTTAATTATATTTTTAATATTTTAGTAGTATAGTTTATAAGCTTTATATGTCCGGAATTAATAGTATTTATATTAAATTCAAGCTTGCAATAAAGTTAATCACGGAGTATTAAAATGGTTGTAAAAAAACTGCTATAAATATATATAAAGTCTTCGAGTGTTTTTAATATTTTTAAACATTTTTTGCTATATTACTTATTATAGCTTATAATTTTAATAGCTATTGTAAAATATCGATTTATATTTCATAAATATTTAACTATTTTAATGAGTTATAAGCTTATATACTTTTTTATTAAAGCTTTTTCATACGCCATATCTTTTATGATTATTAAACGTTTATTTGCTTTTTTTGTTATTATACAACTTATTTTTTATTTCTTTATAGCTTTATATTAGTTGTAAGTTTAAACTAAATGCTTAATTTATATTTTAACTTTCAAAAAATATAAAGTAGCTACAATATTTTTCAACTCTTTATTAGTTATAAATAGTTTAAAATGTTTAGTTTTAATTTTAAAAATGAAGTATTTATTTGAAAATTAATTATTTTAACGTTTTATGAATTTTTTTAACAGTAAAATTAAAAAAATTAATATTAATATTGATATACAAATAAAAATAATGCTTATGAGTTATAAAAAATAACCTTGTTAAAAAAGCTATAAATATGCTCTTTAAATTTATAGTTAATCTCATTATATTTATTATAATTATGTATAAAAGCTTTTAAACTACTTAAGGCTTTATTATATTTAGCGATATATTTATATTATTAATACTTTTAAAGAATATTTTCTAAATATATTTTTTATACATATAGTTTTAAATTTCAGTTTTAAATTTAATAATATATTTATTACATAACTTTATATTTTATTGTTAAATAAGCTATTTAAACTAAAGATTTTTAAAATATATATAATATTAAATTTTAAAAAATTAGTAAATTGTTTTAAGAAATATAACTTTTAATAGTATTTATATTTATGGTACAAAATATTTATAGTAGCTAAATTTGCTAAAATTATTAAAGCTTATAATATTTAAATATATTAAAATAAAATAAATATATTAAACAAATATTAACTTAAAACTTTTTTATTAATAATTAACAGAAAATAAAGTTCTGTATTAAAGCTTATTTTGTTAGCTATGAAAATATATAAAAAACTTTATAAAATAAGCTATATAAAATAAAAAAATAAAACTACGTTTTTTATTTTTTGAATATTTATTATTTAATATAAAGTTTATAAAATAAATAAAAGCTAAATAGTTGCTAATTTTTGATAACTTAATAAAGTTATAGCTTTAAATAGTCATTTATTTTTATTATAAAATAAAATTATTAATAGCTTACATAAAAAAAGTTATATTATATATATAAATATAAGTAGTTTTTTTTATTTTTAGCCGATATAAAATAAAGAAATTTCATATAGCTGGAATAAGGTATTATAATTTTTTAAAACATATATAACGCTTTATAGATAAGCTATTTTATCCGAATTTTTTTTTTTGCTGCTTTATTAACAATATTATTATTTATTTTAATATATATAAAAAGTGCGTTTAATATTTGAATACTATTTTTAGCCTTTTTTTAAAAAAAAAATTTATTTTATTATTTAACAAGTTTTTTAGTAAATATTTATTAGTAGAATTATTTGGTTTTAAAGTTAATATATTGAAACCTTTTATAACCATTAAATATATTTAAATATTTTGAATACTTTATGTTGTTTAAAAACTTATAAGCTTTAACAAAATATTTTAATATAAGCGGTTTTTTATTTAGTTTATTCTTTTATAATAAAAATATAATGTAATATTATTAGCGTAAAAACAAAAAAAAGCAGAAAATAAAAACTTAAATTATTAAAATATTATATTAAAATAATAAATTATAAACTAACTTTTGCTAAAATAGCTTTATTTAAAGCTATTTAAAAAATTTTATATTTTAAAACTATATTAATATATTATAGCTTTAGTTATATATTCTATATATAAGTAAATAGCTATTTTAAGTAAAAAGTTAATATTATAGTTTTTTATATACTTTCTATATCAACAATGCTTATAATATATTTAAGCCAGTATTTGTTGTAAGCTAAAATAAAGTATAGTTTTTTTGAAAAAAAATATAGCGTACTTAGTTTAAATAGCAAAAGAATTATATATTATTATTTATTTTAACAAATATTTTGTTTTTAGTTTTTATAAATTATTTTATTACGAAAGGAATTATAAATTAAACAACTTTATATATTTCTGCTACCAAATATATTAATATACGCTTAATAAATATAATTATCATAATATAAATTGTAAATATATTATTTATTAAACCCATTAAACTATATGTTGCAATTATTTAGCCGATTAAATATAATATAAAATACAATAAATATATTTAACAAACTTAAACAGTCGGAAAAGCTTGCTTTTTTTAATGTTATATAAAATATAATAAAACATGTAATATAAGCAATTATAAATGATAAATAAGAATATAGCTTTTAATTAGTATATAAAACGGAGTTTACAAGTTATAAATTGTAAGAAAAAATATAAATATAAATATAAATATAAATAACAAAGATATTATTGTTTGTTTTAAACTTAAGTATTTTTTTTTATTTTTGAACAGTTCAATATACAATATATATAAAATCGTTAAGTAGCGTTATACAGCATATATAATATATAAACAAATGTTTTAAATAATATCTAATAAAAAATATTATGTTAATTTAAATTAAATAATAAAAATTTCAAGTTTTATTTTATTTATTATAAATTATAATTAAAGAAAAAGTATTATAAATGTTGTTTAAGTTTGATTTTTAATTATATAAACTAATGAAAGCTAGTTAGCACTTTATCCCTAATTTATTTAAAAAATATATTGCTAATATAAATAATTATAATTAATTTTATTATTTTGATACTTTTAATAAAGTTAATTAAAACTTTTTAGTAAATCTAAAAAACTTATACTATAATATATATAACTATATAATAATAGTATTATATTATATTATAAAATAAACGGTTTTTTTATTTAATGAAAAAATATATAGCTAACAACTAAGCTAATATATTTATAAAATATTTATTGATAAACAATTAAAACATTTTAAAAAAAAAATTTTTAAATTAAAAATATAAGTTCATATTTAATTTTTAGCATAATATTTAAAAAGCATTAGGTACTAAATTATTAATAACTATTATATTATTTTTTTAAAAAATAGTTTATTCAACTAGAAAGTAATATATTTTTATAATTTTCTATAATTTAAATTTAACTAAATTAACTTGAATTTTAATTAAATAATAGAACTTATATTTTTATATATTTATAAACTATACATTTTATTTTTTATGGACAACTATCCGGTTTAAATTATTAACTTTTTTTAAACGTAGTTATAAATTAAACAAATATATAAATATTTTTAGAAGTATAAATACTATATAGCTATCTATGATAAAATGTTAAATCAGCTATAAATTTATTAGCTAAAAATATAAATATTTTAATAAATCTGAAATTTATTGTTAAGTAAGAAAAAACTTTTTTTCATAAATATTACATATTTAATATAAAAATAGCATTTTTAATATTAAATTAAATATAAAACTTTTAAATTAAAAATTTAAAATTTCAATCAACTTTATTATAAAATTAAAAAAAAAAGCTAAAAACTATTTCGTAAATGTAAGTAGTAATTTTATTTAAATAAAAAAAGGTCACATAATAATTAAAACCTTTAAAGCTTTTAAAAATAGTAAAGAAAATATAATTATTAAATATATATTATTCATATTACATTTTTCTAAAATATTTTTTTAAAAAAATAGTTTTCTTATAACATTTTTTTAAAAATAAATAAATATTTTAAAACTATAATAACGTAGCAATTATCAATATTAATGTAATTAAAAAACCTTTTTTTTATAAATGTAACATATCTTACAAGCAAGCGAACCACCGAAGCTTAGCGTACTTCCGCTATAAAAATCATATTATAAAATATATATACCCTACTACGTAATAACTTTGCTTATATTAATTGCATAAAGCTGCAAGCTATACGGTTAGATTTATAACTTAATAAGCAAGTTAAAAAAATTTCTCTGATTTTTAGAAAGTTTATTCGCGGAGCTGTTAAAAAGTAAGGTAAAATAATCCCTGCAATTTATTTTTTTGCGATGCACGTCTACAATGATGTTTTAAAAATCGAAAAGAATCAATTTTAAATTCCTAATTAAGTTATAAATCTAACCGTATAACTTACAGCTTTATGCAATTAATATTAGCAAGGTTATTACGTAGTGGGGTATATATATTTTATAATATGATTTTTATGGCGGAAATACACTAAGCTTCTATCAATTAAACTATTATCTTTTTTAATTTAATGAAAAAATATTTGAAAAATAACTAATAAAGTTTATAATAAATAATTAAATTTAAATAATTAATAAATAAATAAAAAGGCTTCTTTAATAGTACTATAAATCAAATTATTTAATATAAAAAATTATATTGGAACAATTAAATACACTATAAATAATAATATAAATAAAACAAAATTTAAATATTTTTTTATTATATATATAATAAAGCTAAATAAAGTATTTTTAAAAAATCAATTTAATAAATAGACTATTTTAATAAAGTTATATAAAACTTTTTAAAATAAATTAAGCCAATTTTTATTAAAAAATATAATAATTTTAATTTTATTATTATTAATAATAATAGCTAATATTAGATTTTTAAAAAATAAAAAAATAAAAACTAAAATATGAAACTATTTATAACATATATATATATATATATATATATATGAAATCAACGTAATATTGTTGAAACATAAAAAATATTTAAACTATATTACTTTGCTGATTAAAAATAATAGCTGATTAAAAATAATAAATTTTTAAATATATTATATCTTAAATTTTATAAAAATAATAAAGGATTGATAGAAATTATATAAGCGTTATTAAAAAACCTATCTAAATATTAAGAATACAAACTCCGACATCATATAAAACAATATTATAAATAAAACAATGCTTAAAGAAAAACCGCTTTTATAAAAAAATATTATAATTTCAAGTTTAATTTATTAAGTTTATAAAAAAAAAATAGGACTGTTAAAAAATCCATTATTGTTTAATATATATATATATATATAACTTTTAATTAGCATTTTCATATTATATATAAATTTGATATAATATTATATAAATATATATATAGAAATAAAAATAAAGTTAAAAGTTTAAACTATTTAAATAATAATAATAAAACTAAAAATAAAAATACATATTAAGTTTTTTTTATATATAAAAAATATAAAACAGGAATAAAACTAAAAGCTATTATAAAAACCTTTAATAAAAAAAATATTTAAATTAGTTACAAAAGTTTTTAAAGATATTTATAATAAAGTTATTTATTTTTAATAAATAAAATAATCGGAAATACCTTAAAGCTATATTTATTATAATATATAGTATATTAAATAAAAATATTATAAAGTTTCTCAATTTAAGAAAAGCTTTATATAAATACTTTATAAATATTGTATAAATATTAAAAAAAAAGACTTATTAAATATAAAATAGAAATTTATATTTATAGCTTATTTAATAAAAAATAATTAATTATAATAAGGCTTTTATTTTTATAGCTAAAGCTCTTTTTTAAGGATTTTTAATAGCTTTTATAATAATATATAATTCATATGTTATATAAGTAAATTTGCCTTATAAAAAACATTTACAAAATAATTTAAATATTTTTATAATATTTTTAAAAAAGTTTAATAACTTAAAAAAGTATTAATAAATCATAAATAAAATTATTACACTATTAAAGCTTTTATATAAATTAAAATCATTCAGTTATAAATAATAAATAAAAGCTAAAACAAATGATGTATAAAATTGAATATATATTTTTTAAAATTTAAAATAGCTATTTTATACACGAATAATTAGTATTAATTAAATTTAATTTAAATTATTTGAAAAAACTAGCCAATAAGATTTAAAGATTAGTTTTAATAAATAATTTAAACTAAATAAATTAATTTATAAGCTTAAAGATTATTAATAATATAATATATTATAATATATCAGTAAAACGTTTAAATTAGTTAAATTAAAATTAATATATAATTGTTCAACATTTATAAATTTTAAAAACACTATTTAAATAGTAAAATAGTAAAAAAAAACTTATAATGTAAAATGAAATCTTTAAATACGTTTTTATATTAAAAAAGCTAAGCTTTTGAATATAGATTATACGTTTAAGTATTAATTATATTATTTTAATATTAGTTAAATATATATTTAATTTATTAACTAGTTATATAAATAAAATAAAGAAGCTAGGAAAACATTTAAAAAAATCATATATTATTATAAATAAAGCTGCTAATAATATCATCTAAATATATGACCTTTTATTTCAACTAAAAATATTATTTACAAGTTTTATTATATTTTTATATAATAACATTAAAACTATTAATTAATTAAAAGATAATATTATACCTAAATAAAAGAAAAATATATAAATAGCTTTTTATTATATTAATTGAAAAATGATTTAGCTCAAAGTTTTATTAAACTTTTTAATTAAGCCAAATATTAAAAGTTCATTAATTAATTAAACTTATAAATAATACAAAATCATAATAAAAACAAAACAATGCTAAGCTTTTTTAACATGTTTTATAATAAATAGTTAAAAAAAAATTTAAAATCTATTTATTAATTATTAAAAAAATTAGATTATTATTATGCTTTTTTAAACAAATATTTTAAGCTAACTTTTCAAGTTTAAAGTTATTTAAAAATATTTAGCTACGTTTAATTATTAATTTTACCTGCATTTATCGGAAAAAAAGGAATAAAAATAAAGGAAGCTTTTTTAATTAGTTTAATTTAGTTTTAATAAGTTGTAAAAATAGCTTTAGTTTGAAATTTTAGAATTATTGTTTTATATTTAGCGTAAATATAAGTTTATATTTTAATTTTAAATTATATATACTTTATTAAAAAAAAACTCTTGTTAGCTTATTTATAATTTATATTTAAGTTAAAATTATATATATAACTATAATATTTAAAACTAGTTTAAAAAAAACGTAAATATAAATTTAACTAAAAATAAAGCTATTTA
This sequence comes from Xylaria sp. 218_066, assembly GCA_019843955.1. Lineage (NCBI taxonomy): Eukaryota > Fungi > Ascomycota > Sordariomycetes > Xylariales > Xylariaceae > Xylaria > Xylaria sp. 218_066. The sequence continues at coordinate 25,255 of JADKYC010000226.1, forward strand.
TAATTTTTATTACTAAAGTATATTGTTTATAGTTATTTTTAATAAACTAATTAGTTAAATAGTTATATAACTTATTTTGAATTATAATTAATTACTATTTATAATGTTTAAATGTATAAAAATATATTAAAATAGTTTTTTTGTACTTCCTTTACTGTTTATTATTCCAATTCTTTTTATAACATTTGTTAGCGAAAAGAAATGTTAGTATTTAATATAGCCTGCTGCCTAGAGCTAAAATATATAATTAAGTAGCAGTTAAAATAAAAATACGTACTTTTAGTATATATTAATAAATAAAAATAGGATTAATGCCTGTTTTATATCTAATAAAATATAAAACAATTAATAAATAGGTATATAAGCTTTTACAATTAATATTTATATATAGCTAGCCTACTCAGCTATAAAAAACTTATTTAAAAGATTATTATCAATAGAACTATAATTATAACGGGTATTTATAACACTAGAACGCTTATAATGCGCAGTTTTATTAGGACGCTGTTTGCAAGGACGCTGTCCATACGGACAGCGTCTCTAGATGTACCATACATAAATAGCTTCTCTTAATCAACAATATTCTGACTCTTTAAAAATCTACCATTTATACTATTTAAATTTTAAAAAATAAAAAATTTATTTTTATTTTTTGTATTTAATTTAAGTTTAAATAAAATATAACTTTAATATTTAATATTTAATATATAAATTTTGACTTTAGAAAATATACCCTTTTTTTCCGTTTATTTTATAATATATAAAATTAAAGTCTAAAAAAATATGTATAAAATAAGCTTAAAAATTAAATAGTAATTGTATATATTAACAGCTTTTTATATTATTTATTAATTTATTTTAATAGCTTTTATTATAGTTATAATGTTGTTAAAAAAAATTAAGCTCGTTAACTATAATATAATGCTGTTTTTATAGACAGCGTTTTTAAGGACGGCCGTTTATAAATAAATAGCTGTATAAGTGTGTTTTAAATATTGTTAATGAAAAGACGGAAGGCTAGCTAACTAATGTACAACTAGATACTGTTTTTATAAATAGCATCCTTATAAACAGCATCTTTAAAGCCGGCCTTATATGTTACGCCACTGGCGCTACTGCCTTGTAAGCGTAGTTAGCAGTAGCTCGGAGGTAGCATATATATGTACGGAGCCCTAGATATCCCACTTTAAAGTATTGCCGAATTTTTTAATCTATTAACATAGTAGTAAACAAGGCAGCTACTATGACATTCTAATAAAATAAATAATCCTTATGTTTTTATTTTGGCTATTAGTATATTATAATTGTTATAAGAGACTACTAGCTACTTTAGCCTACCACACACATGGGCCCTGCAGCCCTTATTTACATATATATTCTACTTACTCCTTTTTTATGCCTGTTTTTTCCCTTCTACAAGCTTTAGTTTTATATAATATATACTATTAAAACTATAAACATTATATTTAACTTAAATACTTTATTATTTATAACAATTTTAAAGCTTTTATTTTAAAGTTATTTATAACATTTTATTATTATGCTTTTAAAGTAATTCAAGAAAACATTAGCTGATCTAAAGGATTAACTCTTAAGTAAAGCTAAAAGCTTACCCGAAATAACTATAAAATAAAAATAGCAACTAAATTCCTTGATTTATTTGAAGTATAATTAAATAATATAACCGTTAAATTTAATAATTTTAAAAAGCAAATATACATAAGCTTTTAAACAATTTAAAGCTATTAAACGTTAAAAAAAATATAACTAAATAAACATTTTTAAGTTTATATAACTTATAAAATAAATATATCTTAAAAGTAAAACTAGAAAAAAAAAACTTTGCTAAAAAAAAATAATAGAATCTTAAGAACTAGAATATTATAAGATTAATAAAGCATTTCGGAAAGTTTAAAAGTTTTTAATAACGCTATTAAAAGTTTAAAAATTCTAAATATAGCTTTTTTATAAAATAACTAAAATAATTAACGCTACTATAATTTTATTTTATAACTAAAGCATTATTGCTATAAAACTAAAGCAAATAATAATAATAAGTTTAACTTTAGTTAACTTTTTAAGTTAAATTATTTACTATTTATAATAAATTTTATTTATAATAAATAAAATAAATAAAAAAAAAAAGTTTAAAAATAGTTTATAAAAAAAATAAAGAATATTAAGATTAAATAGTTAAAGAGCTTAATAAACGCGCTTGTTTTATTTATTTTAAAAATAATAATAATTGAAAACTTTATATAAATGATAAAAGTAGTAACTAAGTTATAGTTAAAAATTAATTTATTTTTTATTTTATTTTAGAAATATTAGATAAAATTATATGTATAAAAGTTTTTTTTTAAATTAATTTTTTTAAAAAACGAATAGAAACTAGCTTCTTATACGTAATATAGCTATTATAAAATCTGAGTTATATTAATAAGTTTATATAACATTTTTAATATTTTTTTAAGCTATATATAAAAAATATTTAATAATATTTTAAATATTTTTTGTTTTATATATTTTAATAATATATTTATATTTTTAGCGGACAAAAGCTTTTATATAAAATATATTTGAAACCTTATTAAAAAGCTGTAAAAAATAAATTTATATATTAAAGCTAATAAATGTTAATTTTATTAAAATAAGCTTAAATTTTTATATTATTTTTTTTGAAAATATTAAAATAAACTTAAAATATTTATAAACAATTAAAAGATATCTTATTTTAAGTTCTTGCTATAAACTGTACTAATTTTTAAGGTTTTATAACTTTTACTGCTGTTTTATTAAAAGATATTTTTAAATAGCAGCACTTTCAACTAAATATTTAAAAAAAGCATATTTAAAATAAAAAAAGGTTAAATTTTATTAAATAGTTTTATTAAAAAAGCTTTTATAAAGCTTTAAAACGTATTTTAAAAAGTTATTTTTTTAATATATTTTACCTTTAAGAGATAAATATTATTAAAAACCTATTTTTTTAATATAGCATTAACAAATAACTTATTTTAAAAAGATTTTGGAAAGCGCGCGCGCTAGATACTGTCCCTAGGGACGCTGTCTATAGGGACGCTGGACGCTGTTTGCAGGAACGCTGTTTGCAAGGATGCTAGACGCTATTTGTAGGGACGCTGTTTATATAGACAGCGTCCTTAGATATACTATATATAAATAGATAGCTTCTTTTAATTAATAATATTTTAACTTTTTAAAGGCCTACTAAATAGTAGTTAACAACTTTGGTTATTAACCTTATACTTAATTTTTTTTTTTTTAAATATATCTGCTTATTAGCAAAGTATTATTGTTTATAAACTAAATTTGCTTTTTTTTAGGAGCTAAAATCTTATTTTTTTTAGCTAGTAATAAAAACGCTAACTAAACTAATACTAATACTAATACTATAATTTTTTAAATACTTTTATTTTTGTTAATAAACTTTTTTTAATTTAGATTTTAATTTAAATATTTAATTTAGATTTAATATATTGCTTGCTTATTTAGCGTATTAATATTTTTGCTATAAAATAGTACTTTTATATTTTTATTCCTATATTTTTAAAAATATTTAAAGATATTTTATTTTACGATCGTAAAAATAAGCAACGCTTGCTACTTTAATAACTTTTTTTTTTAACGTTAAAAAAACGTTATTAAATAAAATTAAAATATATAATTTAATTTAACGTTTTAATAAACTTTATTTCGAGTATAAATTAAATTTAAACGTTTTTATTTTATTTGCTATTTATTTATACTTTTTTATGTATTTTTTTTATTTATACCTTTTTATATTATTTATTTTCTTTAGTATTAAAACAACTATATTTTATAAAAAAAACCTTTGTTATATTATATAATTAAATATTTTATTACTAAATAATATTGTTTTTTTATAAAAACGTTTATTTATTTTAAGTTATAAAACTTAACTTTATTATTATAAACTATATTATAGCATCTTTTTAACATATATTTACTTTAGCTTATATAAATTAAATAACTATTTATTTTTAGTTAATAAATATTAAAAATTATTTTATATTTTCAATTTTAAACTTTTATTTAGCGAAAAAAGCAGTTTAATTTATAAATAATTCTATAAACTATATAAACTTATTAAATTTTATAAATATTATTTATTTGAATTTATTTAACTAATATAAATAAGCATAAATAATATTTAAGAGTATATAAAATATATATTTGTTTTTTATACTATTTCTATTAAAAATAAATACAAGTTTTTTTTTTTAAACTTTTAGCAGTAATAATAAAATTTATTTATTAAAAATAATACTAAAACGTTATTTTGCTACTTTTGATATATAAACTATATTTTATTATAGAAAGTTTTTTACTTAAAATAATAGTAGTTTTAGTCTGTTTAAAAGCTCTTTTTACTATTCATTTACTTTTTAAAATAATATAGCTGTTTTAAAACTAAAATAAAAATAGGATTTAAAACAAAATCTAAGCCTTAATAAAAATATATAATAATAAGCAACAAAAATTATATTAGCGATTAAAATTATTATAAAAAGAAACTTAATTAAAACTTTAATAATAAATATATTCAATATAGCTAAAGCTATATTTAAATAACAAATAGTTATAATTAAAAGTACTTTATTTTAGAAAGTTTAATTTATAAGTTATTTTAATTTTAATTTATTAAAGTTATATAAAATAAACAAATATATAACTTTATTTAGTAATATATATTAAACTTTATTAAATAATAAATTTTATAAAATAATTTATTTTAACTTTTATATAAAAATATATAAATCTAATATATTAAAATATTAAATAGTATTTTTAAAACAGCAATAAATATGAATTTAAATTATATATTATAGTAAATTAAAAAAAAGTATTATTAAAATATTATAAATATTTGTAAAAAAATATTAAAATCTTAGCAAATATTTACATTTAAACTTAAGCTATAAAAATAATATAAAATTATTAAAACTATAAAATAACTATATAAGCTTAATTAATTAAATATTTATAAAACTAATTATATTTTAAGCTTTAATAAATTTATATTAAACTAAATAATTTTATTAGTTTAAACACTTTTTTTATATATTTTAAAAATAAATAAAAGTTTTATTAAGCTGCTTTATTACCTTATACTGCTTAAAAAATTTTATAACTAATATTAATACTTTTTTTTAAATATTTTAAAATATTAAAGCTTAAATTTTTATATAAAAATAAATGATAGCAAACTTTACTTTTACAGCAAATAATAATATAGATAAAAAGACTAAAGTTTATTAAAAATAAGATAAAAAAAAATGTTGTTTAAATAACTAATATAGCTATAGAAGTTTTAAAAGCTTTTATAGTAATATTTATAAAAATAAATTTTTTTTTACTAATTATTAACGTTATAATAATAAATATAAAAAAAATATTATAATAAATAGTTTGCGTTAAATAGTTTTGATAATTATAGATATAACAATAATTAATAAAATTATAGTTTTTATTAAATATAATAATTATAATAACAAACCTATAAAAAATAAATTAAAGTTTAGCGTTTATAAAATAATAAATATATTAATATTTAAAATAAAGTTTTTTAATTTATAATAAAACTAACTTATAGTAAAAAAAAATAAACTTAATAGCATAAAATATATAATAGTTAAAAAAGTTAAAAATAAAAACAAAAAAAAAAGGTTTATTAAATATTTAAATAAAAAAGCTAATAAAAAAAATAGCTTTTACTATATATATTTTATAAC
>JADKYC010000227.1:0-30368 GCA_019843955.1 Xylaria sp. 218_066
TAATATTAATTAAAAGCTATAGTTATAGCAAACTTAATAAGCGAAAGGATAGTTACCCTATAAAAGTTATTTTAAAAAAAATATAAGGTAAGCTATATTAATTATAAAAAAAATATATAAAGCAAAAAAAAAGCAATAATATAAAAAGTGCTACTTTAAAAAAAATAAAAAAAACTTTTTACTAAATAAGTTATATTATAACTATAATTATAACAGTCTTAATAAATAAAAAGCACTATAATTATAGCAGTATTAATAAATAAAGGGCGTTAAAGTTATAGCAATCTTTATAATAAACTTAAAAAAAATTACCTTATAATAGTTATTTTAAAAGAAAATACCCTAAAAACTTCTAGTCTAACTTAAATATAAAATAAGTTTTATAAAGTAAATAAATTTTTAATTTATAAAACAAATATTTTAGCAATAAAAAAGCCTTTAAAAACAAAACTAATATAAAAATATAGCTAAAACTGCAAACTATATATTAAATATATATAAAAAATAGTATTATTAAAACAAAAAAAGAATTTTTTAAAAAGCTTTAAGCTATACTTTAAAATAAACCCTACCTAGCGGGTAGCTAAAAAAAGTACTATTTACCCTTATTAGCATACTTTTTAATAAGTTTTAAAAACTACTAAAAGCTTTAAATAACGCCCGCTATAAGCTTAAAAAGCCTTATATATAAATATAAAATAAACTAGCCCGAAAAGCTGTTTTTTAGCAGTATAGCTTTACCTAAATAAAAAAATAATAGTTTTTAAAAAGTAGTTATAAAATAAAAGCAAAAAAAAAGCTTTTAATCTAAAATAAAAAAAAGTTACCTAATAATAGCTACCTTATAAAAAAATACCCTATTATAACAAATTTCTATAAATATAAGGTAAGCTATATTAAAAAGGCTACTTTAAAAAGCCTACCCTATAGCTATAAAATCTATAGCCTTCTAAATAAGTTTTTTAAAAATAGCTACTTTATAAAAGCTATTTTATAAAATAATAAGTTTTAAAAAATTAAAACCTCCTAAATAATTTACGCTAGTTTTAATAATAAAAAGGATAGCTAGTTAAGTAGTAAATAAATATTATATAAACATATTAAATAAAGAAAAAAAAAAAAAAAAAGTATTAAAATATAGTTAAAAAAAGTTAATTGTTAAAGCTGCAAGCTTTATTATTAATAAGCTAAATAAAAAAGTTAATTAGTTAAATTATAATATTATAAAGTTCTTTAAAATAAAACGCTATAAAAAATAAAAGCTTTATTATAAATAATATAAGCTTTATAAAGCTATATAATAAAAAATAATATAAAAATAGTATATTAAAATAAAATATAGTTTAGCTTATAAAAGTTTTATAAGTTAAAAAAAACTATTTTAAAAAAGTTATTTTATATATATTTTTAATAACGCTTACTGCTAAAGTTTTAACAAGCTTTAATAAATATAAAATAAATAGCAAGCTTGCTTAAAATAAAAAAAGCTAAGCTACTTTAAAAAAGTTAACTAATATTAAGTTTAATAGTGCTAGCTGCTATAGTATAATAGGTTTAGCGTATATAAAAAATTTTACTTTAAAAAAGTTTATCTTGTATTTATTTTAAAAAAAAAACTGCTTACTTAGTTTTTTAGCGAAAAACTGTTAAAGCATGTTAAACTATATATTATTTAATAGCTAATTTTTTTAATATTTAAATATATTTATATATGCTATAATAAGCTATATATTAGCAGATTAATTTATAAAGTTAATATTTAAAATTATTTAATTTAGCGTATTTATAAAAAAAGCTATAAGTTTATAAAAAACTTTATATTCTAAGTTGTTATAAAATATTTATTTTTAACTAAAACTAGAGCTAATAAAGTATATTATGCTGTTATTTTATAGTACTTTTAAAAAAAAGTTATTTATATTAGTATAAAATATATTTTAATAAGCGTTAATAAAATTATTGCTTGCTATTTTAAAAAAAAAAAACTGTTTTAAACGTATTAAACTTTTTTTTTTTAAAAAATAACCTTTAACAAAATATAAATAATAAAATAAAAAATTTAATAGCGTAAAAAGTTATTAGTTTAATAATAAGCAATAAATAAATAGGTAAATAGTAAATATAAGCAAAGTTATTTTAAAAAGCGCTACTTAGCATTATTTTAAGCCTAGGTAAGCAGTTATAGCAGCTTATATAACTAAACAGACCTATAAAATATAAAAAAAGCTACCCTATAAAAATTATTTAGGACTAAGCTTAATAGTATTATTATTATATTTATAACAAACTTAGTGGACTAAAAGAAGTTACCTTATAAAAGCTACTTTAATAGCTCTACTTTATAATAAGTTTTATAATATTAGCTTAAAATTAAAATTTAACATAAATAATAAGTTATATAACTATTTAAAGTAGTACTACTAGCTAGCATTTTATATTTTAACTTAAATAATTTAACAAATAATAATGCTATAACAATATATTTTATATTAACTAATAGTTTATTAAAATCTATATTAAATAATATTAAATATATTATAATAAAGCAAATATTTATTAAAAAATTAATATTATAAAGTTAAAATTCTTGCTTAAATAAAAAACCTTTATAAAAGTGCTAAACTTTATAAAAAAACCCTTTAAAAAAGTTCTAATAATAAACGGTTATAAGGACTTAAAAAAGTTAAAGTAGTAGTTTTAATAAATAATAATAAAAGTTTAGTAAATTAATAGTAAAAGTTTAATAAATTAGTAATAAAAGTTTAATAAGTTAATAGCGGCAGCTTAATAAATAATACTATTTTATATAAAAAAATAAGCTTAAAATTTTTTTAAAGTTCGATTGCTTAAATTTTTTAAAACTTATAAAAAAGTTAGATTTATAAATTAAACTAGCAAAGTTTTTATATAAATCTTTTTTTAAAAATTACTTAAATAAATAAAAAGCTTTTAAACTATATTTAAAAGCTAAATAAAGTTAATAAATATATAAAAAAGCAAAATAGTTTAAGTTTATTTTAAAATATAAAGCTAATTTACTTATTAGTTAATAAGCTATAAAGCTTATAAAAACTAGCTTACGTTAAAATATTTATTTAAACCTACTACTATAAAATATTAATATAAAAACGTTAATAGTTAAGCTTTTATATATGCTTTTATTATAATACCTAGGTTTTTTTTAGTTTTTTATTTATAAAATATTTATTAATTTTGTTTACTTTTTTATAAGTAAACTTTAGTATACTTGTTATTATTTAAGCTTTATAAATATTAACCCCTTTAAAAATATTATTTATAACGCTAATCTAAAATATATAGTAGCTATTAAACATATTTTTTGCTTTAGTAGCTTTATTTAAGCTTTATAAATTATTAGCCTATAGCTAAAATTATTACTAAGCATTAAAAAATATTTACTTAATAGTTACTACTTTATATTACTAAGTATAAATTTTTTTTTAAGACTTATAAGTTTTACTATTATAAACCTTTAAGCTACTAATTTATATAGCAAACTAGTATCTTAGGGAATTTAAAAAAGAAAATTAAAAGGTAATATAATATAATAAACCTTTATTTTAACCGTTAAACCGCCGCCTGCTAAATCTTAATTTAGCGGTTTAACTATAATTAATTCTTTTATGCTATAAAGTATAGTTAGCTAACTTTAGTATATAATAATTATTTAGTTAATTTTGCTAATAGTTATATACTTATTTTAAAAATTAAGCTATATATATTTAAATATAAGCAATTATATAGTAAAACTACAAATAGCTTATTAAATTAGTTATTATTTATTTAATAATATTTTATTATTTAAATAACTATAGTAATTCTAAAGCTAATATATGCTAAAAATCCTAATTTATAAAAAAATATATTTATTAAATTAAAAACTAATACTTTTTAAAGCTTTTTAATAATTTATAATAACTTTTTAAATTATATAACTTTATATTAACAATAGTTTATTTAAATTTTTGTTTTATTAACTTTTAATAGCAAGGTTTTAGTTTACTATAGTTATAACAAATAATAAAAAGTTAAAGCTCGACCTTAGAAAAAAAGCTTAAAAAACAGTTACTATATCTAAAAAAAACAGCAAACATATAAATTACCTAATTTTAACACAAAGAAATAGTAATAATAAATACTAATATAAAGCTTTTTTAGGTTTTATAATTAAAATAAATATAATTTAAATTTTTTAATAAAAAATAATTAAAAAACAAATCTAATACTAACAGCCGCAGTAATTTTAGCTTTAATAATATATATTAAAATTGTTATAGTTAAAAAGCTTATAGTTAAACTTTAGGCCTAGCTAGCTAGTCCGCTTTATTATATATACTAGTTTAGCTAAGCTTTTTTTTTTAAAAAGCTTTATACTTTTTATTAAATATAATAAGAAACCAGGACTTTTACTATAAAAAAATTAAAATATTTAAAACAAGCTTATACTTAAATATATTAGCATAAAATAATAAAATAAAATATATAGTTTTATTTTATTAATTTCTAAAACTGCTATAATAATTAATAAAAATAGTTAGAGGTATTAATATTTAATTATTAAAAATAAAATTTTTAAATTTATTAAAAACTAACTACTATAAAAATATTTGCTAAAAATATTTTTATTAATTAAAAATAAAAGTTAAAAAATTAAAAACGATTAAATATTGTTATAGTTTTAATTATAAACTATGTTAACTAAAAATTAAACAATATTATTTTTTAACTTGTTTAGCATTTTATAAAAAATTAAAGTTTTTAAGTTTTAGGGAAAGTATAGTTATAAAGCTAAAACTTAAAAAAATTAACAAAAAAGTATTACTAAAAGTAAAACCGTAGTTTTTTGCTTTAAAAAGCTATCTAAAAAAATTAAATAGTTATTTTTATAGCTAGTTAACATCCGCTAATAATATTTTTAAATTATAAAAAACTCTTAAAATATTAACTACTATAGCTTATTAAAAAATAAAATATAATACTAAGTTAATAGCTTTAAAAATAGTAAAAACGTTAATAATATAACAATAAATAATTTATAGCTAAATACCGTAAAAAATAAAAGTTTAAAAACTTAATAAAGGTAAATGTTTAAATAACTAATTTTTTAGTAAGTGCTTAAAATAAAGTTTAAAAATATGCTAAAAAGCTTATAAATAACTTTATAAAACGGGAGCTTGCAGCTTAATTTAATTTAATATAAAAAAACTTATTAAATTAATTAAATAGTTATTATTTAAGCTTAAAAAAATAATTAATTTTATTAATGCTAAATATTTATTTATATAAAAAAGCTTTTAATTTAAATATAAAACAATAGTATTATTATTAATATTTAATATAATATTTATTAAAACAAGAAATATTATATTTACTACTTTATAAATATATTAATTCTATAGCGAGCTTAAATTACGTTAAGCTATTATAATATATAGAAAGCGGTAGGCTATATTTTTAATACGGCTTAAAGTATATGCTAATACTATAAAAAATTATAGCTTTTTTAAAAAAGTTTAAATTATTTAATATAAAAAAAGCAGGGCTAGTTTCTAGCCTTATATATTAAAAGGGATATATTTAATATATTTCTTTTTAAAATATTAGATATAATAAGGATTAATAAATTAAAAGCTTTTTTTTAATTTTATAAGTAGTAGTATATAGCTGTTCTTAGTTAATAAAATAATTTATTTGTTTAATTATAATAATAAATAAAACATTTATTTGTTAAATAGCTTATATTATTTTAACAATATGTTAGTTTTTTAAAAAGATTATTTGTTTAAACAAATAAAAGTTAGATATAATAATAAGTTAACAATATATTATATATATATTATAAGCTTATAAAAGTAAGTTTAACTATTAGTTTAGCATTTTTATTTTTTTAAAAGGAGCCCCTTGCTATTAAGAAAAAAAGTAAAGAAACTTATATAGTATAAGTAATATTAGCTAATATAAAGAACGTTTTATACCTTATTTTATAAAGTATAACTAATTTTATAGCAAGTTTAAGTTACGTTAAACTATTGTAATATATATAAAATAGTAAGCTAATATATAGTTTAAAATATATATTAATCCTTTAAGAAATTAAGTTTTTATAATTAAACCTAATATATTAAAGTTTAAAAAAGTTGTAGCAACTATAATTAATAAATAAATATTATAATATTTTTAAATATTTTAAGCCGTATATATATTATATTAATAAAAATAATAAATATTTCTTTAGTAAAAATATTTAAGTAATCTTGTTAAACTTTGTTATACTAAAAATAAAATATTATAATTATTGCTTTTTAACAAAAAATTTTTAGTAAGTATAAATTATTAACTTATATTAATTATATCCCTGTTTTTTATATATACTGCTTGTTACTATTACTAATTAAATAGCTTAATAAAGCTTTTAAACTAGCTTAAAAAAGTTGGCAATAATATTTTAAAGCTAGAAAATTATTTAAACTTAGTTATTTAAAAAAAATAAAAGTTATAACAAAGTTTCCGTTAATAAATTAGTAAAAAAATTATTAAAAAGTTTTATAACTTTTAAACTTATATAAATATATTTTATACCTATTAAACTAATTTCTTGCTTTTAATTACTATAAACAGTAATTCCTATAACTAAATTCTTTAATCTTTTAAACCACTTTGCCCTACTACGTCCAGCACTATTTATACTTAGCTTATTTTTCTAAATACCAGCTCATTCTTTCTAAGTACCTTACTTTTATATTATTATATACCTTATATAGAGTTAGCTCTTTATACTTTATAAAACTATAAAAATCTTAACTCTTATTTATAAATATATATAGTAGCTATATTTGCTTCCTAATAAAACTTAAATATAGCTATATTTATATAGCTAAAGCGAAAATAGTTACGTGCTAGTTTTTTTAATAATAAAGGTAAAAATAAAAACAATACTAACCGCTAAAGCAATACTAGCTAAAGCAATACTAATAGCCGAAATAATACCAACAGCTAAAGCAATACTAATAGCTAAAAAATTTATAATATATGCAGCACCAAAAATATTTCCTATTATTATATAAGTTACTTTTTAATATATCTATACTATTAATATTTTATTAATACTGCTGTTATTTATCCGGGATATAAGTTTAATGCTTGTATAAATTATTAAACCGATTTATATCCCCGGTCTACTATTGTTAACAATATAGTTAACATAGTTAATATAAATAAAACAGTTGCTAATATAGTTAATATAATTAATAAAGCTAATATAGCCAACATAGTTAACATAGCTAACAAAGCTAATATAGCTAATATAGTTAATATAGCTAATATAGCTAATAATAATATTAACAATAATACTAACAATAATATAACAAACAGCAACCCAATTTATTGTTCGTACTATTATAAAACATTATACAAGTTATACTATATATGCTTTTACTACGCAAGTTGTACTTATAATAACTGTTTTATATTATACCCTAGGTTGCATTTTTTATAAAAAGCCATAGGTTATAACTACCCTGTTCTTAGAAATAAGGCCTCTAACAACGAGCTATTAGACAACAGCCCTAAAGGTTAGTTAAATAGCCGCTTAAAAAATATTACTCCTTACGCCCCTAACAACTTTAATAAATCTAACAAGTTTAATAGCATTATATATTTATTTAACTTTAACAAGCTTAACAACTTTAACAACAACTTTAATAATAACCTTAATAAATCTAACAAGTTTAATAGCATTATATGTTTATCTAACTTTAATAAGCTTAACAACTATAACAACCTTAACAATTTTAATAACTCCGACTTTAGCAATTTTAACTTTAATAACTCTAACTTTAATAACTTTAACTTTAATAACTTTAACCTTAATAACTCCAACTTTAATAACTTTAATAATTAAAGTTATATTAAAAATACTTATAATAAAAAGGATATCGCCGAAAATAAGAAACAGCAGGACTTTTTAGACTAGGTTATTTAGTTAGTTAATTTAATAGTTCATGAAATTTTACTAAGGTTTATCGAGCAGGCTATTATTACTACTGCTATTTAATTTTATAATTATTAAATAAGAAATAATAAAATATTACAAAGCTATTAGTATAATATTAATACGGTTAATAAGGTTAAAGTAGCTAATAAAGCTAGCAAATTATTTTCGCTCTTAAACTTTTAGCTTAATATAATAGGTTATAAAAGGGCTAGAAGCAACCGGCTATAATGTTCTAAGGATTAACGCCGTTTTTAGGTTTTAAAAAAAAAAAATTAGTTTAATAAAGCTATTAGAAAAGTGCTTAAAAAGAGTACTAGCGCAGTAGCGTAGCAGTAAAAGAAGTAAGTTATAGGGCAAAAGGAAATATAGGCTTAAGTTATTATTCTAAATTGTACTACTTCTAGTTCGGTACTTATTTGCCCTGCTGTTTTGCTTTTTTATTATAACTTTTTCTTTATTTTAACCTTGTATACTAACTCCAAATAGTTTTAAAGGTATATTTTGTTTTATAAAGTAATATTATATAACGAATAAACCGTTTGTTTATTTTTATTTAGCAGCTTTAAGTAGGTTTTAATAAAATGTTGCCCTAAAAAATTCCTATTATAGAACTTAATATATAGGGCGTTGAAGAGCAGCTTTGTTATAAGCAATATAAACATTTTTACAACATAAATAAAACATTTGCGGACCTTCTTGTCTCTACTTATGCCCTAAGCAGATACTAATTTTTTTAGGTTTTTAGCATAACTGTTGCTCCGGTCCTAGTCCTGGCCTTCGCTTAAAAATAAGGGACGCTGTTAAGAATTTATTAACTTTATAATTAAGGCTTTTTAGATTTTATAATATATAACGAGAGCTTTAATTACGTTGATTTTTTTTTCCGTAAAAGCTTTAAGGTTGTTTTCTAGCGGTATAATAATTATGTTAAATATTTATTGCTATAGCAGGCCTATCAAAGGGGCGCTCTAGGGCTAGTACTCTAATAATATAGAAAAGCTCTTCCCCTAAACCTACTGCTTAATATTATTAACGGACTATTTATCCCTCTACTTAGACCTAATTTATTTAATTATATTATTTTTTAATTTTATTGCAAGATTTATACATATTAGCTTAAAAGCAGTATGTTTTGCTATATATTAACTGCCCATAGGCAGGCTTTTTATTTTTTATGTAAAACGTTTATATTTAGGGTTCTTGTTAACAGCTGCCCTCCTTTATGCGGGGGTTAGGCTAATAAGTTGCCGCGTTTTTTTAAAATGTTTATAGCTAGCAGCTTATTAAAATAGGGCTTATTAAAGCTATTCGTTTTTATATATAGCTTATAAGTCGGCTACTACGTTTTGATTTAAATAATATTTTTAAAATATATTTAAACCGGGGGCATGGTTTAAAACTAAGTTATATAGCGTATTATTAATATTAACTATATAAAGTTAGCAAAGCTTAACGCTTGTTTTTTATCTAAGTTTATAAAGTTTATAAATAATTATACGAGCTTTTAAACTATTTTATACTGTTTAATTAATAAAACAAATATTTAAAAAAAAATATTTAAACTATACTATTTTAGTTTAGGTTATTACTTGCTATATAACGTAAGCTATAATATATTATATTTTTTTCGAACTTTAATAAAGTTTTAATTCTTTAAACCTACTAGCTTATTATATTGTATAAAAAAGGCTCCTAGGATAGTTTGTAGCCTAAGAACTATTTTATTAGTTTTTAAAAAATATATTTTTTTATAATTTTCGGCTTTAGGGCCAAAGGTAATTTTTTATTTATTAAGTAGATATTTAGTTAAAAAAAAAAATAAAAGTTATTGTTTAAGCTATTTAATAAAAAAGTATAATATTTAAATATAATAGCAAAAAGAAATATATATAAGCTAAAAAAAAGGTTTAAGTTATAAATAATCTCCGGAATAAAGAAATGTTTATTATAAACTATTAGTTAAATATTTTAGCTACGTATATATATAGCTTAATATTACTGTTAAATAGTATAGCAGCAGTAAGCGTTTATGTTGCTTTAGGCCCTAAATACTACTTTATATATAATATGTTAAGCTTAATAAGGAGCTTAAAGAAGCCCTTAAGGTTAGCTGGATTTTGTATGAAGAATAGTTTAAAGTTGCCAAATTTTAGTTTAAGGATTAAAGTTGGTTAAAAGCCCTACGGTATTAATAAAAAAAAAAAAAAAACGGCTAAAATATAAAGCTCTTTAAGCTTAAATAACTTTTCCGTAGTATTTAAAGTTGTTTTAATTTAATTTTTAAAATTTTGTAAGGTTATCGAATAGTTTTCCCGCGTTTAATATTTAAACTTATATTTAGTATTTATTTCGTTAATTATTTATATATAAACGTTAGCTTTACTGAAGTAAATAAGGTAGCTAGTATATATTAATAACCTATTAGGAGTTAACAAATTAGTTAATTTTAACGCTATTCTGCTTTTTGAAAGCTAGTTAAAATATATACTAAAAAATAACTAATAAGTTCTTTTTTAATATATGTTTTTTCCGTTTGCCGCTTTTACCGGTAATCTAGTTAAAGTGCTAGTCGAAGAAGTTATAAAGGATTTAAATAGTAATTTTTAGGTATTATTCTTGCTAGTTTTTTTTCTATAAAACGTTACTGCAGAATTTAGTTAGGTTAATATTTTGTTATTTTTATAACTACTAGATGTTTAGCTTATTTACGCTATATATTTTTAGCGTAATTTATATATTTAACTATTTTTAAGAAGTACTGCTTATATTTATAGTCCTTTAAATTTAAATTTTATATATTTTTATAATAGAACTTTAGTAAGTTTAAGTTGCTATTATATAATATTTTATTATTATCGTTATTAATATTAATATTAATTATATTGTTTTTTTTAACTTTGTTAACTTTATTGTTTTTATTAACTTTATTATTTTTATTACTTTTTTTAAGCTTAATATTTCGAAAAATATAGTCTAAGTTTTTTATATTTTTTAGATATATTATTAAGCTTTCGAAGTTGGACTATTTATATGCTATTTTATCCTAATATATTTTAGAATTAAGTATTTTAATCGTAGATATAGTAATATAATTGTTATTTTAAGGGGGCAAACTGCTATACTTATAAAAGTCTTTTAACTTTAAACCGCTTTTATAACTAAAAGCATACTATTTATTAAAGCATAGTATTTGCTTAAGCTAATATATTAACCTGTTTATTTGCGATATATTATAACTTATATTATTAAACGATTTATTATAGGTCCGATTTTTTTTATAATATAATCCTGTTAATGTATATTATATTACTTCTGCTGGGTTTTAAAATATCTACAATATTTACCCCGCTATTTATAGGCTTTTTTTTATAAACGCTGCTTATTATAAAGTATTAAAAAACGTTTTAGTTATATATTATTTGTTTTTCTAACTTATTATAGTTTTATAATATATTTTATATCCGAGTAAGAGCAAAATATATTTTAATCTCTTAGCTTGGACGTTAGTATATTTTATATAATATAGTGTCTAATAGGACTAGCTGTATTAGAGACTTAGGCATTTTTTGTTTCGGCATAAGTTTGTGTAATATGTAGGATGTTTAATATAACTTGATCTGGATTTGTATTGCTTATTATAACTGCTGATTCGATTTACCTAAAGTATTATTTTTAATAGGTAGAAAACTAATAAGATTGACTCGGTTCCTGAGATGGGGATGATGTAAATATATGTGTATATGTCCTTGGCAAGCGTGCAGCTTAGAGGACTGCGTTAAAGGACCTGGGACAGAGCTTGGTATTTAGGTACCTACCTTGCTTATTAAATGGTCTTTATGTAGTAAATAAAAATAATAAGTGCTATTACCTAGGTATTAAATCTTTAGCATGGGTAGGTATTTATAGAGACCGATATAGCGATAATGTAATAATTATTTAGTTAATATATAAAAGTTACGGTTATATCTTATCTAGTGTATTAATATTTTGCTTTTGCTTAAAATTTAAAATATAATAGTAGTTAAACTTCGTTCGAAGAACTATTTAACGATGTTAATAACGTGTTTTGCTATTATAGGTACCGCTTATTTATTTAAACGCAGAGAAGCGTAAGTATATAGACCGATTAATTTTGCTACTAATGTTAATATAGGACTAGAGCCCTTTTTTGCGATTTTAAGAGTATATATTCGAAATAAGCATTCGTATATTTAAAGACTTAGGTAGACTATGTTATATTGGCCTATGTTTTTTTAAACGTTAGGATTAATAATTTAAATTAATATAAATTTTTTTTCGAGCTTGTTAGAATTGTAGCCTTAAACAATAATAGCTTATTTTTTATTAGATAATAGTTGCTTATTATAAATTATAATATTCTGTTAAAAACCTTGTTTATATATATATTTAGCATTAGTAATAAGGATATTTTTAAATGCTTCCTAGGTAGCAAGAACTTATTAGAAGCACTAAGGAATATATAAGTAACCTTTATTAGAATCGACAATATTCTTTATAAACATTTTATAATATTATATTAGTTTATAGTTAAACAGGCTTGGTTATATAAAGTTATAATTAAAGTTGTTATATTTATTTATTTAAACTATTTATATATACGTAAAAGGTATAACTATTTCGATAAGTATATTATAAAATATTTAAATATTATATAATCGGTATAAAGTAATACTATTAAATACTAAATAGCTAGCAAAAGATAAGCTATAGTAGCTTATGTTTATAACTAATTTAATAATTCTATTAGTACGAGCTATAAGCTATAGAATATAGAACTTTTCCGAGGGCTTAGCTAAAAAATCAAATTTAATTTGCTTATTATTAATGCTAGGGCTAGCACATTAATACAAACCCCTAGCCGTCCGCCTTGCTTTTATATTGCTGTTTATTTAAAATAGAATTACTAAGCTTTAAGTATATATTTTTTTAAGAATAAGCAACTTTTAAATAGTATATTTAATATTTTTTATAGCTTAATAACTAGTATATATTATATTATAAACAAAACCCCTCTAGCTTTAACTACTTTTTAAGCATATAAAGCGGCAGTAATATTATTAACTATATTATTAAAGCTATAATAGAGTAAGAATACTTAAAGCTGTTAGCTAGCAAATATACTATTTTTAAAAGCAATTTAGCCAACCTTATAGCTAATTTTAATACTAAAAAAAAACGTTTTAATTATTTAAATAATTAGGCAATTTTAATACTTTAGGGAAGCAACCCTGTTATTATAATCTTGTTAATATTAGCGCAAACGTATAACATTTTTAAGTACGCTTTTATTTATAAAATCTAACTTTTAAAAAAATAGCTATACTATATACTCGGCCTTGGCTACAACTTTGCAATACTATTTTGCAGAAGTAGTTATTATAACTTAGGGCTATATAGCATAATAAACAGCATAATATAAAATATTTAAGCAGCAGGGCAAACAGCTGGCGTTAATATATAATATATATTTTTATAAGATAAAGTATACTTATAAATCTTTTTTAACCTTTTTTTATTGTTTGCTTACTAATTATAGGACTTTAGCTATTTTAGTTGGTGCTGCTGTGGGGATAATATAGTTTTATTACTTTATTAACGTTTTAAAAAGTTTTATAATTAGCTTTTAAAAAATCTTAAGATTAAAAGCTTGTTAAAATAAATAGAAAAGATTTACTGTTGCTAACGTTTTTTATAGCGCAGAATACCTGCTGCCTTATTATATTAATATGGATATACCGGCAAATATATATTAGTGGCTAAAGTTTTTTTTAGTATATAATTTAAACTAGAAATCCAATTTTATAACGTTAGCTCCTGCGCTATTTAAGCTTGCAGCGTTTAGATCTATAACGCTTACAAACTATTAAATTTTTATTAGCTTTCTAGAAAAAGTCCTCGGGGGCCCTGCTTTAATATATAATTTTACGTTTATTATTTAACCTGCGGATATGCTCTAAGGTAATATTTATATTTTTTTATAGCGGTTATACGAAGATTAAAACAAGTGGGATCAATTAATCTACTTTAATTTATGTTGTATAAAAGTAGATACCTAGGGATAGACTGTGCTTAATCCATAAAATATAAAATAAACATTGTTAATATATATAAACCTATAAAACAAACTTTTTTAGGTTAGATATAAAAATGTTATTAAATTATAGATTTATTTATATAATTAATATAGCTAAGAGATTAGTAGGATAATTTAATAATATTGCAAATATATAAACTTTTTAGTTTATAAAAATTGTTACTTAATAATTAATACAGATTTTAGTTATTACTTATATAAATTTTATGTATACTTTAACTAATAAATATATAGTATATATAAATATATATAAGATATTATAAATAAAAATAAAGAATTTAAAAAATAAGTATTTAATTAATAAAGCTATTTAAATATTACTAGTACTATATTTATGCTACTTATTTTTAAATTAAAGAGTTAAATTTTAATTATTTAAAAAAGCAACTAAAAAATAAAGAACATTTATTAATTTTTATTTCATAATTAAAAAAATTTCGCGCGCGCTTTTAAATTTTATATTATTTAGTTTAATATAAAGTCCAAAAGGGCTAATAATATATATATTTAAAAATAGCTTAAATAATATTAGTATAAAAAATAGGTAAAGTTTTTATTAGTAAATATATAAAGTATAATAGACTTCAGGAGCTACTAGCTATATAGGTTATTAGCTATATAAAATATTTAGCTATTTAGCTATATAAGCTATATACTATAAGGCATTTAGCTATATAGCGTATTTAGCTATATAGCATATTTAGCTATATAAGGCACTTAGCTATTTAGCTAAATAGCTAAATATTTTATATAGCTACCTAAAATAGCTAAATACTTTATATAGCTTATGTGGCTAGGTGGCTAAGCGCTTTATATAGCTTATATAACTAGGTAGCTAAATAGCTAATAAGCAATTAATTAACAATAAAGCTTGCTATAATATTGTTTTCCGCTTTCTATATTTATTGTTTTAGATTTAAACGTAACACTTTTTTTTTATATTGCTGCTTTATATGTTTTCTTTAACTACTATAGCTGCTAGCCTTTTTTATGCTACTACTGTTAATAATAAGTGCTATAGGCGTTTTTTAAAGAAATGGGGTCCCTTTATTTAACAATAAGGTTTTAGTTTATAAAATAAACAAACGTTAGTTATATATAAACAGTATTAAAAAAAGGGATTTTAAGCTATTAATAACTATAGCAGTATTATTATAATATATTAGCGATAGTATTTTAAAAAGTAGATTATAGCTGCGCAATTTATATAGACTGCTTATTATAAAAGTAGAGCTACGTTTATTATAGCTTGCTGGTTGCTGCGCTAAATTTTTTTATAAAAGGCTTAGTTCCCCGATTAATAAAAAGCTTAAGCAATTTATATAATAAATGGGCGCCTAGAAAACAGGGTAGGGCTTTAGTTTAAGAACAAAAAAGTCCTAAAACATTAGAATATGTTATAAATAAGGAGATAGCTATAGTATCTATGCAATATCCGTAGGCCTATTATCTGGGCTACCTCGATTAATGCTAAAGTCCTAGTTCCTGAGGATATTTCGACCAGTATTATTGCCCCGCTTATATAAATTATTTTAAAATAAAATGTTAAACTCTATATCGCTATTACCGTTGCTTATATTAGCGCAAGAAGATTTACGTCTTTTTTTTAGCAAAAGCTCTAAAGTTTCCAAAGTATAAATAATAAAAACAAGGTATATTATTTGCTAGTATATATAAATAAATATAGCATAAATAATTATATTAAAAAACTTATAATTTTTTTAAAAAAAGGAAGAAAGTTTTTGTTTAGTTACGTAGTAAAAACTTAATACCTATTTTTATAATAGTAATAAAATACTATATAAACCTTAGTTTTGTAGTTAATATATAATTTATACGCCTTTTTTAAAAATATATTTTTTTAGCTATAATGTTATTTTATAAAGTTTTTATACGTAAAGTTTAAATTATTATTTATATAAAATATGTTAGCAGTTATAATATTAAAGTATTAATTAAAAGTAAAAATAAAAATAAAAGAACTAAAAAAAATAGGCATAAAAACGTACTATATTATTAAAATAAAATCTGCTTTATTTAATAGCGGAATAATATTTTAAAAACAAATAATAGGCAAAAAATATATTACTAAATAAGGTTACAAGTTAAAACATTAATATTTTAAGTTTTAAACAGCAAAAATTTATAATTAAATATAACAAGCTAATAAATAATAGAAATAAATTATTACTAAGTTTTTACTACTATACTATAGCAGGATTAAATAAGAAAAATATAGTAGTTATATATAAAAAAAGCATTCTTATAAAAAGCGTTCTTACAAAAAAAAGCGTTGCCTAAAAAAAGGGCTATAATTAGTCTAAATTCTAAGGTAAGGCTAAATAAAAAAATATAACACTTTTACGAAGAATTAAACTTATAGAGCCTAGTTACGGAATAAGGCTCTATAACTAGTTATTATATATAGTATTAAGTAGCTAAGGGGTACAATATTATATATAATAAGTAGGTAAGATAAATAACTATATATCGATCTCTCTTTTTAACTAACTATGCGTAAAAGTAAGACCTTTACACGTAGAATTCTCTTATAGTTAAAGAATTCTATAGATATATACCGCCTGCCTAATTGGGCTAATAAGCTAACTGCTAAGTTATACAAATAGCTTTACATGTTATCTTTATACGTAGTCAACACTACTATTATAACATATTATCTTACTAATTTTTAGTATATAACATATCTTTTTAAGCAACGTATAGCTAGTATAGCTTATTTAGTATAGCTGGTATAACTTGCCTAGCATAGCTAGTATAGCTTGCTTAACGTAGGCCTACTAAGGTAGAAGATTGGTTTTTTTATATTTTATATCGGTAGGTATTTCTTGGTAAAGTAAAAAAAGCATACTAGAATATTATGTTTTTTAGCAAAGTAAGGTATATAAAATATTTTAAAGCGTTATATTTTTTAGTAAAGCAAAATATACCAGAGCGTTATATTTTTAGCAAAATAAGGAAACGAAGCAAATTTTATAAAGTGTTATATACTTTGCTAAAGTTATAAAGCTTAGTATTAAGTAATAAACGTTTAACAATATTATAATAGTATAAATCTAAGGAAGTATTAAGGTAGGTCTTTAATTAGCCTAGAAATTTAAAAGGCAGCAGCACTAGGACTTACTATCTAGTTCTAATTAAAAAAGTAGCACCAGCTACGTATACTTGTTTTTTTTACTGTTTTTATTTTAAAGAATATGCTTAAACATATTAGGATAGTTTTATCGAATTAAACAGTAGCTTACTTTATATACTATTTTATTATTTTAAAAAGAGCTGACCTCGAACGTAATAAATTTTAAAACATACTATAGTTGCTATAGTTATTTTAGTTAAGAACGCTTTATTTGCTTTATATATAAGTAACCTTTTTTTTCTCTCGACTTTTTTTTTAACTTTCCTTTTTTTAACCTTCTTTTTAACCTTCTTTTTAACCTTTTTTTCAACCTTCTTTTTTTCAACCTTCCTTTTTTTAACTTTTCTTTTAACCTTTCTTTTAACTTTCCTTTTTTTAACCTTTTTTTTTTTAACTTTCCTTTTTTTAACTTTTTTTTTAACCTTTTTTTTAACCTTCTTTTTAACTTTTATTATTTTTGTTTCCAATCCTAACAAACCTGTTAAAATAATTAACATATTTTTATTTCAAACATCTATTAAAATAACTCTTTATAACTTAAAAGTTAAACTCTAGAAAGAAACTAATGCTAAGTTTAATAAACTTTAAGCAACAATTAATGTTAAGTTTAATGAACTTTAAGCAATAATTAATATTAAGTTTAATAAACTTTAAGTAAAAACTAATGCTAAGTTTAATAAACTTTAAGTAGATTTTAATACTAAGTTTAATAAAGCTAAGTTATGTTTAAATATTATTAACTTTAAAATTAATAATCTATTTAAAAACATTAACTAAATATTATTATATTTTAGTGTTATTAATTATATATAAGTTTATAAAAAACTAAAGCTACTTTGCTTTAAAAATAAGCTTGCAATTAATATAATAAATAAAAAGCAAAATTATAAAAAACGAACCTCTAACTGTATAAAATAATTTAGACCGTTATAAAACGTTTATACTGGTAAGGTTTTTTAGGATATGCTAAATAGCTGTACTGGACTATTTGCTATAAGTAGTAAGATTTTTAATGCTTTATTTAAGTTTATTAACTAATAAAAGCTTTAAAAGAGGTAGCTAGAAGGGCTTTAGCTATATATAAGTAGCAACGGCGCTATAGGGTTTTTATTTTTAAACAACTAAAACTATATTAAAGTTATATATATTTTTAAAGTTATATATAGCAAGCTAGTAGCTTTATTAGCAGTATTTAATTAGATTTATATATATGGCTAGTATACGTGGCTAGGGCTATAGCTTGTGACCTCTATTTACTACTTTTTTTATTTATTTAAATTTACTGCTGCTTGTATTTATTATTATTTATATATATATATATATATATATAGCCACGCTGCTAGATTAGATCTTTCGTAGATCTTTTGATTTACAGCTTAATATTAATATATAAATCTAGAATTTACTAATAGTACATACAAGGCTCCGCTGTAACATTTAGTGTATTAGATTAATTCCTCTGTAATATTATATAAAAAAGTACAACGTATAAAAGTATCAAAGCGTATAAGAGTATATAATAGTAGCACTAGGTAGTTATATAACTTAAGGATATTAAAAAGGGTTATATTTATAATATTTAAGTACTTATATAGAACAAGAATATATAAATAACCAGCAGCATATTACCGCAGCTAAGCCTAGGTTAATAGTATTAATAACTGTACTTATATATAAAAATAATGTAACTTTACTTTAGCTTGCGCTATTATTTATTGCTTGTTTTTAATATAACGCTATTTTTATTTAGTAAGTAGGCAAAATTTATTAAGAGTATTATTCTAGCTGGGTATTTAAAAACAGTATTATAGGTATATGTTTGTTTATATTTAAATTAGTTAAGGCCGGCTATAGACAATTGGAAAAGCTTAAGTTCTAAGTTTTATTATAAAAGTAATAACTTTATTTAAGATCGGCTATATATAGTATAGTTTTTAGAGGGTATTAGGAGCATGTTTGAAAATATGTTTAAAAGCATATTTCCGTTTATGTTTAAATTAATAATAGGATTATAAAGTTAAAATTAGCTCTAAATAATTAGAAAAGCTTAAGTTCTAGGTTTTATTATAAAAGTGATGATTTTATTTAGGATCGGCTATATGCAATATAGTTTTTAGAGGGTATTAAGGGTATGTTTAAAATATGTTCTTAATATTTAAGTTAATAATAGGATTATAAAATTAAAGTTAGCCTTAAATAATTGGAAAAGCTTAAGTTTTAAGTCTTACTATAAAGGTAATAATTCTGTTTAGAATTAGCTATATATAGTATAGTTTTTAAAGGGCATTAGGGGTATATTTAAAGTATGTTTTTAATGTTTAAGTTAATAACGGGATTATAAAGTTAAAGTTAGCCCTTTCCTTTTTTTTGTTTTTAGAAACAATTAAAAAAGTAGATATGTTTATTATTTAGGTTAGGCATTTATATGCGAAGTTAAAAACAGAGGTGTATTTTAATATATCTACTATTATTAGCAGCAGTAATAGCAATATTATAAGCTTTATTATTATTTTTATTGCTATTACTTTTTTTAAATAGGGCGTTATTATTATTATTGCTTTATACCTAAGAGTTTAGCTAATAAGTAGAACAGTTAATTAGCATAATTTTTTTATATTTTTTACTTTTTATCTTTTATTTTTTTTATTAAGTCTTTTGCTGATTTAGCTATGTTATTAATAGATCTATTATAAATAAAGCAGCTATTTATCTATAATATAAATTAAAATAAAGCTCTTGATAATATTAATATAATTTATTAAATATAACGTAAAAAAATAAACTATATATTAAAGCTAATAAAATAACAAGCTATAATATATGAGTTGCTTAGTATAGTATATAATATAATAAAAAAGTAGATTTAAGCTGCTTAAAGAAATATTATAGCAGCTGTTTATTTTAATAAAAACTAAAATCTAGTAGCTAAAAACTGCACATAAAGTATATAATACGTTTTAGTGTTAGGTTTTTTTAGACACTAATTTTATAATGTTATATTAATATAGCTATACTTTAATTCTTAATAAAGCATATAATATGCTTGTTAACGCTATAAAGCAATAAAAATATAACGCCTTTTTTTAATTTAATTTTTAACTATTTTTTTAACAAACTTTTAATAAAAATTTGCATCTTTTAGCTTATAACAATAATAATAATAATAATAGTAATTTTAATTTAAATAAGGAGGCTAAAAATAATAAAAAACGGGATTTCCTGTAGCTTTTTTAATAAATCTAGCAGTTATATAACAAAATAACCCCGCGCCTTTAAGGATTTTTTTAAAATATTAAAAAAACCAGCAATCTAGAGCTGCTCTACATTATTAATAGCTTTAATAAACAAATTAAAAATAAGAACTATTATAATATTTTTAATTAAAATATTATTAATATATATAAAGTTCCGGTTAATAAGCTTCGTTTTTTTTAGTTTATATAACGGAGGATTATATTTAGCGTTATAATAAGCTAATAGGATATTAGCAGAGTTTAAAAAAAAATATTATAGCTATAAAAAAATTTTAAGAAAACCTGTTAAAAAAATCTTTACTAATAGTTAGCAAACTAGACCGAGCTAATTTTAAACCTTTTGTTCGAAAATTTAAACATATTAAATATATTTAAAAATATGCTTATAACGTAAAATATTATTATAAACAATAACAATAATATCGAAATAAAGAATATAAGTAAAAATAAAAAAAGCACCTGCTATTAAAATATTAGCCGGCTTTTCCGTTATAAGTTTATACGTACTAGATGTTCTATCCTAGGGTATGCTTTAATAAAGCGTTGGACTAATTATAGAAAGTTAGTTGTTATTAGCTTTAAAGCTTTTATTAAAGTTAATAGTGTTAACCTGATTAAAATTATATTTGTTATTAAAGTTGGTTATAAAGCTATATTAGTATATTATTATTTTTTTTTATATAAAAAAAACAATATTTGCCAGCATGCTATAAAATATACTATATTAACGGCCCTAGACTTTAATAAAATTATTAGCGTTATATAGCTGCTGGTATAGTTT
Organism: Xylaria sp. 218_066; assembly: GCA_019843955.1. Taxonomy (NCBI): domain Eukaryota; kingdom Fungi; phylum Ascomycota; class Sordariomycetes; order Xylariales; family Xylariaceae; genus Xylaria; species Xylaria sp. 218_066. The sequence continues at coordinate 21,319 of JADKYC010000227.1, forward strand.
AATAGCTCCTACTTGCTATATACCTAGGTTTAAGTTAGGATAATCCTGCCTTTTAATATGCCTAATATTATAATAAGATTAATATTTTGCGCTTGGTTAAAAAAAGGGGCGGCGGACTAAGAAATCAATATATAGTTTGCTACTAAAGGTCTTACCCCCTTATAAGCAGCAAAACCTCTACTTATATATTCCCTGCTAGCGTAAAGTATTAACTATAATTTAAAATTACGTAAACTAACAAAGGGGTTGCTGCTTTCTAAAAAGGATTGTTAGCTAAAAAATTTTAAAAATATAGTTAATTAAATTTTAAACTTTTTGGTTAAAAAGTAAAAGAATATAAGGGCGTTTATAAAAAAACTTCCCCCTACTATAAACTAGGAAATAAGCTATAGCTGAGAGGCGCTATATTGTATAATTATTAAAAAATAGATTACTAAAAGTATTATAGTTTAAATAATTTCTTTATTTTTTTTATAAAAAATAACGGGCGTAAAGCTAGACTAAAAAACAAGCTATAGCTAAAAAAACGTTGTATATTAAATAATAAATTATTATAATCTAAGATCTCCTTATTTTCTTTATAAAAAATAATAGGTATAAAGCTAGACTAAGAAATAAACTATAGCTAAAAAAACGCTGTATATTAAATAATAGATTATTATAATTTAAGATTTTTTTACTTTTTTTATAAAAAATAACGGGCATAAAGCTAAACCAGAAGACAATTAGAGAATAAATTACTATTAGTTATATATGCTATAAAAAGCTTAAGAAAATATTATATAGAGGTATAAATTTCTTATATAACTAGCTAATAGTTTTTTTTATAATATATAAATATTCTATATAATTAGCTAATAGTTTTTTTTTTTATTAACAATATCTTAATACTAAGTTTGTTTTTTTTTTTAACATAGTTTTTTATAAAGTAAAATATATATATATTTTAGTATATTAATTATATAAAAACTGTTAAGTTAGAGAAATTGGGCTACTATTATATTAAAAACCTTTTTGTCCGGTAGGACTCTATTTTTCTTATTATAAAAATAAATAATATAAAACTAAGCTATGTTAACTAATATTAAGTTATAAATTTTTTAGTCCTAATTTAGCAGAGCTAAATAATATAAACTAATAAATTGTTTTTTTATAAGCTTTTAAATTTTTTTAACGTTTTTTTATATCGTTTTAAGTTATATTTAATGTTTTTTTATTTATAATTAGGCCTGCTTATAAAATTTGTTTTATAACTTAATAGCTATATTTATTTATAATATTAAATCTTTATAATATTATATTTATATAACCTAAGTTTGTTTAATTTATACTAACAATTCGGTATACTATATTATAACTATATTTTTAACAACTTAAATTAAAGTAGCTTTTATAGCTTATGCCCTATTTTTAGCGTTTTATATAATTTTATAAAGCCCGGCTTGCATTTTATTTTAAAATAACTATTACTTTTTGCTTAGTTTTTTTAATATAACCGAGATATTTAGTTTAGTTTTTTTTAAATACCGCTAATTAAGGCTTACAGCTTACTTTTTTAATACTATTAAGCTTAAAAAATCTTGCTTTAATACTGCTAACTCCTCTAATTATTATTATAAAGTTGTTAATAGTTTAACAATAGTAAAAAATAAAAAAAGTAAGGTTAATAAAGGAAGCGGGGTCGATAAAAGTACTACTTTATTAGTTAAGCCTTATGTTAGCGTTAACTTATAATATAGCTTTATATATGTTAAGGCCTGCAGCTTATTTAATTCCTTTAATAACTTGCGCAAGTTTTCGTACTTATTAATAAAATAAACGTTAAAAATATTTAATAACATATAGTATAAAAGGTTTATATAATCGTTTTTATTTTTGCTACTATAAAACTTTTAGTAAAATATACAAACTTATTAATCTATAAGAATATAAAAGCCGCTTGGAGCAACTAACACCCGTAGTTATTAATAAATAAGTTTTAAAATCTTAATTGTTTTTTTATCTTATACTATAGCCTTCTTACTACGTTAAGGCGTATTATTTTATAAAATATTTTTTTTAGTATTTCGGACGTTATTAAAAATAGCTTAAGTACGTTAGGCCTTTATAGCTATCGCGCTTTACTAAATTATATAAGTTAATAGTGTTTTATAAACCTAAAAAAAAAACTAGGCTTGCTATATTTAAAGCTTGCTTATAATTTCTTTTATCGCTTAGCTTTAGTTTTTAATAGCAACTAAAAGCTTTTTATTTACTGTTTAATATTATTAATAATAAAGTAATTTTTTAAGCATATTATTTATTTTTTCGTTTAGCGCTTTTTTAAGCTGCAGCTTTACTTTGTTTATATTAAGCAATATATATAAGCTAGCGTTTAAAATATTTAAATTAATGCTTACAAGCTAATAAAAGCTTTGTACGAACAAGGATTAAATAATAATTTATTTTTTAAAATTTGCAATAGTATTAATCTTACTTTCCTAATATTAATACTATTAATATAAGCTATTATTGCTTTAAGTATTAGCCAGCTTGCTTAAAAGCTAGGTTTTAAGTTTAGCTACCCTTTTCGTTATATTAAAGGATAAGTAAGTTTTTTAAATAGAAATTCTAACTGTATTTTACGCTAAAATATAGGCTCGGCTTATATAATTAGTTATATAGTTGTTATTACTTTCGGCAGTAGCAGCTTTTATTAACAAAATACAACGTTTCTACTTTTTAACATAAAGCCGGATATTCTTTCAAGCTATCTCGAAATTTTAAAATAAAGCTATATAGTTAAAAAATAAAAAAAGTTCTGCTTAGCGTACTTTTTTTATAAAAAAAACCTTATACAAGTTATAAATGTTTAATCCTTTTTAAAAGCTGTTTTATATATTTAGAGTACTGCGCAACTATATTATTATTTAGTTAATTTATAGTCGGCTGATCTAGTTTTTAAACCGTAAATCTGGATTTAGGTGCTTAATAATAAGGAGCGCTAATAAACCCGCCGGCGAATAAAGCCTAGAGGCCTTTTATTTTTTTTACTCCTTTTTTCTAGCCCTAGAAGGCTATTCAGCATTAATATTAGCCTTGGCTTGCTGCAGGTTTAAACGCCAGTTTAAATAACTACTTATCTATTGCTTTAGGTTAGTAAAAGCTATATTAACAGCTTTTAATACTTTATATCAAAAGAGTATATATTTTATATAATATAGCAAATAGTTTATTACGTTTTAGCTTTAAATATAACCGAAATAATTTTATAAACCCTACAGTATAAAATTGTAAATAAAAATATAAAACTTAAAAAATATCTTGCTTTATATAATATAAAGTTTAGTAGTATTTATAGCGTAAGCTAGTTAAATAAACTAATTATTATTTTTATACGTTTTAATATAATATAAATAAACTGCTTTAATAAATAGTATTAGAGGTCCTTAGTAAAGGAGCTAATTAGCAAACGTTAATAAGGTATTACAAGGCGCTATATTTATATTATAATTCGAAATTAAAAGTAATAACAAAAATAGTAATAAGCGAAAATAATAACAAAAACAGTAATAAAAGCAGTAATAAAAGCAGTAATAAAAGCAATAATAAGCAAGAGTAATAATAAAAGTAATAACGGGCGAAAGTAATAATAAGCGAAAGTAGTAATAAAAATAGTAATAAAAGCAGTAACGGGCAAGAGTAGTAAAGAGTAGTAAAAAATAGTAACAAGAGTAGTAATAAAAGCAGTAATAAAAGCAGTAATAAAAGCAGTAACAAGCAAGTATATTTATATTAAGGTAAGTTGGAATAAAGCTGCGGTTTTTTATACTATTACCTACCTACCTAGGGATCGAAAAACTAAAGCCGTTAAAAAGCAAACAATAAATATATCCTTATTTATAAAGTACAAGAAGCAAAGAAACTTATACCCTGTTAAAAAGCAAACAGCAAATTATTTTTAATTAAGCAAATCACGCGGACAGAGTTAAAGTAGACTTAGAATTTTTTTATAAATAAACCCTAGCTAGCTTTAAAAGTAGTAAGTTTATATATTAAAAAGTATTATTAGCTATATATTAAATATACGTTAAGAATATTAATAAGTAACTAGTATTGTTATTTTAATTAAACTAAAGCTTATTTTTAATAAATTAAATAAAGCTATTTTTGTTATAATCTCGAAGTTATATTTAAAGGGTGGAAAGAAAAGAAAGGTTATTAAAATAAAGGCTAACGTGGCTTACGGTAAGCTGCCCGTAAAACCTAGCTTTGATATAATCGAACATTATATTAATTATGGCCTAATCATGGTTTGTATGGTTGTTAAGAATACTAAAATCCTTATTAGAAGGGGACGCCGGAAAGTTGTAATAATAGTTTTCGAAGATATAGTTAACAGTATTATTGGGAGCTTTAATAGTATTGTTAGAAGCTTTAATAGTATTGTTGGAAGCCTTAATAGTATTGTTGGAAACCTTAATAGTATTATTAGAAACTTTAACAGTATTATTAGAAGCTTTAATAGTGTTATTAGAAGCTTTAACAATATTGTTAAAAGCCTTAACAGTGTTGCTATTATTTTAGGCGGGCGGAGTACTAATGTTTAAGTTGCTTTTAAAAATGTTAATAATATTGCTACTGTTTTGCTGGAGGAGATGAGGGGGGGGATAGTACTATTATAATTACCTTTAAAGTTGTTAAGATTAAAGATATTATAGTTAAGGTTATTTTCAGAGTTATTAACAGCGTTGATATTAAGATTATGTTAAGGGAGAGAGTTGGTAGTATTATTATTGTTTTCTAAAGAATTAATAACAATCTAATCTTTTTTAAAAAGACTTATTGTATTTAAAGATGCTATAATGTAGGTAAGGTTTTTGGAGTATTTAGTATATAGTAAAATACGCTAAGAAAGGGCTGGTAAGAATAAGGATATAGTATTATGGACGTTTTTTTTAATAAAAGTATTTAAAATGAATCTTTGATTTTTGCTCCGAGCAAGCTGTAGTATAATTTATTTTAGTATTATAATATAATTTATATTTATATTTTTCCGTTATGCGTTTTTCTGATCGAGCTATGATATAATTTGTATCTATATCTTTCCGCTATGTGTTTTTTTGATCGAGCTATAATATAATTTATATTTATATTTTTCCGTTATATGTTTTTCTGATTGGGCTATGATCTGATTTATATTTGTATTTTTCCGTTATACGTTTTTTTAATCGAGCTATAATTTAATTTATATCTATATTTTTCCGCTGTACGTTTGTTGAACTAGTTGTATTAATTTTGACCTATATTTTTCTGCTATACGTTTATTTAACTAATTGTACCTTTAATTTTTGCTCCAATTAAGCTATAATTTAATTTGTTATACGTTTGTAGATTTAACTAGTCTTATTTTATTGGGTTTGCTAATAAAAAAAAAGTTTATAAATAAATTAAGGGTATTCTTTTAGCTTATTTAAAAGTTCTATGCTTTTTATAAGTACTAAGCTGTGTTTAAACTACAATATTTTGTATTAAAAAAATAAAAGTTTGTATATATTTAATAAATATTTTTGCTTAAGTTTATAAACAAACTAAGGGTACTTTTTTTAGCTTACTTAAAAGTTCTATGCTTTTTATAGGTGCTAAGCTATATTTGAACTACAATATTTTGTGTTAAAAGAATAAAAGTTTGTATATATTTAATGAATATTTTTGCTTAAGTTTATAGACAAACTAAGGGTACTTTTTTTTAGCTTACTTAAAAGTTCTATGCTATTTAATGAATATTTTTGCTCGAATTTATAAACAAACTAAAAGTACTTTCTTTTAGCTTACTTAAAAGTTTTATGCTTTTTATAAGTGTTTGAACTATAATATTTTGCGTTAAAAGAATAAAAGTTTACATATATCTAATAAATATTTTTGCTTTAATTAAGCTATAATTTAATTTGCTATTTATAAATTTAACTAGTTCTATTTTATTAGGTTCGCTAATAAAAAAGGCGCTTAGCATAGGTACGTACTAAGCTGTATTTTAACTATATTATGTTTCCGTATAAAGCAATAAAAGTTTATATATATTTAGTATATAATTACCCGTTATAAAAAAGTAGTAAAAATAAATGTTTTAAAATATTTTATATATATAAGAATATTTAAGTTGTTTATTACTAATACCCGTTGTTTGCTGCTAGTATTTATTGTTTGTTATACTATTGTTATTTGCTGCTTGTACTATTGTTCGTTTATTAATTGGGGTAGAGTACCCTGGAGGAAACGTTGTAAGTTATATTATAATAGATTAAATACAGGAATACAGGTGCTTCTGGGGATTGTTTTATTACCGATTAGGTAGGTTGAGGCAGTATACTTTTAGGGATTGATTGTTGTATTTATATGGCTAGGTAGGGCTGGTGGAGTTTATAGACAAACATTTGGGAGTCCGGTGCTTTTCGTAAATAAATAGGATCTACAAAGTACAATCGCAACAGCGAGGGTTGGACCTCTGGGAACTCGGCTGCTGTCCTTTATAGTCCGGTCTTTGCCCCAGCTTATTATTTTGAAGTGTTGTGGTATATGTGGCGTTAAATACCCTATGCGCCATAAATACAGGCTAACCCTCACGTGTATGGAGGCGTGCCGGTAGCTGTGGCTAGTGCTAATGGCTGTAGCTAGTGCTAGTGGCTATAGCTAGTGGCTGTGGCTAGTGTTAATGGCTGTAGCTACCTAGGTAGTGCTTTAGCTTTATTGATGACCTTTTATTCTGACATTATCTTTAAGGGCCGTAATTTAGTTAATGAAACTATTTTTGGGGTCTGTTAGTAGGGCTAATTTTAAGTCTCTAAAGGTTAATCTGTGTTGGCAGGGACAAAATTTATAAGATGAAAGAGATAATGGAGGAAATATTTGTTATAGATGTTGTAAACTTACTACGGTTATAGGATAGGTTTAACAAAGAGGTAACGTTTCCCTTTTTGGTTAGAGCATTTATACCTGATAGGAATTATATAATATGGATTTATGGGATTTGCTTGATTTATAAATCTATTAGAACATAAAGATTAGTATGTTTTTAGCTTTATGATATAACTAATTTTTTATGTCTATATAAGCAGAGTTATATAAAATAACCTAAGGTAGTGAAAATGTGTATATCTGATGCTAGGGGTTAGATTATATTATTTATCTGTAGTGTAACGGTTTATATATTTATTTACCCGTTTATTTTTTGATTATAAGAACGGGTATAATAATAGGAGATATTAATAGATAAAAGTGTAGCTTTTGTGTATATATAGACCTAGATACCGCTAGACTAAAAAAAAAAGCCTGTTTAGTATAGTTTTTTTGCGGCTATAAATAATTATATACAAATAAAGCACCAAGTTCCAAGCCTTATCCTTATTATAAATAGCGAGACTTTTGAAAGATTTTTATGTAGATGACTAGGCTATTAGTAGGAAAGACCTGGTTCTAGATATTTAATTTAACAATCTTTGGGGCCATGACCTCTCTAAGCTTTTAACTATCTACTCTGGCTTCTAACTATTTACTCTAGCTTTTAACTATCTACTCTGGCTTCTAACTATTTACTCTGGCTTCTAACTATTTACTTTGGCTTTTAACTATTTACTTTGGCTTTTAACTATTTACTCTAGCTTTTAACTATTTACTCTGGGGTGGCGGACAGCTTGGTACTATATTTTAAAATGCTATCTTTGCTTGGACTATTACGACCGCTAGTATGCTATAGGCTACCGAGGCGTAGTATACGGAGGTAGTATATATATGTACGGAGCCTTGGATATTGCTGGATCTTTTAGTCTATTAGTATAGTAGCATATAGGGCAGCTATTATAACATGGACCTTTTACCGTATAGATTTAAAATAGATAAACTTCCGTAATTTAGCGTTAACTATAGGCAATTACTCCTGTTTAAAATAGAATTGTTTATATTTTCGTTAAGGAACCCCCTTTGTTTGTATAGCTTAAAATACTGGCTTGCTAGCTTACCCTCCTGCGCTTAGTTAAGGAAATACTATATAGACCCCTTTTTTTGTTTTTTAATTTATTATATTTAACTATAGTATAATATTACGTATATGCCAGTTTATACCTGCTATTGGGTTAAGGGCTTACTAGCTGTTAGTATATTTATTATAAAATATTACTTTATATAAATAGTTAATATGTAATCTAAAAGTTTTGTTGTAGTTGTTTCTTCGGCAGTACTTGTTAAAAAGGAGGTTTGGCTATATATAAAAAGGTACGAAAGATAATGTTTATAAGGTAGCAGATATTAATTATGTTTATTTTTTTTATAACATTTATTATTTAATTATAGAAATTACAACCTCCGAGCTATTGCTAACTATGCTAGCGTGATAAGTAAATTTGGTTAAGTAGGTAAGGATATTTTAATAACTGTTGCACGTAATGATATTATATATAACGATATTATATGTAATAATATTACACGTGATAATATTACATATAACTATTTCTTGTAGGTATACTTTTCTGGTACAATTGCGTAAGTGTAAGGTATATATGTTAGGTAGCGCAAATAATAACTAATTAGCGGGACAAAGTTTTTTGCCCTACCGACCTAGTTTCCTAGTTCAGGCAAGCTGTAGATTAGCTTATATTATTTTAGTAGATTACGTTTATTTTATAAAACTTATTTAATAAACGTAGGTAAGCTTGCTAGCAGCTTAAAAAACTTTATTTAATATTAAATTTTAAACTTATAACTAAATAAATTAAAACTTTTAATAACAAATTTTTTAGTTTTAGTATTAATAAAAAACGTAGCAAAATATAATAAATAATATAAATTATAGAATTTAATAAATTATTAAATTTTTAAATATATATTGCGCTTATTAATATTTTAGTAAACATATTTATTTAAGCGTTATTTTAACTTTTAAACCTTTATTATTTAATATTAAAAGCTTATAGTACTTATAGCTTTTTAAAGTTAGTAGCGGAGTTAGTTTATATTTTAAACGTAGTAATTTTATTTTGTTTATTAAATAAACTGGTTTTTTATTATAAAATACTTTA
>JADKYC010000022.1:0-392892 GCA_019843955.1 Xylaria sp. 218_066
CCCTTTCTCCCAACCCCTTCGCCCCCCCCCCCCCCCCCCCCACCCACACACACATACACATAAACACACGCACACACACGCACATATATACAGAAAAAGGTAATCCAGCCCCAAGTCTATCTAGGTTCTGATATTTTGTAGATTCTCTACCATCTCAGCCAACATGCCTGGCATCCGAGCCCGCATGACCGCCCAGAACCTAGATTCCGGCAACCAGAATGCCATCCCGACTCCCGGCACGATGATTCCTATGCTTCTCACCTGGACCTACGTGGATGATGATGGTCAGGAACAAACGATCGGGCCTATCGAAGGTTTCGCCGCCCTCAGAGATGATTGTCTTCAAGCAATCTCTGAACTCCCAGATGACGCGGAGATCACCTGGTCTATCCAGACTTGAAAGAGCGGCGTCAAGATCCCAACCCATAAGTCACTCGTTGTGGCAGCCTCAACAAGTACACCCAAGTTTAGAGGATCTCGAGCTCTTGAATAAGTGGCTACTATTGCGTAGCGCCAGCAAGAACAGACCCCTCAAAAGTCTCTAGATCGTCAAGGACATGAGATCTCGTTGTCACCTCTTGTTAAAGTGGCACACCAAAAATGACAAGAAAAGGGAAAAAATCAACTCAACGGCATAATGAAGGAAAGGAATTCAACATATTTCACATAGTGGCAATACTGGGGAGAGAAAAACTAGGTATAAATTGACAATGAAGACAATTGTTCCTTTACATTACTGTTGCTTTTGTATTTGACGTGATCCGTAAACTCTCCCTTAAGCATATAGCTGAGCCACAAGCCTTTATTGAGTGTAGGATTGATTTCGTGGAAAATTTCGAGGTAACATGTCAATTCTATCTATGATTTGTAGAAATGTGGTATATTTTTACTACGTTAACTGGCCGTAGGTCAAGACAGGTTGCTCATTTCCACGGCTAAATAGGGCATAAGGACACAAGACGCAGCTTCACACAAGAAAAATTATATTGGTGGGTTTCCCTGTCCGGCTTATGCTTGCGCGAATAGGCATGCAATTAGTATTTATTCTGCCTAGATTTCCGGCCGGGTGATAGTTTCATCCCTGCTGCTCTTCTGCTAACTGTATGGCTGCAGCGATCATTGCAACATCATGCTTCGCTTCCTGCTAACCGCTGCCTTTACATTATTAGTTCTCTGTAGCGAATATGTCGAGGCAATGAAATGCACAGTTCCAGCAGTCCTTGACGCCCATGAAAATGCTTGGAAAAATAGGACACTTCATCCGACATTGCTATATCGGCTAAAGGTCGAGCAAGCCGTAACAGTCATCAAGGATGAAGAGCTCAAGGAGCAAGCATCTCGGGTCGCTGAATTTGGGACGTTCGTTTGGATGTCAGTAGTTTCCATTGCCGCTACTATGACTGAGTTTGACTTCGAGATAGAAAATCGCCAGAGGATGTACAAGCAATATCTCCCGTTGCGGACGAAGTGCCTTGTGAAGAAATCCTGGGGTTGGTTTTAGACAATCTCCCTTATAAGGCCGCACCATTAAACAGACCCTCGCCGAACTATGATCCCAAGACTGCAGACGACTACTTATCTCTTTACATCGAACGTGAGTCGTTATATAAGATGAAACTATCGCATTCTAATGATAAGAACTGACTGCTCGGCGTCGCACGACTGCAGTGCTCGCGAAAGAAATCAAAGCTCATCCGAATGTCGCCTTCGCGGTGATAATCGAACCAGGCGCATTCCCACAATACTTCAACGCCACAACTTCATCAACGCCGTCAAAGGAAGAAGCGAACCTCATACGCAGCTTCAACACGAACATCCCAGTGGCTCTGGATAAACTGAATCTCCCCAATGTAATACTGTACCTGGACGTTGGCCACAGCAATTCTCTAGACTGGGCCTGGCATCGTAACGAAACGGCAGACGCAATAGTGGAGATCTACAATGCTGCGCGAAAGCCCGCGCAGCTCCGAGGGTTTGCGACAAACGTCGCTAACTGGAATGCCTGGCAAGCTAGACACCAGTACATACATTGTAGGGTGCGCACCAAGCTAATGTAAACAAAAGGGACCTCTCGCCCGGCGAATTCGCCCGCGCCGACGACTCGCGCGACATCCGACCCGGCAACGAGAAGAACTTCCAACGTATCCTCTCCCCGGCGCTGCAAGCGCGTGGGATGCCGGCACACGCTATCCTCGACACGAGCCGCAATGGCGTGATGGGTCTGCGTTGGTACTGGGATGAATGGTGTAATGTGGATGGCGCAGGCTTGGGGGTTCGGCCGAGTGCGGAAACAGACGACGACACGCTCGATGCTTTCGTTTGGGTGAAACGCCCGGGTGAGTCGGATGGCGTGAGTAGCGAAAGAGGCGGCGACGAGGTGGGATGTGCCGCGAAGAGCGCGGTGAGGCCGGCGCCTGAGCGGGATATTTGGTTTCAGGGGTTCTTTGAGATGTTGGTGCGGAATGCGTATCCGAGGCTCTGAGAGTGTCCCTGAGGAAAAGTAGTAGACAGTTAGAGGCTTGAATCAAGAGCTGGTTCGAAGAAGCCTCAACGCTACATGACGCCGAAAGCAAACGTGTATGGGTGCTATGATGGTGACTCCATCCGAGGAGTTATGCTCCCCCTCTATTGTTTATCGTTTATCATCTGTCGTCTAGTGTTCTAGTGTCTAAGTGTCTAGCCTTTCTATAACGCGTGCGTAATGCTCTAAGATCATGCGAAATGCTCTATCCTCAACTCTAAAGAAGGTATTATCTTCCAGACATCCATGCGTCCAAGCCTTGTAATATCCTAAGCCCATCCAATCTTAAAAAGTCGGTATTCGCTTTCATCTCCACGTCCGATACCACTTGGCCGCGCAAAACGCTCCTCGTCGAGTATCGCAAGTACGCGGCCCTGAGGATTACGCACTCCATCGCGCCCGTTGAAAGACGCACACACTGTCCCGCCGATGCCTTCGAACTTGCCAGTCGTCCGTACCGTCAGCATCAACCAGAAGACACCGTCTGGCTTTAGCATGCGCGCCGCGCAATCTCGCAACCATACAGCATGCTCTGGATCGTAGATTACATCGGTCGCGACTAGCATGTCGGCTTGTTCATCTAACGGCGGAGAGAGGTCGGGAGTCTGCCAATCAAGCGGTGCGGCCTGAATTGATACCGACTTCTCTTGGGTTTGTGTCGAGAAGTTCTTGACGATATTGGCTTGCAAATTTGCGAGGACAGTCGGGTGGAAGTCCGTCGCGATTATAGTTGGCATCGACATACCCAAGCGTGGTAGAATCTTGCCCAGTGCAATCCCTACGAGCCCTGTGCCGGCACCTAGCTCGATGATACGCGGTGCAGATCCTAGTGATTGTTTCGTGAAATTTAGATGCGCGGGAGTCGCGCACATCAGCTCGGTGAAAATAAAAGCGGCACCCCAGCTTTGGAGGCCTACATCAGTGTGGTCGGTATCATCTCTGCCAGCTAGGCCATCCGTGAGTTGCACAGTAATGATTTCGCTATCGTTGGTCTCTCCGCGCCCTTCAGCTTCGCAGGAGTCCAGAATCAGCGTGAAGCGATAGTCTCTCGTGATTTCGGTATCTTCGTCTTCTTCCTCACCTTGGCTAAAGAAAGAAGCCAAGATATACGATGCCTTGTCGATAGCGCGCTGTCGCGAATCTTCGCTCTCAAAACATAGGAGCTCCTCTGCACGGCCCAAAAACCCCGTCAGCCAGCGCTCGGCGAAGGCGCGCTCAAAAGGATCGTCGCGAAGCTCGAAACCCTCTTCATCATTGCCACTGTCTTCGTCGTTGTCGGATGCATAACCAGAATCTACTGCTGCAGGTGGATCCTTGTGCACTGAACTTGTTTGAAAAGCCAGCGAGGTCGGCAACGGAAGGTAGATAGCGTGAAGGCCGTCCAGCGCATTCAGGATGCGAGACTCGCTTTGGCCGTTGAGCGAGCGTATAGCAGGCAAGCTGCTCGACGGAGGCAGCGGGCGCCTCGCTGGGCTCATTTGAAGCTGAGTGCCCCTTTGTTTAGATGACGACCGTTGATATGATGGACCCTGAATTCGAAAAGAGAAATTCAAAAGATAGCTTGGGTTGCGATCGGCAGTTTAAGAGTCGTGAAAGTGGGGCTTATCTTAAGCCTGGACCAGTCGAAATGAGGCTATCGTGAACGTGGGTAGTAAAAATTTAAGCCCCGGATTTCCAATTGTGGATTTGTCAAAAACGCGGCCCGGGACTGACTCACCCACACCAACGGCATCCCTATCCACATATTATCCGGAAGTCATATGGACGCAGGGAGGTGGTTACACAGATAACATTGTGTTCATTTGAATGCCTGGACAGGAGAGAAAATTTCCCCCAAAGGTAAATTGAAGGACAATAGAGTTCATGACGACTCCAATGTCTGTGCGTGTTGAGGATTTATTTGAGAACTGGTTTATAACCAGCTTGGATAAGCTTAATTGTCAGTTGTACCACACACATCAGAGCTTTTCGAAATGTCTCGCAAACATCAGGTCCAAGCGCACAGTGAACTTTTCGCCATGCTTTACTTCCTGTCCAGAATGCCACAGCATCCTCTGTTGAAAGATTAGAGCTCTACCTACCTTTGGCTTGACATCGAGGAAAAGAGTCTCTTTTCCCTCCCCCATTTCGTTTTCCGTTTCAGTGGTCTTCCGCCGCTTGCCGACCTGACTTGTCCAGAATCGCGTCTCCCCTCCACCACTTGATTCCCCATCGGCACCCCCGGGCGCATCGTTGAGGTAGATTTGACATGTCAAGAAGCTCCTCTCATCTTTTCCTGGTCGCGCATAGAGTGCATCGCAATGCGGCTTAAAATGATGGCCCGGCTGGTACCGCAAGAAACTTAGACGCTCGTTGGCCTCTTTGATGCGCCAAACAGTCTTCCTAGCGCCCATGCTCGCTTTAAGATGCGAAGGGCCGGCAATAATCTCAGCTAGCTCGTCACCCTTCCGAAGGGCTTTGACTTCTTCTGGTAGATGGGCAACAATTCGATCGTAGAGCGCCGATGCCCATTCCGGGGAGAACACAAGAATGTTTTGGCATTCTCGAAAGGAATTCCCCTTGCTCAGAGTTTGCCAATCGTCTCCAGCCGCGCTCTGAAGTTTGGCACATTCGTCAGGGGTGAGCAAGTTGTCAATAGTCATGGCAAAGAAAGAACTATAATCCTCTGCCAAGGGTGAGCTGGCGAAGTCAATGGGCGTAACATTGACAGCCAACCCCTCGGGGCCAGCAGGGTTGATTAGGGGCTCATGGCCCTGCGATGCCGAGAAATCCATTGCGACCGGGTGCAATGGTCGTCGGTTGGGGTTTTACGAATGCCGAGTTGGTGAGCCTTTATCTATGGAAACAAGCAGAGAGTTATATAGCCTAGAAGTGAAGACATGTTGCTGAATATTGGGCGGCATCAGCTTTTATAATTGGAAACGGCGAGATAATGTGTTAACAGTGACTCAAAGATGGGAGGTGTTGTAGATCGACACAGCCTCGCTCGATCCCATGGCCGAGTGGTGTGAGGTGTGAGGGGTCTGCCGAAGCTGGGTAGGCAAACTGTTAGTGATGACACACGAAAATCATCGTTGGCAGCAGATGCATGCTGTACAAACCGGCTGCTATTATTGCTTGATATCTACTCTGATGCTCTACAATATGATCCTACTCCAGTCATGTCGCGGACGTGACTATATATATACCGTTAATTCTGTCGGAATTAACGGCGTCGTTTTTTCCGCAACAAGTCAACTTAATGTCAGCTTAACAGGTACCTAGGTACATAATGATGATACATAAACTCCCCGTTTTAGTTCACCGAGACTTCAATTTTAAGCCTACCTAGAAATTATCTTGCCTTCAAATCTATGAATAGAAGTTCTCGACGTCTCTTATAGGCATGGTGCAAGGTACTGATACAAGAGGGGAAGAAGCCTAAAACACAGCACAGTAGCGGATACAGTGTGCATTCAATAACACACGCGTATTAGGACGGCTCACTCACTGTGTGCCTTGCGCTTTCAGGCTTCCCAGCGCCCCACCGCAGAAACCTATTGTTTCGTAAAAGTAAAAAAAGCGACCAGTTTGAAAATCTACGTATACCTACCTAGCTACCTGCACTGCGACGAACCGCGAAAACGACGTGACGATCAACAACTGAATCCCCCACGAGAAGTCTGACTCTGCCTGGTGCAAAGTCTCCTTCTTTCTCTTTTATAATTCTGTGACGCTAGCCTCGGTTCGCTCAGCCCTGTTGTCTGCGACAAGGTGTCACGACATTTTGACATATCCTGGGAAGCCGCCTGTCACGAGACGGAACTTATCCCGTACACATTCTGCTCTCGCTACTTCTGCTGTTACTGCTACCGAGACGACGCGTCGCACCTTCGCCGGGCAATCACGTTGCAGCACGACTGATTGTCTCGCTCCTAACCTCGCTGGTGCCCCTCCCCCTCCATCCCTCCACCCTCCTCCGCCCTCCGCCCTCATCTCTTCAGCCTCGACCGTGAACAGCCTACTTGTCTCCTCCCGCCATCGACTTGCGACTCCATCTCGCACGTCCTGAGCTTCTCATCTTCTACCCACCTAACATTCAACCACTTTCACAAATCGTCCAACATGTCCGAACAAGTCGACCTCACCACGATCCCTATCTCGCCTACTGGCGACAAGAACGGCGAGAAGGCCGACGTCACTTCTATCGACAAGGACCAACTTGTGACGGTGTTCCATGACAAAGACAACTTTAATGTCAAGCACCCCTTGCAGAACAAGTGGACACTGTGGTTCACCAAGCCGTCGAGCGGCAAGGTAAGTTTGTTTTGGTCGTCTTTACTCTGTCTCATCCTCTATGATCGATGCATTATCAAGGAACCCATCCAAACTAACATGTATTCTTCTACTTCTAGGGTGATAACTGGAATGATCTTCTCAAAGAGGTCATTACCTTCGACTCGGTCGAGGAGTTCTGGGGTATATACGTAAGTATTTCTTCGGATCTTAGTCACAGAGACATAGAGAATCACTCAACTAACCAATCTGCCCCCCTTCTAACAGAACAACATCGCGCCCGTCTCCGAACTTGCCATGAAGTCCGACTACCACCTTTTCAAAGAGGGTGTGCGACCTGAATGGGAAGATATCCAGAACAAGCATGGTGGCAAGTGGTCTTATCAGTTCAAGGACAAGCGTAGCATCGATATCAACGATCTTTGGCTACAGACCATGATGGCAGCCATCGGTGAGACACTCGAGGAAGAGGATGACGGCGAGGTCATGGGTGTCGTTGTCAACGTCCGAAAGGCCTTCTTCCGTATCGGTGTCTGGACCCGTACCATCGGCAAGAGCATCCCCGGTCGCGGCGATGGCGACGTCGCTGGTGGCAAGGGTCGGTCTCCTGAAAAGGGTTCGAAGGTCCTCCTCGCTATCGGCAAGCGTTTCAAGGAAACACTTAACTTGCCTGCTTCCGAGAACGTTGAGTTTTCAGGTCACACCGACTCTGCCCATTCTGGTAGCACCCGTGCTCGCGCTAAGTTTGTCGTTTAAACCTAGCTTGCGGGCGTGGGGAGAGGGCTTGCCGCCGTCACGGTGGGCATGTTACATGGCATAGGGTTTCTCTGGTAGAAGATTACGAAATAGCATCATATTTGCTGGAGATCACTCATTTGCTATGTAAAAGGCTGAAGGTAACCGGCAGTATGATCAAGATGGGGCAGCCGATACTTGCGTTACCTTCATATAATATCACGTCGCGAAACAAAGGTTGACAAATATCTACCACCAGACGGAAACCGATCCGTTAGGTGCTGGATGAGTCAGGAGAGCATAGTAGGGAAAATGGAAAAAAATAAATCCTAAAATAAGTTTAAACCCATCGCAAAATGTCCGTTTGGTTTGATTTCCTACCTTGTGTTTCAGTATATCGGGCAGCATTCAGACACTCTGCACATCCATGAGTGCCTGTATTCCATTTCGATCTCTACCCCCAGTGCTATCGGATCGGGACTCAACGGGTACACTATCGGATTTGATGGTGACTCCGTTCCCATTCCCCGGTGTCACGTCCGCGCTGGCGGAGTTGTTCCCGATAGGCGGGTTAGGATAAAGGTTCATGTAGCTAAATGTGTTATTCCGCCGTGGACAGTAAGATAATCTCGGCTTTGAGATTAAGTGGTTGGCATGCTGAGCGCGTTCCTGGATTAAGAACGAAGGTATATCATGTAGAGATGTGATAAGTTTTTACGTAGTGAAGGGAAAGAGGTCTATTGATGAAATAAACTGAGAGATCGTATAGAGAATTCGGTTTGAATCAACTTCTTTGATGTTTCTACTTGATGGAGGATGTAGAAATGGGTTGGATATATGTATACAAGATGTTTGAAGCGAGGATAACCTTGGACCTCTTGCAGATTCATGATATCAAGCACGCCCGTATTTCACGTCTCACGGGAGATAAGGAAGTGGTTATGTTCTAGATAGCGAGTTGAATGACTTTTAGAGTGTGGGTTGGTATGTCGTGGTGGTATGTAGTATGTACAAGTCGCGATTTCATCCCCCTAACAATGAGGTGGTGAGTTCGCGTCTATCTATAAGGTAAGTTAAGTACCTGAGTGATGTATGTATCCAATTCTCCAATGCAATCGCATACAGAAGACTCCTCGAATGCTTCGACTCCTATAATATGTATGCCCTTGAATCGCGCATAAACCAGAAGATGCTTTTTGTCTACACTTGTCGGGTTCTCTCACATCTCATCTCCGCTAAAGTCGTCCAAGAAGACCTGGCGGAGGAGGTTCTTTTTATTAATTTTGCCCATCGCGTTTCTAGGGATATGCTCGACAACCCTTAGAACTTGGGGGATCTTGTAATTTGCTAGCCGGCCCTTCAGGGCTCGGCGCATGTCCATTGGCTTCCAGCCGTCGGGGCAGATGGTGCGGTCGAGAATCACGACCGCACCAACCTTTTGTCCCCACTTGCCCGACGGCACGGCCAAAACAGCCGTCTCGAGCACTTCCGGCAATGACAGGAGCTCACGCTCGACTTCTAGTGCGGATACCTTCTCGCCGCCGGATTTAATGATGTCAGCGCTTTGGCGTCCCAGGATAAAGTACATGGGACCCTGGGCCCATGTGCCGCTTGTGCCGATAGCAGCAGGCGCGGGCACATGCCGGCGGACCGCGACATCACCCGTCTTGAACCAGGGCCCCTTACCATCGTCGGCAGCCACGAATTCTTTGGCAGTGGCTGTGGGGTTGGCCCAGTATTCGCGGAACACATTCGCACCACGTAGCTGGATTTCTCCCGATCGGTCAACCACATCCGAGGGAATAATTTCGTTCGTATCGGTATCGAAGAGGCGCACTTCAACGCCTGGTAGCGGCCAGCCCACGCTGCCGTCCACACGGTCTGCGAACTCCAGACCACAAGACAGCGCCATGCCGACTTCGGTCATGCCATAACGTTCCAAGAGCACATTACCTCGGCTAAGGTCTTTCCAGGCCCGCTTCACCGGTGTCGGAAGTGCGGCAGAGCCCGAAATGGCAACGCGCATATGCTCAGGACTTGTAGCAATGCGGCTGGCTTCAGCGACTTCTGGAGACAATGTCTTATGTGTGGAAAGTAAACGCGTATAGACCGTCGGGACCACCGTGAAGAATGTTATTTTCTCCTTGCTCATATTGGCAAATTTGGCCTCTACTGCATCGTTTACATTGCCGTTTGTGTGCGTTGCTCCATTAGATAGTGGAATCGAGCTAGTGGCTCGTGGGTAGACCACCTCATTCAGGTCAGCAGTCAGCTGGCTGATTCTGGCGGTTTCCTGAGATGATAAGACCACGCCTGTTGTTTCGGGTGAACCATTGGGCCCGGACGCCAATCGAATGATACCGTATAACTCTGCGGCAATTTGACTGATTCTGCTCGTATCTGAAGGGGATAAAGTTGTGTCTACGCTGACAGGGGTAGTAGCACCTGTGCTACACGCTTCTGAGACGGTGCGGCTCAAGGTGCTTGGCAGAGATATGTACGGATGTGCCTTCACTAAGATATTCGAAGTGCCGTTTTGAACACCAACTTTTACCGATTCGAGGAACGGATTGGCAAACCGCCGCCATACGGTATCCGCGTTGAATGGGAAAAGGAACTCTATCGTACTCCCCGCAAACAGAGGGGCAACGATGGCATTGACCGTGCCGTGAATGTGGTGTAAAGGTAGAACATGAAGCAGCCTGTCTTGCGGGGTGTATTTCCAAGCCTCGATTAAGGAGCGGCCTTGTGCTGTAAGGGCGGTTTCGGGAATCAGAACACCCTTTGGCCGTGCTGTCGTTCCCGAGGTATATAACATCATGCCTGCTCCCTCCGTATCGGCGTCGTCCGTGAGCGTAACCGTATCAAAGATAGTGTTGTCCTGGCCGAGCCCAAAGCGCTTCGGTACTTCGACCGACTTAAGAGTGGGCTTAAATTCAGGGTCTGTATTAGGCGAGGGTTCTGGCCACGGAGTCTTGAGTACTTCCGTCGCTTTTAAGGCAAACTTAGCCGAATGAAGTAGTAATGACGCCTGAGATTGTGTGAGGATATACTGCAGCTCGGGTGCAGGGAATGGGGGCGAGAGAGGCAGCGCAATTGCGCGCGCGGCGAGGATAGCGAGGAATGTCACTATTCTGTATAAGTAAACCAATGCATTGTATTTCCCGCGAATATGCGTGTTCTGCTTTGGGCATGTTCCGTACCGACATAATCATAGCTATTTTCTACGAGGAAAGCAATGCGCTCTCCACGGATGTCCGTCTTGCCCGCCGCCTGGTATATGTGGTCGCGTGCCCGACAGATATCCGGGAGCAGCTCGCCATATTTGAACGACCGGCCCGAAAGACAATGCACAACGGCAGTAGAGTTGGGGTCATGCTGTGCTATGGCGTCGAAGAGAGGGAATTTAGGCAAAGCGAGCGTGGAAGCCATTCTGAATGGACCGAACGACGTCGTAGGTTGAATCGCAAGAAAAGAGCGTCGAGAGCATGAGGAGATACCTGGCCGAGGTATGATTCTATAAGTAGTAAAGGCACGGCCTGAGACGGACCTAATATTACTACTACTGGTAGCACACGCACGGGAGGAAATTGTGGCAACGGACAATGGGTGGAGAAACGGGCGTTGAGACCGGCAGATCGTGGTGGTCGAAGCAGTCAGCAACGCAGAGTTCGAAATACAGAAGAGGGTCGGACGCAGCACTCCCCCACCAACCAACCACATTCCGATTCGGGTGGGCTGCAGCACGGATCGGTGGTAGTTTCAGGGGCACTCTGGATCTCGACAGTACGATGCGGAGTATGCAGAGTAGGGATCAGGGCCGCCGAGACGAAGTGTAGCTCTATCGGGCTGCATGTGGCCGGACTGTAGTCATCGAGTAGTCATGCGTTGCCTATAAGGCAGATGGTTGAAAATTAAGATATCGATATTAAGATTGCAACATTGATGTGATATGAGTGAAGTAGCCAATATGATCACAATTAATATGACGGCAGCACTAATGACGGCCAAGGACCCAAGACTGGGATGATGATGAGAGAGGATGTGGTGTAAGTGCGATGCTTGCAGGTCTAACTACTACCCTTGGATGCTGCCAAGAGTGTTTAGCCTGCGAGGGGATGTTGAAACATTGATGGGCCGGCGAATAGTAGAGGGCCGGCGACCAAAAAGTAGGTAGCATCAACCCGTCAAATCCGTCCGATGGAGCTAGCGGGAGATTCCCATTGCGTAGTGGTGCGGTCGATCTTTAGGTTGCCTGCCTGTAGCCGAGGCCTGTAGTTACGTAGTATGCAGTATAGACGGTTGGAATCTGTTGAGATTCGGGACTTGGCGGGGTTTTGGTATTTGTGGAAAGCCTTCCACTGGCTGCCGAGTTCCAAGTGTTGGGGGGCCGTCAATTATCGTCTGCAAAGAGCGTTTTTTTCTGGGATTTCGGCCTTAGAAAAATGTCCCTTTGCCGCTAATGCGTACTAAGCTCCGTTAGCAGGTAGGCATTACAGGGGCCGAGTCGGCTATAACGTCCCTTAGTCATCCAACGACCACTACGCCAACCAATCCCAGGTGCAGTTCACTAATCGTACGGTGCTTGTACCTGAGGGCCGGAGTCCGTTAAAATATCCCAGAGCCTCACCCGGACATCAGAACCAACAAGCTATTAGGTTGTATTGATGTTGCGCCGAACCGCGGTCGCAGCTGTAGCGCCGGCTGTGCCGATCAGGACATCGCCGTCTGCACTATTATTCCCGAGACGTTTACTATCCACTGCGACAATGGTGTCTGAAACTCCAATGGAGGATGCTATCCGGGCCAAGGTAAGATTATCTTTCTCGTCTCATTCTCATGCAGAAGTGAGGGATCGAAAGACAACGTCAGCGAAGCTTATAAATATCATAAGGGACTCGGTACTAATGATGATGGCGGTGAATAGGTCACTGAAGCGCTCAGCCCATCACGCCTAGAAATCTTCAACGACTCACATAAGCGTAAGCCACAATGATTCCTTCCATTCATGACATAGCTCGACATAGTATTGCATTCGTTTCTCTCTCGCCTCTTTCTGTGCATATACGCTAACATGAATATGAGACGCTCACCACAAACCCATGCAAGGCAGCACATCAAGAGAGACACATTTTCGCGTTGTCATCACTTCCGAGGCCTTCAAATCTAAGATGCAGCCTGCTCGTCACCGTCTCGTCTATGGCCTCCTGCGTGACGAGATGGCGGCTGATGGCGGCATTCATGCTCTGCAATTGCGGACTATGACGCCAGACGAAGAGGAACGACAGAAGGCAAAGGAAGATTCCTAGAAGACATAGCGATCGGGGATTATAGATCAAATGTGCTATTCATGGCAATATATAAGCGCGTGATGTCACGCGGAACAACCCAAGGTGTTGGGAATGCAGATATCCGATGCCATGGGTTATATCACGTGAATCATCTATGAAGCGGCGGCCTGCATACTCAGCTACCCGTTATTTGCCTGATCACGAAAACAGACGATAACGGACGATAACACGCGATAATAGCAGATGAACGAAAGCGTAGCTTTCGTGTGCATATAGACCTTGGTTGCCGCTAGAGCTGAAGGGAGAAGCCAGTTCAGTATGGCCCCCTTGATGCCATAGATGATTATATGAATTTGAACATAGTTCCGAACTCTACCCTTATTACACTTGAACACCAGATGAGACATAAACCTTGTGGAACAGACGCGGCGACTAAATCGTTTAGAAAATCCGAACAAACGTGGTAATCATTTACGTATAGCTGAGCTAAGGCGGGTATCTAAATTCCTAACAACGAGAGTCACGGCAAAACTCATTGTACATAAGCATACACTCCTATGGATTCAAATTCTCGTACATGATATTATTGTTTTTGTTTTTGCCCAGATGTAGGGGTGTTACTTATAGGAGCTGAACTGGAAATGCTTTCTCTCCCCGCCATTTGTTTCTTGAAGTGCTTTGTAAGTCGGCGTCTGCGCCTCTCCTCTGAGTCTTCTGCAGTTTTCACGCTCCTGTGTCTCGCGGCAAAGTCTGTAGCAACAGAGTTTCGAGCGGTATTCTTAGACCCTTCTGAATGATTGCTGACCGTACTAATAGAGTCGGACCACATCCTGTTGTGGATGCCTGGGTTAAGGCCTAAAGATATACGCTTCGTCCCTTCGGAGCGGAGCTCGTTGGATGCGATTCTCTTGTGTGATGTCGATTCCGAGAGGGATCGCGTTAAGGCTTCGCGTTGCACTGGTCGGCTTTCTATCCCGCCAAAGGATTTATGAACTGGTATACGTTGATCGATTGCAACAGCTGGTGCTTTTTGCTTCAGGACTGGCGAAAGCCTAGATGTCCCAACCCCGGGTCCGGCTACCTCTGCTGAGTCGCGTACCGGCTCCTTACCTTTTACTTGTGTATGCGAGTGGAATAGGGGCGAAATACGATTGAGTGGGTCAGCCTGGCTACTAGGAGCCGAATATTCGCTTGGCCCCTGGCTAGGTGCCATACCCAAAGACAGCCGTGCCATACCTAGTTCGCTCGGATAGAAATTGAGTATCGACTGTAGGTTCTGGCGAGTCACGACCCGTGAAGTATATATGGGGTCGTCATCAATCTCGTTGTACCATTCAATAGCCCTCAACGCCTTTCGAGGAGGCTGCTCCTCGTCGCAATCTCTTACATAAGGTATGTATCCCTCAACCCAAGCTCGGATAAAGTCGTCATATAAAGACGTCCGAATTCTGCGGTACTGCAGCTGGATATATATACACGCCGTCAGAAAGTCTTGTATGGTTCCGATATAGTCCGGATACGTGACTGTGAAATGGGCGAAAGGCGTTTCCCAGCTTTGTGGCGCTGCGATTGGCTGGGCGGTAGGGTGAGTAACAGGTGGGGGTGGTCGAGGCGAGTGCATGACATGTGATGGCGAAGTTGGTATTTGTACAGGGGAGTACTGTCCTGATGCTGAAGGGCTGTGGTGATTTTCGGGGTTGAGATTGGTGTTATACATTGACATTTGACCGGGTGGAACGTCCCAGACTGTTGATTTTCCCCCGTTTTCCGTAGACTGGTCCTCTCTTGTGGATGGTATGATGGATGATGACGTATTGTTAATAGACAAAGAGCTGTCTGTATCGGTGTCTTTACTGAGCGCAGATGCAACTGCAGCAGGGTCCACATTAGTATTTAAGTGTGATGGCAAACCCCCTTGTTTGGGACCGCGATATAGTTCGGGCACACTGTTATATATGTGTTTTCGAGCTCGGGGTTTCAATTGTGGTCCCAATTTCATCGAGGAACTTGTTGGGGCACCTTGCATAGACTGTTCAAATGTGCAAGGAACAACCTGAGCTGATGGAGGCGTTGCCAGTATTGGTAGAGCTGATTTATTGATGGGCTTAAGATCGTAAGCAAGAGCAGCTGGTACTTCAACCTCTAGCTCATCCTCTGGTCCTTGGCTGCTCTGTGGAAATGGAGCTAATTTGAATTGTTCTGTAGATGAGGTTGGTATACTTGGCCTAGGTGGTGATTCCTCAGGCATTTGTGTAATGAACGGCTGACTTGGTTCCTGACTCTCAAACCTTGGTTGCCTCTCAGGACTTAATGACCATGGAATCCGCTCACCGGGATCCTCGTTGCCGTCATCGCCATCTTCACCGCCCCGCTCAACGCGGGCGGGGGTCAATGGTTGGCTTCTAGACGGCTCAGGAACGCCCATGTCACCTTCTGCATCATTCATCGGCCCAGCAGCTTTGTCCAATTCCGTCGTTTGCTTTCGCCGCGTATATGAAGCTTTTAGTTGATCCAGGACGTGTGGCGGTACATTTAAAAACCCAGCGGGTCGTTGACCTAAGAAACTCGCCCACGACTGATGTAGATTTAACAGCTCTTTCTGGGCGCTAGAAATTTTGACGAGTGGACGCCGGATCCTTGTGTCGCCGAAAAAATCTGAAGGAGACGAATCTGGTGTAGATGAGGCAGCATCGAGAGCCGGCTCGACATTACGTGCCATGTTGACATCTGATAGACAATTTGGTTTCACCTCTGGCGCATAACGTGGCAGTCAGTTCGTCAGATGCCGCTTACTGTACACATGATACGGTTGGGGGTGGTTCTCTAGCAAGCAAAATCTATGAGGGCTCTTCGTCACAATCGGTGAGAAAGTCACATAGTGTAATCAGACTTTGGCGAATCACCGAGCAGCAGATTGATATGAGTGAGGTGCAGTGTACCGTGCAGTTGTTCCTCACTCATTACAGACAGACGCGGCTATGACAACGCGAAAAAGGACGATTGCGGGGATAAATGGATGCGAAGTCACGTGGCTATTTTGCTGGCAGTTAAAATGCCGGGAAGGACGCTACTGCGGAAGTCCTAAAGCCCCACCCTATACTCAAAGATTGCACCAGACAATCACTACAATACAGGTACCTCCCGCTTAAAATGACCCTACAGCTTTAGATTGTCCCATGGGTTTGGGCAGCTGCATGCCGCTAGCTACTCCACCACCTGCGTCACCAATGCCTTCCCGAGAGAGAACTTGAACCCTCTTTTTGCCAGGCAAGGCATCCGTCTTACTTGTACAGCACTGTGCTCTATATTATCCCCTTTTACTTATTTCGATCCTTCCATCCAGTCCTTTATTAGGCTTTCCACCTTCATTTCAGGGATAGGCGTCTCTGCCGACTCCCGTTACCCAAGTTCTCACCATGTTCCTGACTTGACTATCATCAAACTCAAGTAGGCTCTTGTTCGGCTGTTAATTCAATAGAGGCTGCCGCATATTGTCTTTCTTTGACTACCCAGCACAGCTCTGCCTATCAGGTGATTGCCCGCCCGCACGACTAAGAAGCCTACTGTAACCACATGTGAAGCTGCGGGGACCGATAAGTCTATAAGTACTGTATCATTATACGTGTTCCTACAATGAAGTAACGTCGAAATCGAACATAATCGTGTCATGCTTATGAACCAATCACTTTCGAACTCCCATCGCGATATCCGATTCTCGTGTCCGTCCTTAGTCATCCAGATAGCCGGCGATCAGCGCGGTCGCGGGAACCATGTCGGGGAAAAAACCTATACCCTCCCCTATGTCACCACCGAGCATTCTCTCCCCTAGTGAAAGGTCCCGTCGTCCCTCCACGGCCTCTTCCATCGCCGTAGTTCCCCAGGTCGATAAAGAACAGCTCGCCCAAGCACTCGACAAGATTCATACCTCATCCAAAGAGAAGGGTGTGCTTACTACCTTCAATGATCTGGCCCCGCCACTTGAATCCGTCACCGCGATCGAGAACAAGGGCTTCAGCGGGGACTTGGTTCAGAATGGTCTTAGTGGGCTATATTCTCGATTCAAGGAGGCTGTGGGGGTCAGCGGGAAAGACAAGGACAAACCTGTTGAAAACTTAGAGCCGCTTCCTGCGGATTCTGCTTCTCGGAGGAGCCAAAGCACGGCTCCGGGGCAGTCGAAGATTGGTATGCCTTCGTTACCGAGGGCAGATACCGGCGTGACTGATTTGACCTTCAATACGTCAACCTCGGAGCCTGCGGAGTCCTATGCCGCTACATCTTCGGGAGTTTTGACCAGCGAGAGCCAAACACAGCAATACCTATCCACGAAGGCATCCTCCGTTAGCAATCTTACAAGTTTGGCGTCTTCAAAATCGGCCTCATCTAGCCGCCAGAGCATTCCCCATATGCTCAAATCCACGTCTAGTATCGCGGCCGCAAACGTTAGCAACGTCAGTGTCTTCCGAGACGTGTCACGTCCGGCATCTTCTCGGACTGAAGACAGTCGAAGCAGCCACAGGATAAGCATCACTAAGGCGAATGATGTTCAACCACTTGTATCACCTGTTTATGGTGCATCTATGGGCCCACCCCAACTGGATAAGACTTCAATTTCGAGCCGCTCTCGCCGTGATGATGCGTATAGCATGGATGGTAGCGTGGATTCACCAGTCAGCCCCGTTAAAAGTCCTCTTCTGGCCATTTCGAAGGCTCCTCTTCCACAGACAGCACTATCCGACTCGAGTTTATTGAGTAATCAGACAAGGCCAACCTCTCGACCTACAACTCGACGACCAGCGGTGATCGACCGCATCAACCGCTCTCAGGCATCAGATAGCAATTCGAGATCTTCATCTTTATCACGGAGAACAGCAGAAGCTAGTCCAGTAAACACCTCTGCCCATAATAGCGTCCATCACGGATCTTTTAACCAGACAAATCAACATCAGCGTATGAAATCAGGAGATTACAGGATTCCGGGGACAACGGTGGATGAAGGTGCACCCGAAGTCGTAAGCGCGAAACTCGAGTCGATGCGCAAGCAGGTGTTGAGTAAACAGTTTTGGATGGCTGATGAAACCTGTAAAGAATGCTTCCTGTGTGGCTCTCCATTCACAGCTTTTCGCCGCAAGCATCACTGTAGGACTTGCGGCTGCATCTTTGATAGTAGATGCACGTCCATCATATCAGGTCAACCGTTCGGTGTGCAGGGGACTCTACGCGTCTGCAAAACTTGCTTGAGCATCATTCTTCAGAGACAAGATGGAAACCTGTCCGACGAATCTGCCGATGATACATATCTACCTGCAATCTTTCGTCCGAACCAACCAAGGATTGTCCTCCCCTCGCCCCCAGTGAAGTACAGCCGTGACGAGGTAAGCTCGGAACGAACAGACGACAACAATGATGACAGTAGATCAATGACTACGCCTATGATGGCTATTCCTGCAACGAGACGACTCGGGGAATCATCTAATCGCAACTCTGCGGTTTTGGAAATAGATACCCCACAACTTAGTCGACCAAGCTCTTCACGGTCTTTGCGATCGATAAACTCTGGGCGACCCCAATCCTCTGGTCATAGACGCCAACTATCGAAGCATAATCTCTGGAACCGCTTGAAATCTCCAGCTGACGAAAGGGCTCCTTTTCGAAAATCTGCAAGTGAAGAGGCAGCAAAAAGACCCGGTCTTTCGGTCTTTCACGATGACAATGTCATCGATCCCGATCTAGCCCAATACATGTCTGATGAGTCGAGTGAAGACGAGCAGATGAGTATTATGGGGACGATTGCCGGTAGTGAACAACATTCTGCCAATGTCGATCATGACAAGTCTAATTTTGGCCCGTATTTGGGAGTCGGACGAAGAATTCGCAATAGAGTACAGGCCGAGAAAAGCATTAGCGGATTTAGCTACACTAGCCGTGGTATGGATGAATATTATCCCCGGTCTTCGAGGCGCCGGAATTTGAGTACTACAAGTGGACATCAAGTGCATATCATGCGCTCGCCGCGACCAAGGACTGCAACTGTCAAAGGACCTTCTGGATCAAATGAAACCCTCCCCTACTTTGAGTTCGCTGGCACTTCCAGTGCAGCTCGTTTGACTCGAAGTTCGTCCATGAAAGGAGAAAAAGAGCCCCGGCTGGAACTCAATCCTGCGAGCATGATGCACGTTCGCAAGCTCCTGCGGCAACTCCTGGTGGATGCCGAGATTCGCAATGCGGCCGCTTGGGAGAAAGCCCTAATTCCCATTCTTCTCAAGTGCACCTCTTCAGTAGACCCCGATATAGATCGTGGGGACGACATTGATATTCGACATTACGTCAAGTTGAAAAAGGTCCCCGGTGGTCGGCCGAGTGATACTACATACGTACCTGGCATCATATTCACGAAGAAACTTGCTCTTAAGACTATGCGCCGCCGGATGTCCAACCCAAGAGTGGTCATAATATCATTCCCAATCGAGTATCAACGGCACCAGCATCATTTCATGAGCTTACAGCCAGTCATCGAGCAAGAAAGGGAGTTCCTCAAGCAACTAGTAAACAGGATCATTGCCCTTCGACCTCAGCTGGTGCTCACCGAGAAGAGCGTATCGGGGCTCGCGCTGCAATTTCTCTCTGAAGCCAACATAGCAGTCGCATATAATGTCAAGCCGTCAGTTCTCTCTGCCGTATCGAGATGTCTAGAAACCGAAATTATCTCATCCGTTGACATGCTCGCACTTCCTCCCAATCAATTCCAGACAGGCAAAAGTACCGGCTTCGAGGTCAAGACGTTCATCAATGAAGAAGTTCCTGGTGGCAAAAAGACGTACATTTTTCTCTCTAGCAATCAAGAGGAATTAGGCTGTACAATAGCCCTTCGAGGCGCCCCAACGTCAGTACTCGCCAAATTGAAGCATATCACTGAATTTATGGTATACGTCGTCTATAATTTGAAATTGGAATCATGCCTCATGCGTGACTCGTTCATCCAGCTCCCTACCACGGAGGATTTGAGTAGCAACCCTACTCAGCAATCTTCTGACGAAAACGTTTCTTTGATAGGGACGATAGAAGCAGAGGGGTCTAAGCGTCACCAAAGAACATCCTCTATAATAACACAAGAAGATTCCATGCCAAGTCAAACCAGCGACGGGACAGCAAATGGCACTATCGAGTCACAGGACGCAGCTGAAACCGAGGAGCATTCTTCGCAACCCAACGACCCCGAACGCAAGCTTATATCTCTTCACGAAACGCATGCTCGGTCTTCTCATGAAAGTGTTGTTCCTGAAGACGTTCCGATGCCCACCTTCTACAGCGATATGGTTGCGAAGTATGAGACAAAGATCCTCTCCGCATCACCTTTTGTGAAGTTCGCTCAACCTTATCTTTTAATGAATGCTCGGGAACAGGAACGCAGACTGGTGCATCTCAAACGGTTGCGGGATCAAGACATCATTGAAGAACGTGGCGACGAAGAGAAGCCGAAACCTCAAAAGTTCCAACTGATCAAGCCGGAAATGGTGCATCAGATTGGTCAAAAAGCCCCTCGCCATATCATGGAAGTACTACATGCTGTCCACGACGCAGAGTATGATAAAGCTCTTTACAATTATCAGACGCAAACTAGGTCGTGGGAAAATTACATTCAAGGGAACCTCGACCTCTTCGACCCCTATGCACACCAGAATATTGTGGTTTTGCATTCAGTAATCTGCACCGAGACAAAAATCCCTTGCGTCGAGCCACAACTCATTGCATTGGGCTTCTATGATGAGCATATGGACCATGGCAACAATATGAGTCCAGATTGTACATTAGGGCAATATATCGAAGAAGTTTGCTACAGCGCTGAGTCGACTTGTACGGCGAATGGCTGTGATCGCAAAATGTATGAGCACCATAGAACTTATGTTCATGGGGAAGCACGTATCACCGTTTTCATTGAGCCGGAGGTAAACGGCAAGTCTCGGGGAGAGAGTATCACGATGTGGAATTATTGCAAAGTCTGCAAACGGGAGACACGCGAGATGGAAATGTCCAGGTTCACCTGGAAATATTCATTCGGCAAGTACCTTGAATTATCATTCTCGAGCCGAGGCACTCATCTGGTCAGAGACGAAAGTTTGGAGGGCTGGAATTGCCCCCATGACCATCATAGAGATCACATTCGTTATTTCGGTGTAGAGGACAAAATTGTCCGTGTACACTATGATCCGATTGATCTACTCGAGATTATTGTACCTCGTGCCAGGATTACATGGAAAGTCGAACATGACCTGAATATGAAGAATGAGATCTTCGCCCATTGTCAGGACAGATGGACGCGATTCACTGCTTCTGTGAAGGCTAGGCTCAAGGCTATAAAGTTGGACAACATTATCCCAGAAAAGGCCGAGACTTGCAAGGCAGACATCGAGCGATTGACAAAAAAGATACAAGAAGAACACGCCTCCCTCGTCCGCAAATTACAGGAGAAATACATGAACTCAAGATACTACGAGGTCATTCCCTTCAACATAGTTCTCCGCGAGATGTTAGTTAAGGTAACTGAATGGGATGCTGCCTTTGCCAAGTTCGAGGCCGACTTTCTCCCTTCAGATAAGGACATTAGAAGGCTTACTATGATTCAATTACGTAAAATGTTCACGGACGAATCGAAAGAATCTCTGGTTAGTACCGAGGCTTCTACTGAAGGGATAGAACTCGAAGAGAAAAATAGCCAACCAACCATTTCAGATGGTGATTCAAAAGAGGAATCCCAGCATACTACGGAAGCCAGCCCTGAGAGCTCCCAACCAGAAGGCATTGACGAAAAATTGGCTCGAGTCGTCACGCCTCAAGAAGCTACCCTTACATCTGCACCTGGTGCTACACTTGAGCGGATTGAACCATTAGACCTAGCCACACCTAAATCTCCAGTACAGAATATTCCTTCTCCTGACCAGGCCCGAGAAACTACAATAACTACCCCGGCCCCTGTGACCCCTGGCGAGATACCAGAAACACCTCTCGCTCCCAAGCCACTCCCTTCCAGCCCAATCTCTAAGACCCCACATATGTCAGTAGCAGAGCAAGTTGAACAGTTACGCCGCAAGCAACACATTGTGCAGCTTGAAAACGCCAGTCGCGCAATTGCTAAGGATGGGGCGCATTCAGGTGCCATTGCAAACCCTGCAAAGGTGAGTGCAGACCACGGCTCTTCCCGTAGAATGGGATCGAACGTGTCGCCACCTATGATCCGCGCCATCTCACAACCAGCAACTACATTGCCGACATTGCCCCGTGTTAGTTCCGCTATAGGCAAGAAAACATTCGGTGTTGTTAAGGATAAAGATAAGGCGACCTTAACCGATGTGCCAGCTGGGCACGAGCTCCGCAAACCTTTGACCAACGAATCAATCAAAAGCGAAAAGAAGTTCTTCGGCATTAAACAGCATCGTAAAGGCAACCAGTCTTCTATCCCGCGTTTCGTGGGGAAAAGGGATTCTAGAGTTTCTACTATCCGCAAACACTTCGAACAGCTTAGCCGCGAATTCGAAAAGGAGCGCGAAAAGGACAGAAAGAAACGAGCGGCAAACATGTCTCATTCTCGACCGTTTCTTCAACATTCTAAGACTAGGGCCACTGTTGAAGTTTACCAAGATGTTGCCGACGCAGTGAATGAACCCCTCCCGGTGGAAGATGACCAAGTCGCTAAGGACTCGGCTGAGCCAAAGGCATCTCACACCGTAGCGCCAAGCTCGCCCACAAGAGACAAAGCCGAAGCTACACAAGAACCCATTGCGACTGGGCCATCAGCTGAAGCCCCTCGGTATAACGAGGAGACCACTGAGGCCGAAGCGGATGATCTGGCTCAAAATACCAGCCTCGGCCCGACCGACGATGAACAAGGCGACAGCGATACGGAGAACTCCATTATTGATGGCAGCACTCTCGAGGAGATTGCCGAGTCTCTCGACTCAAACACCGAAATTCCGCTTGAGCTTCCCAAACACGATAGAATGAACTTTATGAAGGCCCTCTCGAACTTCTGGAACGAACGGTCAGCAAGCCAATGGCCCCCGCTAGACTACCCTCTCAATGCTTCGGATCACATTTTCATAGACTCTGACATTATCGTCCGTGAATACGAGCCCAGTTCTGTCATAGCTTTTGCTCTTAGCTCCGAGGACTACAAAAACAAGCTACGCCGATTTCATCGCCGAAAACCTGGACAGACAACCCAAATGCCATTGGACACCGAGGAGATGAGTGACATTAACCCAGTTCTCGAGGAAGCCGTAACAGAGGAGCGTCTGGAGACCAGTCTGGTTCACAACTCTAGCAGTCATTATAAATATCAGTTCGCTGAAGGAACAGCCAAGATGCTCGTTAAGATTTTTTACGCCGAGCAATTTGATGCTCTACGCCGCAAGTGTGGGGTAGCAGATCGCATAATCGAGTCACTTTCTCGATGTGTACCATGGGACTCGAAAGGTGGCAAGACTAAATCAGTGTTTCTCAAGACACAAGATGATCGTTTGGTGATGAAGGTGAGTTGAACACGATTGTTTTAAGCTTCCTTGACAAGCTAATTATGGCCTAGTCATTATCGCAAATCGAGACCCAAGCTTTTTTGAAATTCGCTCCGGCGTATTTCAGCATAATGGCCGAGGCGCTATTTCATGAGTTACCTTCGGTAATCGCTAAGATGCTCGGCTTCTTTCAAGTCGTCATCAAGAATCCGGTAACGAATACAGAGATCAAACTTGACCTACTCGTGATGGAGAATCTGTTCTACGATCGAGAGCCAACGCGCATCTTCGATCTCAAAGGATCCATGAGGAACAGAAAAATCCAGTCAACCGGGGAACAGAATGAGGTGCTTTTAGACGAGAACATGGTTGAGTATATATATGAATCACCGCTCTTTGCACGAGAACACTCGAAGAAGCTACTTAGAGCGTCTGTCTTCAACGATACGCTCTTCCTAGCACGACAGGACGTGATGGACTACTCACTAATGATTGCCGTTGATGAAGTGAGAAAGGAACTAGTAGTGGGCATCATTGACTGCATTCGTACTTATACCTGGGATAAAAAGCTCGAAAGTTGGATCAAGGACCGCGGATTTGCTGGTGGTGGTCGAAACAGACCGACCGTGACGAGTCCCAAGGAGTACAAGTCACGTTTTCGGGAGGCCATGGCCAGGTGAGTCCTTTTTTTCCCCATCCATGATGTATTGAAAAATGATGCTAAAGTGTAGTAGATACATCCTTCAAGCACCAAACTGTTGGCATCAATTCAACGCGTCAGTCGGGTCGGGTAGACAACGCAACGATGCCAATTTAGCCGGCGAAGATGGCGCGGTAAATGAGAGCGGACTTTAAGGACGGATAGATCATGACGAGAAATTATCGATTATGGATTCAGAGGGCCATTCGAGGCGATTCTTGGTCCAAATGAAAGAAGGGGGAGTGACGACGGGGCCGGAATTGGGGAAGACCAGCCGCCTGTTATAGCAGACACCTGACGATTACGTGGATCACGATTACATGCCCTACATACTAGCAGGAGATACCCATGCGGAGTAATTTCATTTTATGATACGCCAGAGCAACTATTAATGCTGTTATGAGGACCTTGAGAGTGAAACACTGTAGCACTAATGAGCGTTTAAGCAGGTACTTGACAGCTTAGAAGTTATGATGAACCATACTTTGTCTCCACTTAAAAAAGCCAAACCGACACCTGCACCACACTAATTAAGCAACGTCTGGGGGACTTTCTACTCTTCTAACATTGACATTAAACCGCCAATTTTGAATAGACAAACACATGTTAAGAGACATGGATAAACGATAAGAGCACTCGAAAAGCAGCATTCCTCTATTGCATATTTGCATGACGAAATGAGCACAATATGTCAATAGATTTGAACTGGGACACGCTGACAGGTGGTCCGGACGGCGCCGCCTTGGCAGAACGCATTCGTGACTTCATCCACGTCAAGTTCCAAGCAGTACCGCTGCCGCGTTTCATCAAGTCCGTCACCGTACACGAGTTCGCTTTTGGTAAAATTCCACCGAGCGTCGTTCTCAAGGATATATGCGATCCCTTGCCTGATTTCTACGAGGATGACTACGAGCCTGACGAAGAAGACGACGCCGAGGGAAACGAGGGCGACGAGGGCGTGCCAGATGCTATACTAGCCGCAGAGCAGAGACGCAAGGCTGAACAGAAAGCTAGAAATGAGGACGGCGATGGAGATGTTACAGGCAGAGTTATTGGGAGCGTCGGCGGAACCACTACGCCATTTAGTGAGGGTTTCTTTCCGCCACACGTCCACGTCGCCGGGCTTAGGAATGCGCCCGGAACGCCTGATATAGCCAATCCGTTTCTTGGCTTAGGAATGTCAACCCCTGGTATGCCTGGAGGGCCGTCAAAAATGCACTACTTCCAGTCCAAGCTCAACCCCGGATGGTCAGGAACCCAAACGCCGCTGGCTGCTGTCGCAGGGGCACAGCAACTAAACGGCTGGCTTGACGCAACTACACATTCGCGATCATCATCAAGTCATAAGTATCGCTCTAATTCAAGCTCTAGGCACAGCAGGCATTTATCTCAGGGCTCCATCTCAGTAGAGAACTTCCCCAGCTCGTTAGCGGCACCTCCTCATCCGCTAAGGGAAAAACACAGCGTGTCAACATTAGCAGCGACTTCAACCGGAGCATCACGCCCGCCAACACGCGAGAAGCCAGGAGCGAGTCCTCTCATCGGATCAGCAATCGGTACGGGCTTTGATACCGAGGCCTCCCGGGCGTATTCTAAGTCGAAAGCAACAGTAGCAATAGAGGATGAAGAGGATGACGAAGAGTTCCGTCAGGAACCCCGTGTGGATGATATGCAGGCAGTATTCCGCATACGGTACGCAGGGGACGTGCGTCTCGAGCTGACGGCCATGATCCTACTCGACTATCCGATGCCGAGCTTCGTAGGGATACCGCTCAAGCTGAACATCACGGGTCTCACCTTCGACGGTGTGGGTGTTATCGCGTATATCAAGAAGCGTGTGCATTTTTGCTTCCTAAGCCCGGAGGACGCGATCGCAGCCGTTGGAGAGGATGATGCCGACGACAAGGATGAGTCCGGCGGGGCGCCTGTGGATCGTCGTGCTGGCGCTGGTCAGACAGCGCATGAAGCTACGGGCGAGGATAGGACAAACGGATCCGGGTCAAGGGGAAAAGGTAGAATGGGCGGCTTACTTCAGGAAATCCGCGTCGAAAGCGAGATTGGACAGCGCGAGGGAAGTAAGCAGAGCCTAAAGAACGTGGGTAAAGTTGAGAAGTTCGTACTCGAGCAAGTCCGGCGTATCTTCGAGGAAGAGTTCGTGTATCCCAGCTTTTGGACCTTTTTGGTTTAGAACATGTCTATATGTGAAGTGCCAGTCAAGCCGATTTAATCAGCATGCCCTTCAGCGAGTTTGACTTATGCCGTTTTGCCCACCCTCTCAGATTAGCTCAGTCTCCAGGGCTAGGATGTCGGCATTTTCAACAGGGATGTCTCGACTATGAAGATATATGACGTATGATCTTCATATATCATCGACTGATTGACTTCAAGGCTACACTTTCAACTACTTGGCAGACACGATACTATCCCAACGCTGAAAGAGTATCCAAACAAACAACTAATCTACTAACATACATATACAAAGATCAATACTCCTTTTTCTCTTACATAATAACATAAGTTGAGCGACTTGAGCATTATGCAACCTACAAGTCGAATCCATGACAATTATTCCCTGTACCCTTCTTGACCACCCCACCTCTCATCAATGCTACTATCGGTCGAGTTGAGATACGAAGTAAATACCCTTATTCACGACTATTCCCAGCTTGAGAAACTTTTCAAGCTTCAGTCAGCCTTATAAACGATCGGCCCAGTAAGGTGCTGACACATGTAGATCATCAGCCGAGCCCACACCGCGCCTGTTCCGATTGTAGCAATTAAGATTCAAGCCTTAGCGGGAGATTACTCCAGGAGAGCCAGCTATGTGGTTTCATAAACCCGGCTGATTCCTCATCGACGCTCACCGCCCACGATCTAGTGTTCGGCGGCTCTTGTTGTTCGGCGGACCCAGTCACAACACGAGATGATCTGCAGCGGAGTTATCGCCCGAACAGGCCACCTAAGGATGCGACGTCTGGGCGCCGCTAACTATATCGTAGACAATTTGATATATATACAGCAATATATAAACAAGGACCTCGGAAGATGATAGATTGACGCGGAGAGTTCGTCAGGTATTCAAGTTATACTTTACTTAGACTACAATATCATCAGTCCGGACCTACTCCCGCCTACTATACGCATCAAAATCCACCAATTAGCCCTCATACTATCACCAACCATGCAAATCAACGCTGTCGTCGGTGCTCTGTTCGCAGTCGCGGCTTCCGGCTCGGCTGTGCACTCCCGGGCCGTTAGCTACGCCATATCCGGCTTTTCGGCATTCTGCATGCCTCATAGCGTTCAATGCGGGTGAGTTGATTTTCCACAGCAGTCCCGGCTCTCATCCCAGCTCTCAGTCAATTTGAACATGTACATGTGATCTATACAGGAAACATCCGCCCCCCCCCCCATGCCTGGCATTCCGCTAACATTCATGTCTAGATATGGCTTCAGAGTGATTCCCTCCACAGCCGCACCCGGCAGCAACGGGACGATATGCGGTAACTTGGTCATTGGTCCGGACAACCTGCCACCCCTTCCCCCGACAGCTTGCTTTGAGCCGAGCTTTGCCTACTCCGTTGCGGTCGCCGACGGAGGTCTTACTCTAACTGTCACCTCGGCGCTTGATGCAAAGACCAACGCCACCGGCTCGCGTAAGTTTGATTTCTTGAGCTTGATTCTCATTTCAGTCTCATGTCTTTTCTCGTTGAGGGGGCTTTAACGCGGAAGATTATTGGGATTCGCGAAAGCCTGAGAGTAAATACTGATTTTTCTGTCAGACACCGCTACGGCAGACCAGTTTATTATCCAAAACGGCGGTACCA
Source organism: Xylaria sp. 218_066 (assembly GCA_019843955.1). Taxonomy (NCBI): domain Eukaryota; kingdom Fungi; phylum Ascomycota; class Sordariomycetes; order Xylariales; family Xylariaceae; genus Xylaria; species Xylaria sp. 218_066. The sequence goes on from JADKYC010000022.1 coordinate 27,855, forward strand.
CGATGTCACAGATATACGTTGGCCCTTCTAATTTCACTATTGACACCACCGAGGTTGCGGTTTAAATAAAGTCGGTGACTTTGTGGTGAAGGGTGAACACAGATATAATCATCTCAAGCGGCTTTTCAAAAGTAGATAGAGTATTATTCGCTTAACTGCCTGCCGAGGAGAGAATACGAACAATGCGAGATAAGATTAGGAAAAACTACGTTACATTCTTAAGTACAACCCGCCTTCATCCACGGGGGCTTCAACATGGGTGACGCCAGCAAGTCCCCTAGTTGGCGTTTCATATTAGCTTAGTCTAGTGCATCGCCTTCATTCTCAGCCAATTGTCCACTTGCCGCGTCTCCATGTCAGCAGCCATCCCTGAAGCCTTTTGAATAAGCATAAGAAGTACGCCTTGAGAAGATGCAGCGACATTACTGCCAGCACTACCAGTGTAATAGGAATGGAGGTAGCCCAGTACAGCCAAAAGTGCTCTCTTCCTGGTAAGAAGTTATCCCCCATACTGAAGAGGGCCGCCACAAACGATAGCGGGATGAAAACGACAGCTATATACGTGAGGCGGCGGACGTCACTCGCTTCTGACATGGAGCGGTGTGAGTTCGCCAGCTGAATGAGTGACATGATTATAGGGTTGAGCGACTCCAATGCATTCGCACTACCGATATCAATAGTAAGTAAGCGAGAAGACACACTGTTCGGAAGGGCATACGCACTACTGCTTAATCTGCATCTCTATATGTGCAAGATCTAGGACGAGAAGATCCCAGGAGTCGTGTTTCTGGGCAACCCCGCCATTTCGCCCGCGCCAGTAGTCGACGAAAGCCCTAATCATACGTATCTTGTGCAGGCTTTGGCTACTTCGACGCCTCCAGCGATGAAGCTCGATGACGTCTTTCTGTTCGAGTCTTGCGGAGAGCGTCTCGAAGAACTTGACGTACCGCGACATCAATTGCACGTACAACTTCCATTCGGTGAGGGCCATTCTGATTGGATAATGCGCAAGGTCTAATACGCCGGGTGTGTTGTTATCTAGGTCGAACGTGATATGCTGCTCCCTCAAGACACTTAGAAGATCCTCGGCTTGGGACTGATTTCTATGATTAAAGCCTTTGTGAGCGGAGTCTGCGAACGAGGAATACGTAGGTGAACTAAGGACGTCTTCCACATTGATTTGCCGCGGTTCTGGATAATTGTTGCCTGCCTGGCTGATTGGTGGGTCAGTGAGAATAATACCTGAGATTCATCAGCTTCTTCTGTTCGTATTCGCGACTGGGGGGGTGTCAAAATACATATCCACGCATTATTTGCTAATTTCTTCTTCAGAATCGAAAGGCAGCCACGCGCGAGGCCAATCTTCTTCCCGGACAGCGATGGGAGAATTCTTAGATGTCGTGATGCATTGCTTTTTGTCTCGGTTTTATATGACAAAGGCCCGGCATCATCCTCGTGCCCCAGGTCCAAAACCTTTTGGAAATGAATATTGATGTATTCTGCCGAAGCAATCCGGGAAGGGAGAAGCCCGTGTAATGGCGACAATGGGCTTCTTTCGATCGCCTGATAGGATACGGCCAGGTGCCCAGCGAGGAAAAAGGGGTCAATATCCAGAATGCCACCAATGTCATTGAGTTCATTCGGCCCTGGATCCTCAATTGCGATGATTAGTCCACCGCCACGGCCCTGCGATGATTGATGTTGAAAGCCCCTAATTAGGGCAATCAGATTCTGTATGTCTATTATCGTAGAATCACTTGCTTGTCCTTCGGTGTTGACTTCCATGCTAATGATTTTGCTGGTGTACAGGTTACAGCCCCTATTCCCCAAGAAGGATGATAAGGCTGAGAGACCCGGATTCCGTGCACTGGAATAAGTAACAAAGTCGCTATATGAGGTCATTTTCCTGTATTGTCTCGGATTCATGTGAAGCAGAGAGTTAACGCTTTCTGACAAACTTAGCTTGCGTCTCAGTTTTTAAACAGGCACTCGTCACTATCAGGTGATTAATTGCCAGCTACCCTGTGGTGTAGTTGCAATATATGTGTTGAGATGTGTATTTATTTGCGTGTCACAAGGCACACAAGGCACACAGACAAAGACACTCCCGTACATAGTAAGATGGCGTTCACGTAGGCACTTCAAAGTCCTTCGTGCGATTACAAGTATCTCTTGATTGCTTTGGGTAAAGTGTTTTCAATCGTATGGATTAGAACCTCCTAGGTTTTGGGAGGTTCAAGAATTATTGATATCCAGTCCTTGACTATGATTTCTACGTAGTAGTGACCTCATGTAACCCATCTCATTCTGAAGCCAAACCCTCCCATACCCACATATTTATCATTAGTCTAATCGTTCTTTTGGAAGGTCGTGCATGATTACACTCTATAGTAGCTCTTTTGAATAGCAAATACTTATTCCTACTGTACTAGAACGTGGGTTCTATAATGGCAACAGTTTTGATATTATTAATGAGTATACTTACAAAGCTGAAAAAGCTATCATCGCGACTCTTTCTAGGCCCCCAAGATTCTTTCGTCGGTCTCTCCGCTACTCTCGCTTTCTCCGTCATATCCCTAAATCTATGTGCTTAGTAGAATATTCCCATTCCGGTCACCCCGCATGTGCGCGGGATACACCTCAGCCACCCCGTCATTACCACCTCACCGAGACTTTTCTCGAATATTAGAGGTTGATAGAGATGCTCCAACTTATATATGCGAGTAATGCAGAACACATGGGGTGATTATTGGCCACGAACGCTACGCTGACCTGCGTGCGGCTGGGCCGGAGCAGCGGGATACGAATACAACCCTCTGACCGTTATCTATTATCAAATAATCAAATGCAAAAAAGGGGAGGGACAAAATGAGAGGGAATTGGAGTCCTCTTAAAAGCTCCTTCATTTCCCGGTACCCAATCGTTGAACTCATATATCCCCATACATATAAGAGACAGATTTATAGCTCTGTTATACCGTGCCACGGCCAATTGAACAGCTACAATGGAACCATACGACTTTGAGAAGACCCTGGAAACGCTCCACCAGTGGCATTCAGAGAAACACGACACTATTCAGCTATATACTACCGGAGTCCAAAACATCTGTATCAGTTCCCTTCTGGCAGCGCAGATCCGGCATTCGCCTATCACACATCGAATCAAGACTTGGGATTCAGCCAAAGGAAAGATTCAGCAACAGAAGCTTGAGAGACTGTCTCTGGACGAAATGAAACGCTACCTTCATGATTTCGGAGGGATTCGGATCTCAGTTTACTTCCCAGGAGATGTAGACAAGGTCGTTAAAATCCTACAGGAACACCTCCGCGTGAACAAGAAGCCCAAGAAAAAGGAGACAAGGAGTTTACACAAGGCGACATTCGGGGGCTACAGAGCAACTCATATCATGGTTCAGCTGAGGGACTCGGAAATACCCCAGGATAAGGCAGCAGCTTGGAAAGATGTGGAAGTTGAGATTCAAATCGCAACTCTTGTCATGAATGTTTGGTCCGAGATTGAGCATGACATGATATACAAGCCGCGCAAGACACTAGGTCAGGAGATATCAGAGGATGAGAGACGATTACTCGATCTGATCAATGGTATTGTAATGACTGGTGAAGTGGCACTACGACAACTTGAGGCCAGCACACAGGAGCGACTTAGCCGGGATGCAAATAACGACCACACAGCTGCCTTTGATTGGCATGGACTTGCTGTCTGGATTGGAGAATACCACAGAGACAAAAACAAAGATCTCGGCAAGGGCGAATGGAACGGCCTTAGACAACTATACGGTATCCTAGATGCAACAGGATATAATCAGCACAAGAGAATCTACGCCCTCCTCGACTCAGTATACAAGGACTCTAAAGTAACGAGCCCAATCGGTCGTCGAATACTTCCAGCTCTTCTCCTCATGCACTTTTGCGACTCAGATACTGACGTGATCATCCACGTCCCGTATCTCGCTCGCTCAAACCTGTTGGACCGTGTAAATTTTGCTCGACATCTAGGTCTGCAACTATTATACAGCCTGTCCATCGCGATTTATCTGGGAATTGCCGATCGCTTCTCGGATATTACACAAATCAGACACCATATCGAGCAGCCACTTCCGTCACTGGTAGAATTCTTGGATTTGATGCACCCAACTAGACCCATATACGCCAGGGAAACCCAGGTTATCACTAGAATTGCCGACTTCTGTCAGTCCATCATTGATCAATGTTTGGGTGACCCCGATTTGAAGATTTGTATTGAATTGCCTAGGAAAAAAGGCTTGATTGCCCATGGCGTCACTTCTAACGGGTCGTCTCGGATTATATTTCCGAGCTTATTACTTCGAATCTTTCCCCTCATGCATTCGCATAATCGATACGAATGGGATGATTTACGCATCTTGGATTCTATAAGGGAACAAATTCATCAAAATGACCAGCTTACCTCAAACGATATTGTTGTTCGGGGGCAGGCTGCAAGCCCGGAGCTAGGCCGAAAAATTGAACGGCCCCTCAGCAAACAATTCTTTCTTCCGACGGAACCATCATCTACCTTCGAAGGACAGTGGCGTCTTGAGGATTTACAAGATGAGTTAGAGCTCAAGCTTGTCTACGGTTGGAAGGATGAACATCGACTTGGTCGCTTACCCCGGACCTTCCAATATTCCAACCACAACATGGCGAAGATCCCCTGCGACGCTTTGAAATTGGCATATCGTATGTATCCAGAAGAAAAATACGATATGGTGTTTCAAGCATGGGAAAAGGCCTACAGCGTTCTAGCGTCATCGGAGGGACATGATATTCCTGTTTATACAGAGCCAAGCCAGTCCTCACAAATTAATACAGCGGAATCAAAAAGCCTAAGTGCTGTCCAGCAGGACAAAATCAAGCAGGAAGCATCACCCACTCCAGCAAGGCAAAGTCCCAGGTGTGATGAGCTTATTTGGGATCCTTTAGTACGGCCACGAAGCTCTCATAGCGACAAATCTTCGGGGTATGAGATATCCAAGAGGGAAGCGTCTCCCTTTTTAGAGCCTGCAGACACGTCATGGGCCACGAGCAGAGCCAAGACGGTAGAGCCTGATCCCACCCGAGCCGATAATGCTGAATTCTTGAGGACACCACGAAGCGTCACGCCCGGGCCTCCGAATTTCTTTCTATCTAAATGTGGCACTGCCGTGGCACAATCAACTCTTGATGACGCTCTCAATCAAGCTCAGCCATATGAGCAGCTTTGGCTGAAAAGTCTCGCTACAGCACCGGCAAGAAGTGCACAAAACACAACAGGCATGAAGCGAAAGTTCATATATGGCAGCCCAGCAAGAAACAAAAAGCGAAAACTAGATTGATGGTATTTTGGCCTCCTTTTCCTTTTTGTCGTTACATCTCGTTTTATTCTCATTTACTCTATTTGAGACCGGTCTATCTTGATTTCGGGCAGAAGACTAGACTTGTCTGCTTTGGACAGATTATCATTTCCTACTACCTCGAATGGCTGATGAATACCTAAATTTCCTTATTTTCGGCCGGGCGGGAGTTTGTATTTCTTGATGTCTAAAATTGCCTCTGCACGTTCTGCAGGTTATGTATGAATTATGAACCGGGGTTTGCTTACACAGCAACCGACATGACAGCAAATCCATATTCATCGGAGTCTCTTACTGAAGGTAACACCATCTCCGACTGTTCCTCCACCTTTGATGCTGATATCTCACTTCGCGTTTCTCAATCGCTCTAACAGGTAGCTCCTGAGGCAGAGCAGTAGATCTAGGGAGCATGAGACAACCCCCTTACTTTTAGGGCGGCTTCTAGATTTGTTGTATATTGTTCATCTCATGTATAACGTTTTCAAATCTTCCGTTCATTTCTTCTTTGGCCTTAGCGCGTTCGTTTCCTGGGACGTGAGTCTTTTCATACTGCCACCACTGGCTCATAAAATGAGCCAACGGAATAAAAACGGAGAGAGAAGGAGCTGGTCATGACAGCTATGAGAATATAGGTATCACAATTTTTGGATTGTCGTATTTTAGCTACTCATCGGTCGTTTCTTTCTGCAGAACTTGGGAGCGAAACGTAGAATTTTAAATAGATTTCATGTGAGAATGAGAAAGGTTGATTTCTATTGCACACGTACTATAATAATCAAGATAAAGGGTTCAGATGAACTCAAATTGACGATATATGACATTTTTACCTCTTTTAGCATCTCGGAGAAAGTTGATCTGGTTTGCTCGAGTGTGTGTGCAATGCTTTAGACGTCAAAGCGGTATGGAGAGGATACGCGTCGCAGACACGGAATAATAGGAGACCAATCAGAGAATATAGGTGATTGGGCAGAATATAGCTAGATGCATCTACATGGCCTTAGGTAAGTCATTAACTGTCAAGTTTAGTCCTACTCGTCAATATGAAGAGTGCCTAGCCTTAGGTATACCCTCCTTCTTGGGTTTTTCTATGATTAGGGCAGTCCGTGATTGAAATCTTTCAAGTCGTGTATGGTGCAAGCCCAACACCTGTAGAGACAGTTATGCAAGTAGTTTCACTCAGAACAAATGGCCGTGTGTGCATATAATCAAGGACAATACTATATGAAGAACATTGACCCATCGAATTTCTAACACTGAGATTCACAAACACTCATTTAGATTGCCAGTCTCTCCCAATAAATCTCCGGCATGTAATTGACACTGCATGCGATATATCTATACATGCTAGGGAAGTCAGCTATCTAGTAATAAGCTGCAGATTTCTCTAAAAATTACCAGTCACTTCATTTATTGTGCGACGGCACAACGGAAAAGAAGACCTGAAACTTGGTAGGACTTGTAATCGGCAGAAAATGGAACTTGACAACTTGTGTACTTTGTTCTGAAGGGCGGACGTCGGGCGCAGTCTTTACATGTATACCAATCACAAGAATCCTCATATTCAAATATTACAGTAGTTTTTTCCGGGTTCAGATGCTGTACACATACTTATTATAGTGATGATTGAGGCGCAGGTAGGGGTACTTGCAGTTGACCAATCGCAGTGATACCTCGGCACGCTTACATCAACATTCCCCAATTCAATGCAATGTGCAAACACTCTTTGTTAGAAATGATGATGATGTAGGAAATTTGCTGCGCCTTTTCATATCTTACTGCTGAGTTGCCTTTTGCCTGCTAGAACAAATGGAAGAAGCGCTGCCTTGGGCTGAGCCTGCATGGCTGGGTTCATTAGAATCACCCTATTACAATGACTCACATCGAAAGCTACAATCTCACGCGAGGCAGTATTTTGATCAACATGTCATCCCCCACATGCTAGAATGGGAAGAAAAGGGAGACTGCCCGGAAACAGTGAGGGCCTCGTACCTTAAATCCGGCCTCTCGTTGGTCGACGTCCCGAAGAAGTACCGACCAGCTGGGTTCGATACAGTAGCTGGGATCCCAATTGATGAACTGGATGTATTTCATCGCATGATCATAAGCGATGAGAGTTCGCGCATAGAGGGCGGCGTAACGATCGCGCTTTCCGGGGGCGCGAACGCAATCGGCCTCCCGCCCATCTTGAACCATGGCACCGAGGCCCAGAAGCAGCGCTGGATACCGGGGCTATTCACGGGACAGACGAACTTCTGCCTCGGCATCACGGAGCCGAGCGGAGGCAGCGACGTAAGCAATCTGAAAACGACGGCGAAAAAGACCGCCGACGGCGCGCACTACGTCGTGAACGGCACCAAGAAGTGGATCACAGGCAGTCAATGGGCGACACACATGACCACGGCCGTGCGGACGGGCGGGCCCGGAATCGGCGGCATCTCGCTGCTCGTGATCCCTCTCTCGCTGGCGGGCGTCGTGGTGGAGAAGATCCCGAACAGCGGCCAGAACGCGGGCGGCGCGAGCTGGGTGCGCATGGACAATGTCAAGGTCCCTGTCGATCACTTGCTCGGCGTCGAGAATGCGGGTTTCATGTACGTCATGAAGAACTTCAACAGCGAGCGCTTCATCATGTCCGTAGGGTGCAATCGCAAGGCGCGCACGTGTCTATCCACCGCCCTGGCTTACGCGTACGAGCGCGAGACGTTCGGCGTTCCGCTCATCAACCACCAAGTCATTCGGCACAAACTGGTCAATATCGCCCGTGATGTCGAGGCGCACTGGGCTCGTCTCGAGCAGATCGCTTACCATATCAATAAACATGGGTGGCAGAGCAGAGATATCGCTGGCCCGATTGCTATGGCGAAGATCTCGGGTGGGCGCATTCTCGAACTTGCGGCGAGAGAGGCACAGCAGGTCATGGGTGGGGTTGCGTATCAGCGAGGTGGTCCTGGTGGTGGTGGACGTGTCGAACAGATCAATCGGGATCTCAGAATGATGGTCGTTGGCGGTGGTTCTGAGGAGATTTTGGGAGATTTGGCGTTCAAGGAGGATACCAAGACAGCCAAGGCCAAAGCAAAGGCTAAGCTGTAGGCGCGAAGCGGGAACTCGTATATTGCGTGTAGACATATGCGGCAGGGGGGCTTCCATTTCATTATGCTCAAGTGTATGAACATGAATAATCAAGATGAGTGCGGAAAGGTTATCACTAGAACCATAGCCAAGGTTGCCCTAAATAGGACCGATAATCCGGTCTCGAGCGAAGACGCGCTCTATCTTAGTCCTCTCAGTATCTATGTAAAAAACTCTTGACATACACTCCAAGACAAGCAGAGAGTGTGCGCTATGCTCAGTGCTCTTAGATTTTAGCCTGCCTTCTGTCGAGCGTTCCACCAGTTGACTCAATATGAGAAGCGAGTAGCTTTCCCACCTTATCCGCAACGCCCCAGCTTAGCTCGTAGCCTCGTCCTCCCAAACCATAAGCATGAATGATGCATTTATTGCCCTGCGCAGTCTCCGTCTCAAGTCGCATGCCACCTTTCCGAGTTGGCCGTCTACCAACAATGTCTTTGATGACAGTAAACTTCCCATCAGGACCCAGAATATCGGGATACATGGCAGCGAAGTTGCTCAATAGCTTTTCTCTAAGCTCAAGAGAAGGATGCGGGTTCCAGTAGTTCGGTATTTTCGTCCCTCCGACTGAGACTAGTCAATAATGTCCACCCATGATAAGTATCACCGAGGGTTTGAGAGCTTGCAGGAGTAGAGAGTATAGAATACGCCCTTGAATGCAATTCGTGCCTGAGATATGCCAAAAGGGGGGTTAAAAGACTCCAGCGGACTTACTAATAGTTCCACCTTCGAAGTTACGCGGAACGTTAAATGATCCCATCCCGGTGGCGTTTACTCTTGTGATCGTGACGGGGCAAGGATTAGCTACAAGACATGTTTGTCCTATTGGTTTGTATAAGCGAACGTCTTCGGATATCGTTTTGATATAATTACTGACCTGTGGTGATAAAGACATCATGGTCTCCGAAACCAATACCTGAGGCGTTGATGAGCACGTCAAAGGGGGTTAGGTCCTTCATCTCGAAAGCTTCAAGGGGATCCCTAATTTCCCTTTTCACTATAGGGGTTTTAGTATGTACCCAAGCCTAGAATTTGGTAATGACTACGCAAAGTCTTCATGCGGGTAAGAAAAAGTAAGGAACTCACCGATTTTGCCACCCCTATAAGCAAACCTACGTAGTAAGAAGGCACAATAAACCATTGGGTTGAGAGACCAAGTGTCATACTCGTATCCCAGCTTCACGCCCTCGGGCAGCTCCTCTTTAGTATGGAATCTGAACCCTTTCATACCGAACTCATTCTGCGCCTTATCCTCCGTAAGAGTAGTTTGAGCTGGCTCGGGCGCCTCGAAATAATCATATGCCTTCATGAATGTGATGCCCGCTTCGGGGTGACGATCATGCAACGCGCGCATCTCTTCCCAAGTCAACAGCGACATAGCGTGTTCACGGGCTTCTTGACTGTCGGACGCCGCACCAGGCGGCGGCAGAATGAAGCGATTGTGTGCGCCACCCCATGGTGATGTGAAGTTGATTTGCGTCGCACTATCAATAGTCTCGAAGCCACTGGGGAAGTCCTTGGCGATGATGGTCACACTGTGACCGGCTTCTTGGATTCTCAGAGCGCAGCTGAGACCAGTAACACCGGCACTGCCCTCAAGCGTTAGTTAGAAAAACAGGTTAAAGAACTAAACAAATGATTGAAAATACCCTATTACGACAATCTTTGTCATCTTGATTTTATTCTCGATGCTTCACTTATTCAGAGGAGGCAGGGGGTCAACGAAAGAACCAATGCAGAGCCAAGCAAGGTCAGGTCTTATACATGCTCCAAATGCTAGGTAACGTCGGCAAAAGACAATACGTCTTGCCACGAAAGATAGCTTACTGTTGTGTGACGGTGATACAGGTCTATTTCCCGAACTTCCTTTGCCGGTGATGATATCCATAAGTAAGTAAGTAACTAACAAGTAACAAGACAGAGACCGTTTACGTAATGGACATCTCGATTACAAGCTCCTACGTCGGCGACTTCCGATCCACTCCGGGCATAAGAGGGGTCAGGGCATTTTACCGGTAGGATCGCCGATCGGAGGATCCGACCCGGGCTCGTCTTTAGGGACTTTGTTTAGGAGTCTAAGCATCAGTGTCGGACAAGAACTATGCCTTTGTCATACCATTGACGTCGTGAAATAAGCAAGAAACACCCGGATCCTCAACCATTTTAGATTCAAGACACCATTCTATAAGAACCCGCACTATAGAAACTCGAACATCTCGCCCCCACGAAGGACATCACTAGATGCCTCGGGTACTACGAGCTCGGCTGTGTTAGCAGTAATTCATAACTCCACAAAAAAACGGCATCCGTACCAATTAACCTCAATAAACGAGCTCGAAACTCCGCCACGGTATTCACCATGCAGCTCCAATTGGTCCGAAGACTTGATTTAGAATTACGCTACCATGCTTCAACCACCTGGTTTCCTAGTGTAATGGTTATCACAGCGGATTCTGATTCCGCTAATCTGGGTTCGATTCCCAGGGAGACCTTATTGTATAAGTTAACCATTTTATTTTAATTTTTGATTTTTCTTTCACTTTCGCGTCGCCCTTTTACAAGAAAAAGTTCAGTAGCTTCTGTTGAGATTGTCGAGTGCGGATTCTTTATATGGGGGCATAGTTGCATGCATCTATGGACATGAAGCTCAATTTTAGAGTAGGGGGAGGTATAACCCGAAAAATTACGAGCGAACAGATGCCTGCTAAGATTGCATGATACATAAGTATGTTCGTTAATTCAAGTTTCCAGTGTTCCTGTCAAACCTCGACGGATCCCTCTAACATGTTAATTTCGCATTTCTTAATCCGGTGGTTCTAGTAACGCCGGCGTTGTTGTACTTGACTCAAGTTACATGCAACAGCTGTACATAATCTCTGGAGGTATTGAGTAACTATTTGCTAGCGATACACGGTTTTAAAGCATGACTATGTGCGACTATGTCTGCCCACGTTTCTATCTATAGTAGTACGCAATGTCAAGCTCGACGGCTGAAGTTGCACTCATATCCTTTCGTGGTACTCATGGTATCTCGACGTAGTTATCAAACAACAACACGTACAACCACTCTTTTAGTTTTCTATCAACAAACAGTCCTAATGACCGTATACATAATTTTAACAAGCGAACAGACGAAGCAATCACTAATACAGTGACGCGTCTCGAACCCAGTGTCGCGGTCAGTATGCAAATCGGGTTGAAGAACTTCTTAATGTTTCAATGCATTTCCATCACGTAGATATAAATATAAGACCACCCCAAGATTAGAGAGATTTGTTAGGGCATAGCATGCTATCAAAAGAAGTAGAATTAACAAGCTAAAGTGGTCTACCTAACACATTGTGAACACTATTTGTCACTAGTAGCTCTCGTATCATGCTCAACATACTCGAGATACTGAGAGGATCGAGACCCATACCTTGGAGACAGAAGGGCAAGGTGAGAGCAGCTGAAAATCCGTATCCTTTTACACCGAAGGCTAAGAAAGTTTACTGCAGACCAAAGTCAGGCGAGACGGACCAACCCCCGTCAACGACGATGGAGATAGCTCCCAACGCGGCCGTAGTCATGCCATTCCTCCGCCCGCCTCGAGTCCACCGCCTACCAACCAAGTCTGATGTGATAGTCTTGTATGAGAAGTACGGTCACATGGATGAGTGTTGTGGTAAGTGATAGTTTCAATTTGTTGTTTCGCATGCAAGTATATCTAAAGAAATATTATTGTGAAGTAGAATCACTTACTTGAGCTAGCTGTTGCTGGTCCACAAGTGCAGTTGGAGGGATATGGAAGTGTGAGAATGAGGTGATAGAAAAAACACCTAAATCTGCGAAGACAATGGGCCAACACTGGAAAGGCGCTAGAACACAACGACTATAAATACTAGCGGAAGAATCGGCGCCCGCTTCAGATTATATGTTAAGATTTTAAGCATCTGGTCATGCCTTCGGAAGATATCAGGCATGCTCTCGAGCATACACCAAAGGTTATCGATGAACTTATTACAGGATGGTGTTCAAAAAGGTCGTAGCTAAGCAAGTCCCGGGTTCCAGATTTAAATATTGTCAGTATATTCATAGATAAGCATATACCATATATACATCCACACCGAATCCTTTCAACCAAGCGCACTATCCTCAACCCTCAATCCCGTCCAACCGCGACCGCCATCAAATCGAAGCAGTCCCCGTAGCAGCAGCAGGGGTCCAAGTACTAACACTACTCGGGCCCGTAGGCGTCTCGTCGATCGCATCGTTGTTGCGCGAGCATCCGCTCTTAGCAACAATGGCCGCCGGGCAAGCGACCTGCTTGAACGTGACGCCCGGGTTGTCCGCGCCGCCGAACCAGTCGAAGCGCCAGTAGCAGCCCTCCTTGAGGGCCTCGGGGAAGGAATCGCAGGCCGAGCGCGAGGAGACGCCGCCGTATCGCTCGCCCCAGCCGTTCGGGGGCGCGCCGTATTGGTTCGTGCATGCGTTGAATTGACCTACACCGCCGCCGGGGATCTGGGTTGTGTTAGGATAGCCGTATGAGAGTAAGTGAGGGTGTGGAGTTCCTGATTAGAAAAGGCATCTTCGTAGAGTAGCAAACGAAGAGCAATATCATGACGGGAGAAGACTAAAAGCTCGACATACCGCGAGATCGAAGTGATTCTGTCCGAGATCACCACCAGTATTACTAGCCTGCACAATCATCTTCTTCCCACTAACCGGCCCGCTCGTGAACGTGAGCTCGTAGCAAGCGCAGCACCACGTCGTCTCCGTCTGGCCCGAGATCCGTACGGCAGCCCAGCCGTAGCTCAGGTCCTCGCTGACGGCCCAGGGGCTCTGGTTGCTGCACATGTACGCCGAGCCACCCGTGTCGCAACCGGATCTGGTCGCGCCGTTGTCGTTGAGCGGCGAGTCCGACTGCGAGCACGTCCCTATCAGCTTCCCGCTGTTCGTCTTCTGCGTCCACCCGCACGACGGCTTGCAGCAGTCCCAGTACCGCGTCGTCTGTCCGCTGCCCGTGGCCCCTTGCGCCGAGGCGACTCCGGAGAAGGAGGCGAGCGCTAGCGGGAGGTGCTTGATCTGCATCTTCTAGACGGTTTCCTCGTGTGTTACTATTTGGTAATGGTGTTATGGAATATCTCGCCACGATGTAACTCGGTCACGTCAAGCGTTAGCGGCTCTCTTCCAATATATAGGAAGCAGTGGATCTGCAACTAAGTGAGAAGAACATTGGACTTTAAGAACGGCCATATTATACAACATTGTCCCGATCAAGACACCAGGTAAAGTAAGTTAGATTGTTAACTTATCTAAAACGCTACAAGACTACACGGTATAGGGGGGAACGTTCCATCGCAATATAGCCCGGGGCTTTACCAAGGTTGGAACGAGTATGCTACAGCGCTTCATATCGTCGAATCAAGAACGATTCTTGGAGAACTTTCAGAGTAGATTTACGGTCGTCATTTGGAGCCCTCCCGCCTCTTCTCTAGGTACTTGATTTTTGTGGCGAGGAATATCGGCCCGGGTGCTATACCTGTCTGATCCGGTGTCATGATGCAATATAGAGGATACGGGGATTTGGATGCTGGCAAAATTGGAGCATCTGGAAAAAGGCACAAATTGCTGTACCGCGAATCCCGGTATTGAAATCCACGAAATTATATGAAAGCAGGTGCGCAGTTCGATGTCATTGGTTGGAGAGCATGTCTAGCCTCATTCCCCGCATCAATATAGCTTGGCTACGGAGTCTCACCGCAGTTGGTCCTTCAATATGGCAACTAAGCACTGAGACTTCGAGGCATGAATTAAGCACCAGTATAGGCTTCAGATCGTAAAGGAAGGGAAGCTGGAATGTAGGAGTTATACTTTTATTTTTAAGGTGGAAACTGGAGCCATCTCAATTAGTTTATAGGCATCACGAGTAAAGAGGAGACCTGCGTCCTGAACCCCGTGCTTTGATTTTCCAGTATATCACACCTTGATCCGAAGGGTATGTTATACTTAGGAACCCCAACCGTCGTCGTCTCGGCGTCGTCTGTTGTTGAACTCATCACCGACACGATCGATAATTTGTCCTAGGAAGCCACCTCCACCACCACTAGACTCCTCGCGGCCCTCGTCACGATCGTAATCATCCGAACGCCCATATCCTTGTCTCTCCTCGCGACCGTACTCATTTGATCGTCCGTATTCTTGTCTTTCTTCGCGGCCATAACTACTGGATTGTTCGTAGTCGGAACGCCCATATTCGGATCTTTCTTCACGATACCCATCGCCTCGTCCTCCGTAGCTGTCTCCGTCATCACGTCGTCGGTTCCAGCCGCTAGACTCTTCATAGCTATCTTCGTTACTCTCGTATCGGCGCTCAGTGCGCTCTTCGTAACCGCCACCGTAGCTGGGACGAGTCTCGGACCGTTCTTGGTAGCCATACCCTCTGCCGCTGTCATCTTGCTCGTAGCGGCTATACTCCACGCGCTCGCCTCCACTGGAGTAGCGGGTTTCGCTGAGATTAGCCTGCCCGTAGCGGTCATCGGAGCGACCGTATTCGGTTCGACTTTCACTGTAAGAACCGCTATCATCCTGCCGTCTACTCTCATATGACTGCGTGTCCTCGTTTTTGAATGCACCTCCAAGTAGAGAGCTACCAATTTGACCTATGAGTCCTCCACCGAGCGGTGAATCACTACTACCGGGGATCTTGCCACCTGTAAGCCCCTCAAAGATGGCTCCGGCGGCAGCGCCGGCAATACGGTCTTCAGTGGTTCCGCCGCCTGAATAGTTTTTGTGCATACCGAGAGGTTTTCCGCAACCGTGCCCAGAGTCGTGTACACCTTCCTTGTGGTTCTCGCCACGCATTACACCCTCACGAGAGAGCTTCTGCCGGTACTCATCTTGAGCATCTCGATCCATCTCGTTCCACCACTCTTCGACACTACGGAACATCAACTGTCGGCCTTCTTCGGCGCCATCCTCACCCATATGACGCTGGGCGGGGTGATGAAGTACACCGTTGATGATTCGATTCAAAGTACGATCGACATCAGCACTTTCGTCATCCCAAAGCTCCATCAGTTGAGGGACAACCCAAGTTAGAACCTTGCTCGCAGTCTTTCCCGCAATTTCGTTGAGTATCTTGTGGCGGTTAGCATACATCTGTGACAAGACAAAGGATAGAAAGCTTACATTTGAAAAATGGTCCTTTGATAACATAGAATGAGTGGGATCGGTGCACTCGTCGTCGTTGAACACAATATGCTGCTCATTCTCACTACTGGCAATAATTTCATTTGAACCGGTCGCAAGCTCATTCTTGACTTGACTGATGATAGGCAAGACAAAAGGTGCAATAATGGTGAAGACCCACATCGATAGCTGCTCCTCAAGCTGCTCGATGATCTGAGGTAAGATAGGAATATTTTCGATCGCTTTAGTGATGCTCTTCATAAGGTCATCATGAAACTCGATGGCAGGCATTATTTGCTGGAAGACCTGCTGCGCATAGCGAGTAAACTCTTCGGGTTCCCGGGGGGAAATGGAAGTGTTGTCCATCTGGGCAGCGTGGGCATTATCTTGAATCTCATTCATCTTCTGCTTTTCATCTTTACCACCAAAGACACCATCTGGGATCTTATCAAGGAGATCGGCTAGGATACTGGTATCGTCTTGGGAATGCTGCTGTAGGGTCCCTTCGAGCTCTTGAATCTCGTTCTGGGTCAATTTATCCGAAACTATGTTTCGTCTAGTTAGACACGACATGATTAGTTTCATGTGATTGGGCATTCTTACCTTCGCCAGTGACGGAATGGAGGAAGTCTACTCCACCAAAAGTTCCCGTGACGACCGGCCAGACTTCATGCCTGACACCGGGGATTTGTAGCTGGGTGCGGCTGCCAACATGGGGGAACACATCACGTTCGCCCATCTCGATGAGAGCGAGTTCGGTATAATTACTGTGAGCGAGATAATCTAAGGTGCTTGTGTTAGAGCATGGTGGGGCTTAAAAAATCTATCATTCTCGGTTCTCAACGACAGCTTACCTTCGAGACAGTGAAGGCCAGTTCCCAAGAGTCGCAACGCCTCGTAGAAATCCTCCTTATTTCGGCTCTGCTGATAGTTTCGGACGAGTTCGACACATTTGCTAAAAAGGCGCCGGACGTGAAGAGCGGAAGTCATGATGCCTGCGCGCTCGTTTGCAATATAGTTCTTCATGCCGGTCTCTTCATCAAACGCAAGCTCGACGCGCTCATCAACGGGGCCACGCAATGCTCGGTGATACTGGCGAGCATCTTGGTTGTCGGCGTAATTCTTAGGGTTGTCGATGTGGTCTTCAGGGCGGTAGCAGCCCAAACGTTCAGCAGTAACTTCAAATTCCTTGGAGCCATAACCGAAGCTCATAAAGCCGAGAACGCAAAGAAGGAGGCGAATAGCCTCAGCGGAAACTGCTTTGACGGTTCCTACGTCGATTGCTTGCGAATAGTCACGAAGCCAGTTTCCGAAGTAGACGCGCGAGACCATCATCTTGTTGAAGTTCTTGCCGCCAACAGCGCGTGCCATCATGATGTTAAGGAGGGTGTCTTCGATATCGCCATGGCGCCCTGTCGCAACTTACGCATTAGCGTATGCCTCAAGAAACTGTTTTTGGGGAGTGGGAATTACGAACAATTCTGGCCTGCGACCTTGGAAATGCTAGCGATGTTGCCAGCACCGAAAGCCAGAGCCGGCCGGGCAAAGACTAGCAGGAAGGCCAGTGCCAGGAGGCCCGGGTAGAGCTTCAAGGAGGCCATTTTGGTTGGCCTCAGTTTTGCGCCACAACAATTTAATGCTGTTGAAGGTGTTGATAGGGAATTGCAATGAAGAAAAAGTATATCAGATGATATATGGAATCCGTGAAAGATATGATGGAGGAGTAGTAGAGTTGTAGCTAGGAAGAAATACGAACTGCCCAAGGAAGGGAGGCTGGAATAAAGCGTGACGTTGTTGGGTGGTGGTGTAACCCCTGGCAAGGAAAACGCGGCAAAGGAGGGGGAGGGGCAGACAGAAGTCAATGCGAGCTTGATTGATTGATGTTCTTGTGCCACTGACCAACCACGGAGCTCGTATGGACCGGCCGTGTTGTACACTATGTTGTACTCTAGCTTGCGTGTCTGTAACAGGTACTGGCGTTAAGATCACGGTTTCAATTCTGGAGGGGTTTTGGAGGGGCTACCCGAGGCCAAGATTGGCTGATCGAGGGTCTGCCAAGAAATGTGCCAAGTGGAGAGTAGGTAGGCTGGACGACACCCTGAATAGACAAAGAGGAGATTCCTCATTTGATCGCACATGAAACCCGAACCCGTCCGCCACTGGGGACATACCGGGACCTTTTGATATCATATTCTGTATTAATGTTGTAACGCATGAAAGCTGATGTCCAAGCACAGTTTAGCTGCCGGCAGTCTAAGCGTGTCATTAACACACACACCCCGTGGTGTATAATACGATGTGAGAATTGATATACCTACTGAGTAGTGTAACTGCCTGGACTACAGAGAAAGAAATCAGAGCTTTCGATACGACGTCACTGTACATATATCATCTTCCTTGATGGGGGTTGTAAGCAATGGTGACTACAGTGCATATTCCTCGTGGAGACTGGATTGCTTGGCTGACGTTCTCTATCTTTAGTACATAGTAGGAAGTCGTTGATATCAAAGAATTTGATGAGAACCCAGGGGTCTGGTTTGGCTTAGAAGTACGGTTCTGTTATCCATTGAAACACGGCTTGCTGAAACTCTAGTTAATGCAATGCAGGTGACAGGACATCGATCAGATTTAAGGTGTGCAGTTAGAAACATAAGGTAAGAATACCGGTATGATGGGAAGAGGAGGGGCAACAGCGGATTAACTCGACTCCGTAGCCCGAACTTGGGGTCCAAAAACGCGCTGTCTGCAGATTAGACGCGCCTGCGGGTGCCCACCGTACATAGTTTGATATCTTGTATCAGATCAGTTCAGAGACTTCTCGCAAGCAACAAACCCGTGATCATACAATTACCGTAATATTTTCGTCGCCTGCATATACTGCCCTCCATTGATCGACTTGTAAATTCGAAATCCGCAGGTAATTTCTGTTGCACACTAGGAGGAGTTTCCTGAGAGAAAGGATACGTCTCAAGCCTTTATGAAGAAAGACATATGTAGTTGAATTATCACGACCCTTTAGATATCTACGTATTGTGTTCACGATACTTTGACTAACCACTGCAGGTTATCATAGTGAGTATACGTTTTGTCTACGTTTGTTACCGATCAACCATGTGTGTGACAAGTTGCTAGGAGTCCTTTCACCGCGTCATATTCATCCCGTACAGTTTGTATAAATTGGTCATGTGGATTGAGCGCAAACGTTTTTTGTCTACGCATATCAAACAGCTCGACTGAACCAATTGTGCTGCATGCTGGTCTGTTATGTATTGCCATACGGTCAAAGGCTTACAAGGCGTGTTGGGCAATCGGTTTGGTTCAAGTAGAACGAGATAGCCGAAATATCATCACACTGAGTAAATCTACAGTCATTCCCGGTTCTAAAGTATTATCAAATACAACACCACTGAGAATTCGATGTGTCGAGATACACCGGTAGGCTAGGATCCGCTGATAAATGCATGTTTCGTTTCGTACGATGAAGCATCAAGGGGAAATGTGACAGGGACGTGTGGCTGAACAGCGATGGACATCGGGTATTAAGCTGGCTTGCTTTAGTGGTGAACACGGACAGCTGGTGTAATGCGAGGTGCCGACTGATAGTGCGCGAGGCAAATTGCAGTAATAATAGGTTAAGCAGCATTGCCGGTAAAGAAACTGCCTGCGCAGAGAGATAGGTAGGTAATTATAGGCAGTTGGCGGTGCTGGGTGATCTAGAAGCCCGCTATCTGGATACGAGGAGCAAGAGAGCACTGGAATCGCTGGAATATCAATTGGCGTTATTCCACAAAAACCCAACAAGCTGGTCAAGCTGCAAAGAAGGAATTCCAGGCATTGGGAAATGGGGGAAGAGCACTGAAAATGGGCGTTAGGATCGAGCGGGGGGATGCGTTTGACCCTGAAATCAACTGGGCGGGGGATGCCCTGGAGGGTTGACCGGGAATTGCCGCAGCTGTCCTGCTGGGCTTGCTGGGGCACACACAGTGACACTGATGATGCGAACGTGCAATCACGCCGACCGGCCGACCGATCCTCTGCACACTGATCCAGTGAACACCCTGCCACTGGCCGCTTCTGCACTGCTCAACCCCCGAAGCAGCCTGAACCAATCAACTAGCAGATGGCGCTGGCTTGGTGCAACATCGAGACTTTGAGCGAGTATTGATGCTGACTATGCTAAACAGCCCGTGCAGGTAACCTCCACCTGGTTCATTACAGCGAACGCGTGTCTAGGCTCGGCCATCCTGTTACAGAGTTTCTTGAAGATTCGCTGTACGGGGTACCAAATCATGGCTGCTATTTACACTAGAAGTAAAATGATGATATCGGTCGAGCGCCTATAAATTAATTTACAAGACTAGAAGATACTTATCGTATAATGGGGAGCAAATAAGCTGGCTGCATCATAAGTCATAAGTGCAACCGTACCTATGCAGTAGGTGAGAAAGCGAGAGCCGAGAAGTTTTGGTGCACTTGCTTCCAGTTTGCGCGGTACTAGACGGAGTGGACAGGGCGCGCGCTGTGTGCAATCAGTGATTGAATTATTATTTTACTGCAGCACGTTTTTTTATTTTCTAATTACCGGCCTAGGTACTCCGTATTCTCTAGACAAATTTTATTATGGAGCCTTTAATAGTGCGCTGGATCAGTTGGACACTGCCCACGGCTCAAAAACCTTTCACCTACCTAGCCCCTCCTACTGCGCAGAATCGCACAACACCTCCACTTCCAAGCTTCCCAAGTCCTAACGTCCTAGCCTACCTAGCTATGGAAGTAGCCGGGTACCTAAACGTTGCAGCAGCTTTGTAACTACAAACGCCTCGACAGCTTTCACTTTGATCGGCCTATTAGTACACCTAACTTACAACACACAGACTCTTGTAAAATATAAACACGTAGTGTTTGATCACTCAAGAAAAACCAGTTACTACTACTTTGCAGTAAGTGTATCGAGCAGGAAGACAGTTGTGGTAGGAGGTATTGAGTACTTCTTACTCCATCGATCAATCAATTGAAAACCAAGGTGCAGTGCTGATGCACCATAGCGAGGGGTACAGTGCAAGCGTCGAATCTACCAGGTAGGGTAGGTAGCAGAGCCGAATAAGCTAAGCCAGCAGGGGAAACCCACACCAATCCCGCCCGCACAGCAACTGCCCACCTAAAGAGGTAGGTACCTGGGTACATCACCTACCTACTGTACGCGCACCTGTATCCTCCACCCATCAGTGATCTTGCGAAATCAGCCAGCCTGGGCAGCCACCATATTTAGAGGGCAGCCCCTCCCGCTGCAGCGCGTCGCCCCCGTAAACTTTCTTTTAGACTTCCTGTTTCTCGTCCCTCTCCCTTTCACCTTCAGGCCACAGTGCTGTATACCTAGGTGATCCAGCACGCCCAACCCTGTCTTAATCAGGCCGAAAGCAATCCATCGGCTAGCTACACTACCACCATTATACTGGGATCTAGTATCCTTCTAAGACCCAACACCAGCATTTGCTAAGACACGCCACAATCTCGCCTGGAATTCCTTGACACCGCGTGCGCGTGCACGACCAAGCACACCCAAAGCCCGCCCAACCTATCAATCTACCAGCCAACCAACCACCAACCACCGACCACCAGCAACTAGCAACTGTATTGCCTATAATAGTGGCGCCCCCGCCCCCCAGAGATCAACACCGCGCCCTCCGCCGCACTTAATGGCTCGCCCCAAGAAAACCGACGGCCTCAAACAGCCTGCACCAGTCGCTCCCGCACCCGCCATGGTCCCAATGCCCACTATGCAGATGCAGCAACCACAGCATCAACAGCTCCAGCATCAGATGGCGCCTCAGCACCAGCTCCCTCAGGTCATCGCCCAACAGCCTCCAATGCAGCCTATGCAGGGCGCTGTCCCGCCTCAACAGCGCACTATCGGTATTGATGAATTCGTCCGAGTTCGTGACAGCGTAAGTTAACCCATCCTTGTCCTCATCAATATCCCTAGGCCTAGGTTTTATATCTAGCGCGCGTACATGGCGCAACAGCCGGCTATCCCGATTCCCTTCAGCTATCATTGCATTTAAACCTCACCCGTGATCGTGACACGGTCATACATTCACCATTATGTACAATCATCAAATCGGTGCAAGTTGTGTGTGTACAAGGGCCACAACAACAAAACCATATAGTATGACGATGGCAATGGTGTAATAGCATGTGCAATTTATTCCCCAACTTCCCACCTCGTTGAGATGGATCGCTATGGTCTCATTGTCATGCGCTCTTGGTGATAGTCACTGAGTGACTTCTACAAGCTACTCCTCTCAAGGAGTGACCATCCACCTTGCGCATGCCTAAAGGCTATCTATTGATATCATCCACTGGGAGTTACTATCTGGCCGTCGTCGGGTGTATTCACCTACAGGCACACATACTCTGGCCTAGCATCTGTTCATCAATTGTCCTAAAATAACTGTTGAGAATGTCGTATTAACATAGCCATTAGGTCTATCAACGATTCAATACGATTACTGGTCTTATGAAGAGTTTTGCCGATGACTACCTACGTCAGACTAATCTTCTCATTGGAGAGCCCGCTCCCTTTGACAATGGAGCCGGCCCATCCATGCAAGCTCTCGTTGCCTCGCTGAATATGGATGGCCAGCTGAGCGATCTTTTGCCCCATGGGGAGGAGAAGAAGGAGCGCAAGAAGCGGACTCACGATCCTAATGCCCCCAAACGGCCATTGACCCCTTATTTCCTCTATATGCAAACAGCTCGCCCCATTATTGCCAACGACTTGGGCGCCGATGCCCCGAAGGGTGCTGTTCAGGAAGAGGGTCAACGCCGCTGGGCTTCCATGTCACCACAAGAGAAAGTGGTAAGTTTATATATATATGGGTTTCTCTAATGTATAGACTGCTAACTAAAGATCGTAGGCCTGGAACAATGCATATCAGTTCAATCTCCGCTTATATAATGCGCGAGTTCACTCGTACAAGGCCGGCAACCCTGACGCAAGGAACATGTCGGATGGCGATGCCCTTAACTACGCTGACGCTAATGGGATCGCTCAAGCTGATGTGACTACTGACGAAGCCTTGGCTCCTAACGACCAGGATGCTATCGCAGAACAGCTTCAAATGGCAACTCCCTCCATCACACAGGATGATGGTACAAAGACCCCCAAGGGCAAAGCGACTCGAAAGCGAAAGAGCACGGCCGGCGATATCGATGATGGCGACAGTAGCGCTGCTAAGAACGCGACACCCGCTAGTCCCGACAGGAAGCGCAAGCGCCAGTCCAAAATACCCGATATTGAGGAGCCTAAGAAGTCTGCCCGCAAAAAGAAGAACTAATCGCCCGTCGTTTAATATTTTTACTTGCTCTTTTCTCGCGGTTTCCCCCGTTCGGCTTTGAGATACCTTAGTCATGATTTCAGATACAGTTGCAGGAGCTGTTATTAGGAGAGCCGAAGCTCGGTATATGTTGTAGGCTTGCGGCTCTCTTTTATCCGCCTTATTCCAGTTTACTTGGTTTACGGCCGTTGTATGAATTACGAAAACTTCGCGGATAGGTCGGTTTTGCTGACCAGGTAGAACAAGGACGAGTACTTGTCGTGAGGTTTCCCGGGTTTGTAGGTAGTACGGCGTTCAGGTCTGGATGGTCACATACGGGATTGTGCTTTGTACTTAAAGTAATCGCTTTTAAAAGTGATATTATCTGTATGAATTCTGTTCCATGGACTCGCTGGACTTTATGTTGAGTGACGTAAACTCGAATAGACGGATCTGACCTTGTTAGGTGAACACTGTTCTGCCTGCCGCCCATGGGTTCAACCCTCCAGAAGCCAGGAAGACCGAGGACGTGGAGAATATAAGAACCACAAGATATTGAGCAAGAGTCGGCCTGCGCTGCCAACGTCCTATGCAAATAATGCTGTGCTTGTCGCTCTCCCAGTTTTAGCGGGCTTGTTACCAGTATTATCCGTTTGTTACCCAGAAGTCCTGCTTGACTTGTTAACCTAGGCACCATCTCCTACAGGCTATTGATAGTCAGGTCGACGGGCCGGTCCGTCACTGTACCATAGCACGCCCCAGGAGATTTACACCGCACACTACGGATTATTCACTAACATTCGAGATGGTAGCGTACCTACAGTAAATGGCCAACTAGAGTATGACCTAAGAACTACGCTATACGAGCTGCCCAAGTGTAAGTACCTAACTAGAAAGCAAAATAGGCACTGGATTTAGGACATCGTCAGCACGCCTGCTCAGAAGACGAACGTCGACCCCGGCTAACCAATCATCTTACATCCTTTTCGGTGTAAAGGGATAGTGGGCCTACTGAACGCCTCCGTAAACTAAACGCTGCGACATGCTTTCGTCTCCTAGCCCTCTGTCCTAGACACAGAGGGTCTCTGTCTTCAGAGCGTTCGCTAATTGTCCAGGTACATGTATGTACCTTACTACTACTATGTAGGTATTCCCCTTACCCACCTGCACAAGGACAAGCAGTTCGTACCCAAGCCACTGAACGCTCACCTACCTAACCGTCCAGGGGCTCGACCTTTTACTCTCTACCTGTGTATCCAGGTAGATTATACCACTTAATGGAGGACAGACATCACCTATATTCAACCCCACGTTTAATGGGTCAACATTCAACTGGAATCTCACATTAGTACCTGCCGCAAGATCGACGTCAGGGTATCAAGATTCCCATACACTACACACTACCTACCTACCGTCATATCCCAGGAGCAAAACATAAGGCCACATCTGACCTCATCCCTAATACATATTACACAGTTCGTCTTGAATTCACAACCTCATGCCCTTCCAAGACCGTACAGCCGTCTAGTCCGGTGACACCCCAACCAGGCTAATAAGCGAAATAATCCTGCGCAAGCGGCAACGAAGCAGCCGGCTCAGCAGTGCAGAGCTTCCCATCGGCCTCGACGGTATACCGTTCGGGATCGACCTTCATGCGCGGCATGGCATCGTTGAAGGCCATGTCCTTCTTGCTCACGGAGCGGCACCCGCGCACGGCCTCGACGCGCTTCCGCAGCCCGTAGCTCGCGACGGCGCCGCTGGTGATGCTGGCTTGCGAGACGAAGAGGATGCTCGTCTCCGGCACGAGAGGCGCGAACATGGGGCGCGCGATCACCGGCTGGACGGTTGGGATGGAAGCGTTGGGGTCACCCTGGGGAAGGTGAGTAGTTGATTAATGAGATGATAGAGCAAGGAGAAGGAAAGGAAAACAATATACAACAGCACCCCTGAGACGCTAAGTATAGAAGGTCGTAGGATATATCAATGTCCAAAAAAAAAAAGAAACATGAAAACGACATACCATCTGCGACCAAGCAATCAGCCCACTCTTGACAACAGTACTAGGCTTCGTACCAAACCAAGCGGGATCCCACAGAACGAGATCCGCCAA
The DNA here is from genome assembly GCA_019843955.1 of Xylaria sp. 218_066. Taxonomy (NCBI): domain Eukaryota; kingdom Fungi; phylum Ascomycota; class Sordariomycetes; order Xylariales; family Xylariaceae; genus Xylaria; species Xylaria sp. 218_066. The sequence continues at coordinate 52,948 of JADKYC010000022.1, forward strand.
CTTCCCAACCTCAACACTACCAATGATATGCGCCATGCCCTGCGCGCGCGCCGGGTTAACCGTATACTTACTCACGTACCTCTTAACGCGGAAGTTATCCGCATCTGTACCCTCGTCTTCAGGGAGGGTACCTCGCTGGACCTTATTCTTATGCGCCGTGTTCCACGTGCGCAGCACGACCTCGCCGCACCGGCCCATGGCCTGCGAGTCGCTGGACATCATGCTGATGGCGCCGAGGTCGTGCAGGACGTCCTCGGCCGCGATGGTCTCGGCGCGGATGCGCGACTCGGCGAAGGCCACGTCCTCGGGGATGTCCCGCGACAGGTGGTGGCAGACCATGAGCATGTCGAGGTGCTCGTCGAGCGTGTTGCGCGTGTAGGGCCGCGTCGGGTTGGTGCTGCTCGGCAGCACGTTGGCGTGCTCCACCACCGAGATGATGTCGGGCGCGTGTCCGCCCCCCGCACCCTCGGTGTGGTACGTGTGGATCGTGCGGTTCTTGAATGCCGCGATCGTAGACTCCACGTATCCGGACTCGTTGAGCGTGTCCGTGTGGATCAGGCATTGCACGTCTAGCTCGTCGCATACCCCCAGACAAGTGTCGATGGCTGCCGGTGTCGTACCCCAATCTTCGTGGAGTTTCAGCCCGCATTGCCCTGCGATAATCTGCTCGCGGAGCGCGCCGGGAGCGCTGTCGTTGCCTTTGCCTGTGATGCCGACGTTTACGGGTAGCTCGTCGCAGGCCTGGAGCATCTGTCGCGTGTAGTGGGCGCCAGGTGTGCAGGTGGTCGCGGAAGTACCGGCGCTGTTTGCCTGGTCAGTTTGATAAACGAAGGATCAATAGTACTTGAGTGATAACCAGGTCGCGTAGTAGAGAGAGTATGATCTCACCTGGGTCCCACGCCGCCACCGAGCATCGTCGTGATACCAGACGCAATAGACTCATACGCCTGCTGCGGGCAAATAAAATGAATATGCGAGTCCATGCCACCAGCCGTGACAATCTTGCCCTCGCCCGCGATGACATCGGTGCAGCTACCCACCACCATACCATCCGTGACACCATCCATGACATCCGGGTTGCCCGCCTTCCCAATGCCCACGATGACACCCTCCTTAACACCAATATCGGCCTTGTAAATACCCGTGTAGTCGACAATCAGCGCGTTCGTAACGACGAGGTCGAGACTGTCAGCATCAGAACACCCGCTCATCTGCCCCATGCCCTCGCGCAGCGTCTTGCCGCCGCCGAATTTGCACTCGTCACCGTACACCGTCAGATCCTTCTCGACCTTGATCCACAGGTCCGTCGAGCCCAGCCGCACGCGGTCGCCGGTCGTGGGGCCGAACATGGTGCAGTACGCCGAGCGATCGAGGGTAAAAGGCTCGATAGTCCCCAAGGGGGCGATCAGCTGGGGTTCATGCGCGAAGCCCGCGCGCTGTAGATTTGCGATGATCTCGTCCGCACGGTTTAGATCCAGCGTCCCGGACGCGAGGTTGTTCCCGCCGTGAATCGCGCGACGGCCGCCGATCTCGACGAGCGTGACGGTCTTGGTGTCGCCGGGCTCGAACCGCACTGACGTGCCGGCCGGGATGTCGAGACGACAGCCATAGGCTAACTTGCGGTCGAACGAAAGCTGGGGATTCGTCTCGATGAAGTGGTAGTGGCTGCCCACCTGAATAGGACGGTCCCCCTTGCTCGTGACCTTGATCCTGACGCGCCGCCGTCCCTCGTTGATAGCTACGCGCCCCTTGACGACGACCAGGGCGCCGGGGACATTCTCGGCGTCGTAGGCCGACGGCGGAGGCGGCGGGAATACGTCAGCTGACGGCACAGGCAGGAAGCTGCCGTAAAGCGCCCTCTTAAGGTCCCCGTGCTCCGTGGCGATGGGATTATGCACCGTGACCAGGTACGTGCCGGTCGGGAAGGTACCCTCGACCTGGATCTCGTGCAGCGTGCTCACGACGGACGGCAGCACGTGGCGACGACCCAGCATGGTCGAGCCGATGGACATGAGGTCCGCCACCGTGTGCTGGCCATCGCGGATCAGCTCCTGGAGGTTATTGGCGATGAGAGCCTACAACGCCGCATTAGCACGGGCGCCGTGTGTTTGTTTGTATGCTCATTCATTCTGTCTGTTCGTCTGTTCATCTGTTCGTCTCATCTGCATGTCTAGTGCAAGGAACCGACAGAGCCAAGACGGCACATCGCATCGCATCGTCGCAATTCTGACTTCTTATGTTGATGTTAGGTAATGCCAACTCACCGTCGCTTCTGTATGGTTCAACCTGACGCCGCGCGCGAGACGTCTCTGCGCAAGGAGACCGAGCTGCGAGATGACGAGCTTGTCAAGCTACAGATAAATCAAATATTCCGCATTAGCTTCTCCTTTCTTTTTCCACTCTTTTCTTTTGTTCAACCGCGTCTCAGCTCATCCATCATCCATCCATCCATCCATCCATCCATATAGTGTTGGCTGATTAAGCACAACCAGAAGTATGGCGAATGCGATGGTGTAGCTTGGCACAGCCCACCGTTCAGGACAGGGATCGGGATCGAGAAATAACGAACCTCTTTCGGTACGAGATGCATCCTGAAACCCTCCTACCTTCTCTCGACATTCAAAAATCTTCACTTTTTAGCGAGGGTAACATGTACAGAAGCAATTGAATCCTACCCACCACATATAAATATGTAGTAGTATAGCAGTAGTCGTTGATTCCAATGCGCCCATGCAGGCTTATCGCGAAGCTCTCTGCCACCAGGGTCTCTACCCCGCAGTATCGAGACAAAGCAGATAAGGGACTTCGACGAGTCAAACCGATGTATAATCGCAAACAGGGGCATGAGTTACGCTTTACCTACGTACCTAGTACGAAATATACTCTTTCGATTTGAATTGGTCGCGGCTCAAGTTTCCTTATAAGATGGAAATACGACCACATACATTTCCATAGTAGGTACCTATGAGTTTGCCTGAGAGGTTAATTAACTATTCAAGTAACGAACATAACTGATGATGGACTTCGAAACCACTTTGTGTACCTACGCACTGTGATGAATTCGATACGATGTCTGGACGACATAAAATGAGTTGTTCTCTACCTGATCAAAAGCAAAACTTCCGCTAAGCGTCAAAGCTGAAAGGTGAGCAATGAACATCTGTTCAGTGTATCCCTGTGTATATATGATATTCGGACATCCCGGTAGGTAATCCTATTCACTCCTATAACGCCGGCTTTGGTATCAAGAACCCACCAACGCCGGTGATTCCCCTTTTCTGTATAATCACGTAACATACCATTCCGTAGTAACCATCACAATAGACTGCATTCCTCATTCTTCCTCGAGATCTTCATCCCAAGTCATCCGCTCCCTCTTCATCAGATCGGCCATAGTATCAGGCTTGAAGATGGTGCTGTCGGTGTCGGAGGCGCGAGGAACCTTGCCGAGATTCTCATCATCGAACACTGTTCCGATATTGTCGATCCACCGACGGCGTCGTTCCATCAGCGTCTTTGTTACGTCGCCAATACCCGGCCGCGCCATACCGGCACCAGCACCGCCCGCCGGATGACTGCCACCACCCGCACCCCCTGGACGTTTTGATTTCTTACTCTTGCCCATGGTTCGTGTGCGCTTAAGATAGGCACCCTGGACTTGGGTATCTAGATCTTCTAGGATAGTCTGGTATTCCTGATGGGCCATCCTCTCCTTTACAAGTTCGGTGAGTCTGGCCTTGCGGGCACCGTTGATGAGAATCTGTTGCCGCAGCCGTTCCTGGAGCAGCCGGAGGCGGGCTGCCACCTCGTCGTCAAAGTGGCCATCGTAATCGCCGTCGAACCCATCTTGTGGTAAGAATCCAATATGACGAAGTTCTTGCTTGATGCGTTCATCGACTTGTAAGTAGTCGAGTTTCGGGTGTGTGGCCTTCTTCCATGCTTCACCGGTCGATTCAGGCATGAAGGCCGCAGGAGGGTTGCTTTTACCCTCTTCTCCTGGAGCAGTCCCGCCGTCGCCGTTAACTTCTTCCTTCACCTCGGAATCACCGTTGACACCATTAGTCATTGGCTTGTCTTCGCTCGGTTGTGCGCGTGCTTCTGGGCGCATAGCTTGTAGAAGACGCGATAAGACGGGACCGACTGAGAGCTTGTCCGTTTCCGCAACATCATCATCCATATTATCGATGATGCCGCGAGGTTGATTAGGCGCCAGCCTGTCCCTACCCTGGCTGTTCGAATCGATGGCCATCGCACCGTCCTCCTCGGCCCAGACCTCGCTATAATGCTTCTTGCCCCGTTTCGGCATGACGAAGGGCGTTACGCGGTCGCCCCGTTCTCGTAGGAAGGTGAGATCTTCTTCCGCAAAAGGACGGAAATATGGCTCGACGTAGGTGGAAAAAGTGCTGAAACTAATCTGGTTTGTCGGTTTCGCATTACTGAAATCCTTATCGGGGGGGTCGCCGGCAATCTGATCGGCCAGGTCGGTTTTGGGAAAGACAGCGACAGAGTATAGCTCTCGCAGTTCTTGGACAGGCATTCCTGGCTTGGCATCACGAATTTCATAGACTGTGGGATCGGGGAAAGTGGATGGATCTTCACCAAAAGTTTGGAATTGGGGGGCTTTGCGAGCAGGAGGTGCGAACTCGTCCTCAGAAGACTCTCCCTCGTCCTCATCTTCTCCAGCATCCTTGTCGAGCTTCATTTTCTCATCAACCTCCATGGCGCTCGATGCGGGCTGGGCGATGGGGGAAAGCGAAGAGCTGACTGAATCGTTGTCGCGAGACGCTTTGCGAGGTTTGCCGCTGGCGTCGCGCAATGGGGAGGATCGTTCTATAGTAGAGGGTGTCAAAATAAATTTCAATTTGTGGCTGTAGCGGCTGTATGCAAGGCATGTCTCGGATGTAGACACGCAGGTAAGGCGAACGAAGGGATTGAAGTGCTCAGTAAGGGGTTGGGCGAAGTAGGTAGATAGGCAGGTCAGGTAAGTAGGCAAGGTATGTTCAGCCAGACACTGGCAGCCGAAACAAGCCAACCACGGGCCCAGACTAGTCCCTACAGCAACAATGGTTGCTCAAGGCAGCACGAGAATAGGATGTGTGTGCATATACAACGCGGATGCGTGGAACAGTAGTTGCGAGATCGCTGCCGGAGCAACTTACCGGTGTGTTGGTCTCCCGGTGCGAGAGTGTCATTTGCTTTTCTTTTCTTTTTGTTGGGCTTCTTGTCGCCCTCTTGCGCTGCCCCTTCTTTGCGCGACTCGGCCTTGCTGGTCGTCTGCAGTTCGGATGCAAGGTGACTCTTCTTCTCGGCAACAATCAGGCGCATGGCCTTGTCGCACCAGCTGCCGCGGCGTTCGATGAGATCGTGCAGCTTCTCGAGTTTCCAGAGCAGGGCATCGAGGGTCTTGGAGTCGGGGATGACGGCATTGGACGTGGTCTGGTCGATGATGTCGTCGTGCTGGATGGCGCGCATATGCTCGTACTTGATGTCGAGAAATTCGCTCTCGAGTGTTTCGACAAGCGGGATACTAGCGGCGGCGGCGGCGGCGGCGCTGTTGCTGGTGGGCAGGCTGGACATGGGGGTCGTGTTGCGACTGCGCTGTGCTTTTCCCGAGCCCTTCTTGCCGGTCCCCTTCTGGCCCGGTGCTGGCGGCATCGCGAAGGTGGTGGTGGAGTCGACGGAAACGGATACGGGAGACGTCTGTCTGTCTAGGTAGTATTCGTAATAATAAAGGGATCATCAACAGGCAAGTGGCGGGTTGGCAGGGCCCCGAGTCAACATCCGATAGGCACGGTAGGAGACACCGTCAACAAGCGCGCGCCCGGTAGCGTAATTACGGATGGGGCGTTTGTCGTCAATGATGAGCGGCGGCTTGGAGCTTGGACTGGGGAAGCTTGGCATGGAATAAATGGGATCTGGGTTAGTCCAATAATGCACCATTAACTTCATTTGCTGTCGTACACAAGGAAATTTTATTTTATTACTAACTTTCTTGAGTAGGTTACACCGGGGCTCGGGAATCTGCCTAAACAAGTTAGATAGAAATCCCAGATGCAGTGGCTTGACCTGGCCTCACAGCCTCATTTTAAGTACCTAGGTAGGTACTCCATTACTGTGTCACACCTGTGTTTCTTCCAACAGACCCTCGAGACCTACCTCATACCCAACATCTATCCAGGTACCTACCTACCTGGAGGCCGGTTATTCTTACCTCACCCTAGAAGATAACGTAAAGATGCGATTTATCCGTCTTATGTCCGGCCGCGACACCAGTCTCATTGACGTCGAGGTTCTAAAAGTTTAGTTCCGTTCATATGCGTTCACAGCCATTCTCACCATCCCGGAGTATGGGGGCGGATGGAGTCCTTTTATTTTAGAGCCCTTCCAATACAAATACGACATTCACCAGGAAAGGGAGAATATATGTTTGGTTAACCAGATAATGTCAACACCAATCAGTGCCCTCGTTGGTTGTACATTGATGAGGCTTGAGGCTGGCCAATGTTGATGATCTGATATCAATGTCACCATCTTCCACCCTTGGTCTAACCCCTGACAAATGGCAACAACAGGTCGATTCCTGATTCACGTACCCTTTCATAGAACCCTATACACTTGAATCGACCCGTAGCATCGGTACCACTATGCACCAGGCACATCAAAACACGTGGTCCGAATACAAGGTCCTGAATGACCACCCACGCATCATCTAGGACCGTCTATCTCACGCCCTCCATTGGACATGTAGGTTGCGCCAGACTAGGCGGATGGCGCAGGACGATGGATTGCACTTCGCAGTTCATGAAACTCTAGCCGCTCAGTCAGCTAGTTACTTCTCGTGGGAATAGTACGACACGTGTCAGGGTGGTGGGAGATTAGATGCGCTTGCTTGCATGGGAGTTGCGCAAGGCTGAGATGACCCTGGGTCGATCGTCCTCTCACCACACATCTACGCCGTAGTTCAGTTGACTCCCCGCCCAAAGACCCTTTTGAAGCTGAATCATTGATTATGGAACATGTAATAGCAGTTTGTTACCATGGTCGATCTTTTTTTGGTCGTAATGCCGGTATATGATGTTGACATATATCTTGCAGATTCGGGCCTTGGCAAGCTGTCCTGTTGGGCAGCCGGTGTCCGGATATAGCCTGTTTTCGAAAGCGCGAAATTCGACGACGACTTTTGCGGATTAGAGGAAAAAGGCTGTTGGCAACTATGCAGAAGGACTTGCATTTCTCGTATGGATATACCCAAAATCGCAAGCTGCATCGATGATACTAATGTAGGTTATTTGTAATTATCTAATTTTCAAAAACTACGTATTTGGATCTGCCTTCTATCTTAGTCTACGCGGGGAAATACTACACAACCAAAGTTGGCCACTCGGTGGTTTGGCAGGAATCTTTCTTTCTACTTTATTTACATAATTAAATAAAGTGTCTTTTAGTCTTTAATTCGAAAAGAATAGGAATCCGTAACAAGTGTGTTTATATACTAGAACGCATTAGTGGGCTGCTGAAAACTTTTCATGCAGTCAGATAGATAAGCCGTGCATGAATGGAACATCTCTGACCGCAGTAGGAGTACGACTTCCGTTCTAATGCATGTGAAAACAAGGCACGATCTATGGAATATGCATGTGGGCATCGTATGACAAGCGTTTTCAAGCCTCATCTCTTGACGTGTGCCTAAGGCAAGTGCTAAAAGATCTGTACAGGATACTGCAAGCCATAAAAGCTTGGTATTACGGCGTTCCTGTTCCATTTTAATCGATTGCTTGGCTTCGTCAACTCGATCTTAATATAAGAGGTTTAACTAGTTTTTAAACTAACTTTTCGAATTCTGTTCGGTACCGATTAGTTACTTTACTCAACAGAACGAAAAGATTTCGCAAATGAATACCCTGTTAAATAGATCACTGACGTATCCCTTAATCTCAGGGTGGCATTAGTGCGCTGTCAGATATGCGGGCAAATCTATCGATAACCACACTTCGCTACATCTATCCCCTTCGAGCAGTGCTAGGCCAGGCCGCAGAGAGGGCCTTCGGATTATACCTGTTGATGCGGAAGCAAAATCTATGTATAAGGGGACATCGAGCGCGGTAGGCGCGGCACTTTCGTAATCTTTATAAGGGGTAATTAGCCCTAAGAACACTTGCTTCCTGGTGCCATATTAAGCAGCGTGACACACTGCCTCGCCACACGACAGCGTATTCGGTTAGTTTAATCCTGGAACCGGTGTGAAGTATGAACACGCTGGATGACCTCACTGTGCCTCAAGTCCAGATCTTGAACTGTTTTGAGTAGCATTAGCAGGCAGCCAATCCGAAGTCCCTTCTGGAACTGTTAAATAGATGTGAAACAACCCATAGGATCCCCCTCCGGGGGCCGAGCCCCGACTACTTCGAAGACTGGAGGACTCTGGGTCCAGTCCTTGGGTCCGAGAAGCCCCTTATCGAGCTCACCGCCGTTGCCATGAGGCTGACTGCTTAAGTAATCATAGGTCCTTGTGGTCGATTATACTATGGGTCCCACTGCAACTAATATTAGCTAAAAAGGTATTGACAGACAATGACGGCCTCTCGCGGAGTTCTAGAGGTAGGATCATACTTGCTGACGCATCCTAATAATTCATGAAACATGCGCCCAGCGACGAGTGACCTAACTGCCATGCAGAAGTATCAAGGCTAAGGGATAGTGTTCTAGACTCCTTGTACTTACACTTTATATGCTGACATAAACCGTTACTATTTCGAAAGTATGCACAGCTAGGATAGCCGAGGACATCGATAATCCATACTGTAATCTAGAACGAAATCTTGCCGTAAACCGTCAGGTTGTTATCGATTCGTGCCTGTAGCTTGGTGTTTATTTAAGTTCATCCCACTCCTAGCACCCTAGAGCAGCTCTAACCACCGAGACATCTATAACTGATCACAAACGTTGTCATTATCCATTCAGTCTTGGTCTGGCATAGGATAAATCGCGAAAAGATTCTATAACTATAACGACATATACGCCCATCAGAGTATTTAGCATGGCTCCTACACAATCCATAACAAGGTACGCATCCACGCCTCGATAGGAAGCAGAGTGCTGATTAGCTCCAGCCCAAATAACGCCACGAGGCTAACAGCTTCAGCTCTTGTACAACACAACGACTACCTAAACGCAAACCCTGCACGGAAACGCAGTCCAGAACCTTTACCATCCGGTGGACGCTGCCTCAGTAAGTTTCCCAATATCAGTGTAATTTCTGTTTCGTTGTGGTCACCGCTAACAGAACGGCCAGCGCTATCTGAACAGTCAACTAGTGATCACAGGATGTGGGTGGAAAGGAGAAAGGCATGGGCGACGTCTCAGATCAAGGCATTCGAGACCGCATTCTACATCGGAAAGGGCAGTGGTTGTTAGACGGGAATAACACGAATCAAAAACATCCTATAATAAGCGGAATTTTAATTGTGCAAAAGCATCCGGACTCGGATCCGAATTTCAGTCGCTATCTATCTAAATTACTTGCATATGGGGTTGCACAGCACATGGCCGAAAGATAGTGCCGGAAGGATTACATGCATGGTACTACATACTACTGGTGTACATATGTTGTAGTCTAGATGCTTACCTAGTAATACCTAAGGTAGTAGCCGGACCAAGATGTCACCAAGCGCCAAAAGTGTAAATACGTCCTTCTGGAGGATGAGACGAATTATGAATTATGGCACCTTCACGATTTATGTAACCGATTTTTGGTTGCTTTGTGTAACCTGACATGAAATATCTATTAATAGCGTTTGGCGGTATATCCGGAGACTGTCAACTAAAGATTGGTTGTGGCGGGATCCTACTGCAACCTTTAGGACAGCTTACTCTACCGAGTCCTCTTGATAACGACTTTTTGGTTTTGAGGTGTTTCTCAAGACATGAATTTGAGTCGCGATAATTGTGTGGTGTGCGGATTTCAAATATGTGAGTTTGGTGCGTATCAACTTTACAGGATGAAGCACCATTCACCGTTCATGAAGTCCGTTGTCTATACTATAAATAGGGGAGATGTATAGTAGACTTGGTTACTCAATCGACATCATCGTCATCTCCCCCAGCACGGGTAGGAGCAGCTCCTTCCGCATCTCCATCGGCATCACCCTCATCCGCAATCTTGCCCGCCTCCTTCGCCATCTCCTTGTCCTCGCGTGTCGCTTGCAGCGCCGCCGGTTTCAGCGATCCATCCTCATTGACGTCTTCCTTCAAGTATAGCGTGAACAATATGACGAGGTACGTGTCGCCCGTGGAGCGGTTCCGAAGCACGTATCTAAGGGTGTGTGAGCGCTTGGGGCGGGTCCTGTTGTGGTGAAGAACGAATAAGATACCGCCGGCACATGAGAAAGATGCATAGGCGAAGTGGAAATGATATGATGCCAAAGAAGACGCGCGATCGCTTACCTGAGGGCCTGGCCATCCCAGTATTTCATAATCGGCAGTGTGAAACCAGGCAGCCGTAGCGAAAAGTCGCTGAAGCCAAGGTACGGGTTGAAGAAGTCGACACAGTACGTCTTGCCGTACTCGAACACCCACTTGTCTTTGCTGTCGTTATTGAGCGCCCATTTCTTACGCTCCTTGGCGCCGTCTGGCGCGCCGATCGCCCGACGTGCTTCTATGCCTGCCTCGTCGCCCCCTTCTTCAAAATACAAGCCCCCCTTTTCAGGGTCATGTTCTCCCGCGCCTACATGTATGCTGTTAAATGAGGAAAGCCCCGGGCCATACAGATATGGCATGTCGGCGTACGGGTCACCGTCAAGACCGGGGTCGATCCACCATTTAACTATGTTCATAGCATAGCTGAAGCCTGGTGGCAGGCGGTCTCTGATTGGGTGGTCAAAGTCATTGCCAAACTGGAGGTCATGACCTGAAATTCCGGTCTCAGTTAAAGATGCATCGTCTTTGTCTGCTGTCTCAGAATCCCCTGTTTTTTCTGTGGCTGTTTCATCGTTAGATGACAACCTGTTAGAAGATTGGTTACCGCGTGAAGGAGATCTTGATCCGGTTGCGGATGGGGGACTTTGTCGTCTGGATTTGCTTGGCCTTTTAGGTGTGAAACGGATAGCTAAACTATACTGATCATCGTTGGTTGCGTGAGGTTCTAGTAAGAAGTATGGAGAAGTCGTTGGTGAGTTGCGCGGTAGACCGCTGTAGTTCTGAACACGCACGTTGATCTCGGCATCTATGAGATCGTTGCTGATTTTGACTATCTCATGCGTGTTGACTGGCACCATAACATGATTGTCGATGTTGTAATCGGACCCAGCCGTCACTCGAATGATATACTTCTCCGCCATCGTAAGAGATTTTCGTAAAAAGTGAGCCAAGGGCCTAATGTCCGACTGAGAAGGCGTAAGGTGTCACAGGAAATTGCCTTGATCAGATTGGAGTATCTGACTCGAATCAAGCATGCACGAACCCTGAGGCTCTTGTCTTAGTCTTGGGCTTAACCCCACGGTGAATTCTTGATAAACCGGATCCGGCGTTAATTCTAAACGTGACAGGTTAAAATAAAAATGAAGAGTTAAAAATATCTTTTTTTCTAGTTCATACTAGAGCGGCAATATATCTCATAAACGAAGTATGGGCGAATTAGCCAACCGGTACGTTATAGCCTTCGGCGGAGAGAAAGTTGAATGACGTCGGCTACAAAAACCCAAAATGACAGGGATTGCGCGCACTGGCCACATCCATTTGACTATGAGTCGCATACAGTGCGTATACAGTAAAGTTCGACAATCGTAGGGGCCTATCTAGCCATGAACCGTACTGTAACAAGTACAACGTGTCGGCTCTCTTATGCTCATAGCCATTCGAAAGTGAAAGAAAACACCTTTGGGGACCATTATCTGAAGGAGCGCCAAAACATACTAGAGCGCAAGATTTGCCTTTAGTAAAACGTACTTGTCACATGTGCAAGACTGAGATGATTATGTAGCTGGATAAATATTTATCAGCCCCACAGTATTGATACGATTATCACGGGACAAGTAGTCGGTCAATATTGACCCTTTCGAAGAAGCTTATGTGTCCGAAGTCAACCCAATACTGAGCCAATCGGTCATGAGAGATGAGAATAAGTTGCGACTCGATGTACTTGTCTAGACAGCTTGTTAGTGTCAATCAATAGACATGGAGGAGAGGGTCCTACCGCCTGCAAAACCAATGTTGGCAATATGACCTTGGCTTTTCACGATCCTGGCGCCTTGGAAAGGAGGCCCTTGAGCAACCCTCACAAATCCATCTTCTCCCAGATCATCCGCCAGGAATGTGTATTCACCCCTGGGCACATTTGGATCACCTGTGAGCTTAACGGCTTCTAATCGTCCTTTATAGACCCTCTCTGACAGGAGTCGCGCTCTGAATTCCTCGCTGCTCTCGCTCTCGAGTTTTACGAGAGGTTCGTTGTAATCCACCCCATCAACATCGGGTTGGTTGATAAGAAGAAACTCGCAGCCGTGAACACTGTAGTCGCCAACCCAAATACCTCTCCAGGGCCGTTCAGGTGTTGGAGTGCTGTAGAAATCGGAGTTAGACCTCGATCAAGTTTCACGAGTGTTTCGAGTAGTAGAAAAGCGCTCAAGACAGCTGGCCTAAGCGGGAACCTTTTGCAAGAATTACTAGATTGGGGAAACAAAACTGAGCATCACTTACTATAATACCGGATCAATTGTTGAGTATGTCACAATCTCCTCTCCAACGTGAAACCCTATTGTTGGCGGGCCCAATTCCATCCATTGGCGAATTCGAAAAGTCATATCAGAAACCTCTGAGCGGTTAAACGGTCGCCATTTGGCCGAGGTCATCAACTCATGGGTTGGACCCCCTGCAAGGTCAGCAGGATGACCAAGGACTCGATGGGCCGCCGGGACAGCAGGTGGCGGCCAAACGAGACCGTATGGGAAGCGGTGGATCACATGGGGCGCCAGATCTTGTGTTTCGAGAGGTTTCGCGAGCATGAAAGTGCTGAATCTCGGATCCGATCCGTGGCTATACCGCATGGGGTGCTCTGGGAAGAAACGGCGTGCAGGCCGTATTGTTGAATCTGACGATGACAGTGAAATACGCATAAGGTTCTCCAAGCTGTCAACATCGAATTGAAGAATTGGCTTATCGAGATGTAGTTTGACATTAGGCTCAAAGTAGTGAATATGGACAGTAGGGTCGGCAACCCAGGGCTCACTCCCATCCCGGGACCGTGTGGCGAGAAGCTGGTAGCCTTCGATACAGCCTCGCCGAGTGTCATATCTAGCGATGACCATCTGGCCGGTCAGTGAGCGGTCACAAAACCATAGCTTGTATTTAGTTAGGAACCAGTATTGATTATGGGCGACGTAAAGTTCACGCCATGTCTTGCATGGATACGGCGATTTTATTTTGTTCCCTGGCAAGTTCGATAACACGTGGCGTTGCCAGTGCATATCATCAGTGGCATGGTTGAGGAGCTTGCGGCATACTACGGATACCCGAACAAGTTCAAGCGGAGTGAGAAATGATAGGATCGTGCCAATCAACTCCGCCGGTAGCCCAAGAAACTTGGAGGAAGGATGAGAGGCTGACGAAGAAGTCGAAGTGCAAGTAGAGGCCGGGTCTGGAAGAGGCATGTAGGTATTAGTAAAGTCTTTGATTAGACGTAATCGGTCAGTCAACATAAGGTCAACGCTAGTGATGTTGGGGGCCGGATAAGGGTATGTTAATGACTTGCCGGTAGTATAATTGACCATTTTGGAACGATTCCACGTCTTGCTAAGCCCGCACAGTCAATCCTGTAGAATGGTGATGAGGAGGTAAAACAGGTCCAGCCTTCGAGTTGCGTTGGCCGTGATTAAATGCAGAACTGCAAGGATTGATAACGGCCTGTTCAGACAATTCTCCTCCTCGATGACAAAGTTGGCACCGCGACCAATAACAAGGGCACTAGTTTGAAGGAAGTATCGGGAATGCGGGTAAGATTTGCCAGTCTCGTACAATTCCACCCAAGAGGAGGAAGACGTGTGGTATCGGCGAAGTGCAACTTGATCCTGAACGGCTTTCTGATTGGTCATCGACTGATCGAGAGACGTGGCAGACCAAGGTCTATCTGTATCACGCGGTATCGGAGAAACGCCCAATGTGTTCTCGATGGCAGCAGACGACCTCGGGACCAGGGAATCGCCAATTAATTATCCAGGCTATGAGCTGCGGCTCGAACTGGCAGGTGGCAAGCGAACTCAAGCACGACTAACTGACTTCAACGAATCGGGAGCAATGTCTGAGGCTTGCGTGGTGGTGCAAAGACAGACACTTCCGTATTTATTGAATTTTACGGAGGATTGGAAACAGACAGCTGTTCAAGAAATTAGTAGAATAGCTACCTACAGCGGGTACTTAGTTAGTTACTTAGTTAGTTACTTAGTAGATCAGCAGGACCCTACCTCCTAGCTAGCTACCTACCTACCTACTCTTTATTATAAGTGGTATGTATGTAGTAGCCTCTAACTATAGGTACCTACCTAGGCAGTAGTAGGTAGAAGAAGCTGGTGGGGTTGTAGGTAAGCAATACACGCACATGGAAGGTGCTGCAAGAAGCTAAGTTAGCTCATTGCATTGTCATCAAACAGGTCCAGCATTCAAAAGTGTCGTACAGTAGCTGGGACGACGGGGAAGACTAGATAGAGGGGCACGGACGACAAGTTCGTGATGACATGACGATATTTCGAACGCGGCAGCGGTTTAAGGTTGATTAGGTAGGTCAGTAGCTGCTTATAGTGGGGCATACCCACCTACCTAGGTAGCCAAGGTAGCCAAGGTAGCCAAGTGATCTATCTTGAAGCACCCGAGGGAATCTATCGAGTCTATCTACTGCACGTAGCGAAGTCCGCCTACGTAGATCGCCATACTGCTATATCTGGATCAAGTAGGTATGCTTTTGTTTGTATGCCTAGATCCTGGGTAGCGTCTAATCTTGACTTGAAGTCCTGTTGTTTGCACAAGATAAGGACTCTTGGTCCCGAGAAAAAGTTCCGATTGGTTCAGTTCGTGTAAATCGTCAAGTACGTACAAAACCCCGATCCTATCTAGGGGTCTTGGATACCTAGGGCTCGCTAGGAAGGTTGTTACAAGTGTAGTCTATATGTCTGCGTAAAGCGGGAGCTGCCGTGTTCCAGACCCGAGTTCTTCGAGTTGGTTAAGCGTGCATACTACGGATACTGTACCTATAACCAAGCCAAGTGAGGCCGCCTACTGCTAACTACTGCAGGTAGTGATCGCGAACACAGCTCGACAGCCTGTCACATGCCCCGGGATTGTCATGGTGTCTACTTAGGTGGCGATGGGGTACAGTGTGCAGC
Organism: Xylaria sp. 218_066; assembly: GCA_019843955.1. Lineage (NCBI taxonomy): Eukaryota > Fungi > Ascomycota > Sordariomycetes > Xylariales > Xylariaceae > Xylaria > Xylaria sp. 218_066. Next base: position 68,316 of record JADKYC010000022.1, read on the forward strand.
TGCGTAGCATACATATCGTACATACACGCGCCCGAAATAGATCCAGTACATCGCTAATGCGCTCGTAATCGACGCTAAATTCGGATGCCGGAAGATGATGGTTAGAGATCGGAGGCGGCTTCACCAGGTCTGACCAGGTCGCAGCATTGCCGGCAAGGGACTTGGAGCTAGGGACATCCCAGGCACTACTACTAACCTGCTTAACCTCACTGTCAAACCAAACATTTCCTTTATTAGGTAGGTATGTAAATCAAGCGTTAGTGGTACTGTACATGTAGCTCTAATAGGCTAATAAATCTATTGAAGAGTAATATATGAGGAGTGGATTTTTGTTACCCTTTGTAAGAGCATTATATAAGATGGGCTGCTTAAGGGTACCTGTACATAGGATACTTAGTTTAAGTAAGTGATCATGATATGCTTTGATATGAGAAAATAGGGTGATGATCTGGTATTGAGAATGATTCCTAGATATTTCATTTTGGTAGTCGGTGAAGTATATGGCTTAGTTACGAATTTACAGAACACCAGTGGCGATAGACGCGCATAAGCTGGAATGCACAGACCACGCGCGGGTCGGGTCGCCTTAGCGTCAGCGGCTCATCGACGCCTTAACACTTCGGTGACAAACCCGATGATGCTCACATTAATCCATGTTCATATCGTGCTAAAAAAAAACAAACTGTACACGGCGTATCCATCTGGTTTCTATACTGAAAGTTGTGAGACGGCCCTTATCAACTGCATATTTATGATGTCTTCATTATTCTCATTACTACCCGACATCTTACCGATGATCATGCCATCCGCCATAACAGTTGTCAAAGCTACAGACCTTGAGACCCAGAGAAAGGAGTCGGCAGACTCTCCCATGATACGCCAAGGTGCAATCATCGGAAAAAGCGACAGGATGTGTGCCACCGGTGAGCACTTTGCTTTAAGATTGTTTTTCATTATAAACAAGCTTGGGCTAACATCGGCTTGCAGTAATGCGGGCAAAGCCTCGCTGTTCTTCAGCAGTGCACCACCATGGTGAACAGGGTACGTTTTTCTTATCCATTTACGGGCTATATTTTGATGTAAATGATCTAGAAACTATCATTTATGCGGCATCCGGCAAGGGTGTGCTTGTCACTAACACAGGTGGCGGTGAGGATCAATTAAAGCGCCACGAACTGTCAGCCGGTGATTTTGCATTCGTACCCCCCTGGACCGAGCACCAGGAGGTTAACGAGACCGACGAGGATGTTGTCTGGATTCTGATCCGAAGCGGCCCTGAACCAGTCGTTGTTTATTTGACGGGGTGGGATGGTGACCGGGCCAAAGCAGACTGAGCCGAGCACAGAATATGCGATGACCTGTTTACTTGTAAAAGACAAAATGTCAACATGTAGGTATGGTCGTATCTTATTGTTACATCTATCATTCTTCCGGTCGTAAAATTAGTAGCCTCTATTTTTAGCTAACCCCGCGCACAAGAACCGCGCGTAATAGTCGCGAGACGAGCTGAGGTCTCCCTACCGTCGAAGACCTGCGCATGGTCTAGCCCCTTAAACCATAATACCTCGATGCCGTTACGTTCGAAGTGGTCTCCTTGGTGCATAGATACCGGCTGTCTTGTGCTATAGGAACCGTCCTTCTTGGGGGCACTATCTGCAGACACCCAATCCTCATTATTGAGGAGGTATTGCAGCACTGTCGGTGTATTAACTATTAAATCTCGCTCCGCGAGACAGACAGTCACCTTCCGGGCTCTCGCTTTTCTCGATCGAGCGGTGTTATGTGTCCTTCCATCGGCATATGGCTTTTCCACAATATGTTTCAAGTCCTCTTTCCAAGCGATACTGTCTTTCCAAAAGAAGTGACGGCCTAAGCAATACGCCGCTCCAGGGTCCGTTGAAGCGAAGAAATATAGCAAATGCTCGTTAGCCCGGCGCGGCTTGCGCCTTGTGAAGTTATAGGCAACATCCGGCAGATGCAGCAAGATACAGACGGGATCAATTAACATAACTGATTGTATGCGTGGGCTCAAATGAGGCGATTTAATCATGTGGGTAGCTAGCGCTGTCCCATACGAATGGCCAAGGACGGCGAACTGGTCCCATCCGTGCGCATCTATGAGAAGTGTGATCTGGGCAAGAAAATCAGCCTGGCTTAAGGGTGCGTCGGTCAATCGCGTTGACACTGGAAGATATTCCAATGCGATGATGCCGATCTGCTCATCTTCGCCAAAAGCTTGATTGAGATACGACAAGTACTGCGTATATGGCCAGAGGCCAATACCAATCCCGTGGAGAAATACAAGCGGCAACTTGTCCTTTGCCGTGTGTGGCCGGTACCAGTAGCTCAGCTGAGAAATTGATCGCTTCTTGGTGAACAATGATTGCAGGCGCAGAGGGATAACAGAGTATGAATAGGGTTTAGGCTGTGCGTAGTATTGGAACCCCCGGCGGGATAGTATGAAGTGGGTGACGAGATCGATTATTCCAATTATAATATACCACACTACGCTCCTATATCGTACCTCGATGCTGTCAAGTGTTAGGCGGAGACTCTCCGCTTTGCCTCTTCCAGATTTCAGTTGGTATCCGATACGGCGTTCGATCTCGGCAATATATTCGTCAAGCTCCTCGAGTTCCGCGGCGGTTTCATTGCCCAGATGTCTGTCAAAGAAAGCCCACGAGAGGAACTCCCGTATATTGTCCCTTCGTATCTCGGATTGGTCGGCTTTAAGGAACCATGTCCGTAAATAGTCGGCGATGTCGGGGACATTATTCAGACATCGTATCAACAGCTCGCGTCGCTCGGCGCGAGGTAGTAGAGGCGGATGGTTAGCCGCCTGCTTCAGACGGCGGTTATATGGATAGTAGATGAAAAACGCATACAAGGCATCAAGAATGCCGTATCCGATCACGACTTTGCTGGTCCATGATGATATCTCTTCCTGGCCGTTAAGGCTGATTAGAACTAGCAAGTATGACAGACATAACGGCGTTGTGTACTGTAAACAAAATATGCTAATCCGGATCAAGATATATTCCGGCACTGAGTCGCCAATCATTTTCCGTTGAGGAATAGTGTAAAGGCGAACGTGTAAATCAGCTAATAAATGTGGTGTACAGGCCGGTTTATTGTGGTGATGGAACTGGATACGAGGTGATACTGTATGTATTTATAGCCAAACTCGTCGGACAATTATGACATACTGACTCTATGAAAACTCAGTCGTTACGGCTTCGAATGCTCATAAGAAACTAAAAAGATATCCGGACAATCGAAGAACCGGCAACAATAAGGTTTACTTAGTAAACAATTGAATTGTCCATTTTGAAGCAGATCTACGTAGCCGCACAGGGGTGGTGACGTCCACTTGTATTAAAGCGGCGCCGTCCCAGATCACCTGCAGGGTCCAGATTAGCCCTAGATAGCACTGTAGCATTGTGGCTAGTGAATCGCGTAACAATTGATCCACGTAGGCAGGCTAATCCAACCAGTTGGATTGGTGTCAATTATACTGGTGATACACGATATATAATACAAGGCATAATATAGATGTTCGTAGCGATGGTTTCCCGAGAAAAAGTGTCATCGCGAAGTTCGCCAAAATTTGGAACAATGAGGGCATTGACATCGCATCAGCGGCATGTATGCCACTCTTCGCAAGCTTGGAAAACCCAAGAGGTAGAGAGAACCGCGACCCAAGGGACTACAACGCCAATGCAAGTGCGGCGTACCATCCAGAGTCCAGAGCCTTGGCATCAAAACTATACCAATTCGTCAAGCACTTTTAGGTAGAAAAGATGCTTTGGAGGCTTCTTGGTAACATCTTGACTATGGGCCCTAAGCGGCTAGTTTGTGCTACAACTTGGGAAAATCTCGTTGGCACTCGTGGCATCTGACGCATGTGCGTCATAGGAACCATCTGGATGCTAATTGCCGCTTGGTTTCTCGAATCTTCAGGAGGCCGTACAGTACACGAAGTCGTCCTATTGTAAGTTTTTAAACAATGGTGCATTCGAAGTCGAAGATTCAATCCAACAACGGGGGCGTGCCATACATATCCAGACGCCCGTGCCATATCACCGAAAGTTTTGATATCAGCATCGCTGGACAAGTCGTATCCCTCCCTGTTCACACCCTTTTCACCTCATCCACCGCTGGGGTGCCGCGCAAAGACTTCGCCTCATGCCCGAGAGCAAGCCTATCGAACAGGTAGTATGAAGTGACGAGAAGTATGGGCATAGCGATCATGAAGCGCGTGTATTTCGAGGCAGCCTGTTTATAGGCCGTACTGGACGTGTCGACTCGAGGGGGTGTCGGAGTCCTTAATGGTAATTGGCGAGATGCTGGGGTGTTGAACCTGTTCGGCGCACGAGATTTAGAGGGCTCTGCCATTTGAAAATTGGTAGTTGGAGTCGAGATCGTTGAATGAACCCAGATAAAATCTTATTGCACACGTTCAATTCAGACTTCACGATGGAAAGAGTACCTACATGGGTAGGCTTCTTTGTACGTATCGTCGTGACGGGTCTAACCGTATTTGGATAGTGGCTACCTAATGTTCACCTACAGCTATCCAACCCTACACGTAGAAGAGGCAAATCAAACTAAAAGACAGAGCCAAGTATTTCAATAAAATATTCCTAAACATTATCAAAGCTATGCAGGCTCGATCTCTGAACCAAGCAAGTCCAAAAGGTTCCAGATGATATTTGTTTATCTCTCGCTCCGTAAACGGAATTTGGTCGTGATACCTAGGTTACTTGGTTATCCCCTATCGATAAGATAGCAAGACGCATTCACCCCGCCATCCCACCTTTGGGTCTGACTTGGCGGGGCAACACCGCGCCGCCAGTGACAGGATTTGACCACCTAATGAAGCCTTTTGCACGGACAGATCTTCCGCATGTCATAGGCCGTTGTTCTACTGGCCTTGAGGTCTTAAGGTTATTTTATTACCCCTAGCCGACAGCTTCGGCCGCTTTACGCGTCGCAATGCCTTACGAGGTCATCGTTGGACAGCCATGCTTTGCAGCGTGGCAATCCCAGAAGCTTATCGATGGCATTGCAAAGATCAGCCAAGCCAAAGTGAAAAGTATCACAGGCTCTTGGTTGTACTATATCCACCTCAATAACTCTATAGATATCAGCGAGATAAAGTCCTTCCTCGGTATCTCGGGCTCGCATGAAGGTTCTCAAGAAGCAGCCGGGACTACAGATGTCTACATAACACCCCGAACTATCTCACCCTGGAGCTCGCAGGCCACTGCCATTGCCCAGGTCTGCGGATTACGAGATGTCGTGCGTGTAGAGAGGGGTCGTTTGGTCAAAATCGAGTTCGATGGTCAATCAGACCAGGAGATTGCTCCCTTCGTGGACGTACTCTATGATCGGATGACAGAAACATACAGTGCAACTCAGCCGCATCCAGAGAGTACTGTATTTGCCGAGGGCGCTCGTAGCCCACTCGTTGTTGTAGACATCTTCGCTGATTCTCGTGGCCCCATTGCGGCCTTGACGCAATACAGTAAAGAGAATGGCCTGGGTCTTGATGACAGCGAAATCCAATATCTAATTGAGGTCTTCCAAGACCTCGGACGCCCGCCAAACGACATTGAGCTGTTTATGTTTGGCCAAGTGAACTCTGAGTATGTTTTTTTTAAATGCCCTGTTGCACCTATTATATCTAATTGATTGGATCCGTAGGCACTGTCGTCATAAGGTCTTTAATGCCAACTGGACAATCGACGACAAGCGTCAGATTGGGAGCCTTTTTGAGATGATTAAGAACACGCATAAGAAGACACCTGATTTCACTGTTTCAGCCTACAGTGATAATGCTGCCGTTTTGCAAGGAGAGATGGCCGCTTACTGGGCTCCTGATTACCAAACCGGCACTTGGAGGCTAACGAAGGAGGTTCTGCACTTGCTTGCGAAGGTGGAGACACACAATCACCCTACCGCTATTTCTCCTTTTCCTGGAGCAGCAACTGGATCTGGAGGTAGGTTATGAGACCAAGACAGTGCTCTTTTTTATGTTAAGCCTTCCTAGCGAACTTGGAGGTTCTCTTTAGACTTAAGGGTCGTCTAACATGACTTGAAACATAGGTGAAATTCGTGATGAAGCGGCGGTAGGACGAGGTTCAACTACAAAGGCAGGCCTATCAGGATTCTTCGTTTCTGATCTTCGAATACCCGGACATGAACAACCGTGGGAAGCCGACATCGGCAAACCGTTCCAGGTAAGCGTGACAGCATTGCATTCTTATCACGTCGGGACTCAAGGACTGTACTAACAGATTCTAGTGAGTAATCAGCTTGAATCAGATGACGGATTTGATGATAGGGCAGTGATAAAGCTAACGACAAGTAGCTACGCAAGCAGTCTTGACATCATGCTCGAAGCTCCCATTGGATCCGCGCGGTATAACAATGAATTTGGCCGACCTGCTTTGACTGGGGTTTTCCGCACTCTGTTGACAGATGTCGATAATGACTGGAGAGGTTACCATAAGCCTATCATGCTTGCCGGTGGTCTCGGATCGGTTCGACCGCAACATGCACTGAAGAGCCCCGACGATGTTCATGATGGCGCCCACGTCATTGTTCTTGGTGGCCCTGCAATGCTTATTGGTCTCGGTGGCGGCGCTGCATCAAGCAGTAATTCGAGCGAAGCTACAGCTGAATTAGATTTCAACAGTGTTCAACGCGGTAATCCTGAAGTTGAACGACGAGTCCAGGTGCGTTTGAGATTCTCTTTGTGTATGGTATCTTGGCGTTGCTAGATTGGGTCTTCCACGGCGCCATAATAACCCCGATGGACTATGGAATAATTCGCTAACACTACCATAGATGGTTATAAACACATGCGTTGCCCTTGGTGAAGAAAACCCAATTGCCATGGTTCACGACGTAGGCGCAGGCGGACTGTCCAATGCTTTGCCAGAACTGGTCAAGGATGCCCTCGGTGGAGGCAAATTTGAACTACGTCAAGTTGCAAGTGTCGACAATAGCATGAGCCCCCTCCAGATCTGGTGAGTTTCCTCAACCCAGCATCTTCACTCTATTTCTCTTTCATTTTGGGATTTTTCGACTATGAATGGGGACCTACCACTAACTATTTATCAGGTGTTGTGAAGCCCAGGAGAGATACGTGCTACTGATCAACAAGGATCGCATCAACCGTTTCATAAATATATGCAATCGAGAGCGCTGTGGCTTCTCTAACGTGGGAACGTTTACGAGAAACGTGGATGGAGGGGCTCGGTTGATTCTACAAGACCGAGAGACACCATCTCAGCCATTGCCAATCGATCTACCAATGGATGCTCTGTTCCCTCCAGGCCGGAAGCAGGAACGACTCGACAAGACTGCTAACAGATCTCTGAAAGCATTTGATTCAGCTTCAAGCCTCAAGGAAAAACACGGTGCCTCGAACTTGACAGAAATGATCACGCAAGCTACACGTCTTGTCTTCTCTCTTCCATCAGTTGGTTCCAAGATGTTCCTCATCACTATCGCGGATCGAACAGTCGGGGGCCAGGTAACACGCGACCAGCTTGTTGGACCTTGGCAAGTACCAGTGGCAGACGTTGCTGTCACTTTGACCTCCTTCAGTATTGATGAGCAGATCAGACGTGGAGAAGCAATGGCGATGGGTGAAAAGGCGTCCCTGGCACTAATTTCTCCAGCAGCATCTGCCCGAATGGCGGTTGTGGAAAGTTTACTTAACCTTGGCGCAGCTCACATCAAGAATGATCCGAAGGTTCGAGGAGACTTGCGTCGTGTGAAACTTTCAGCTAATTGGATGGCTGCCGTTAACCATCCTGGCGAAGGCGCTGCTCTATACGAAGCTGTTCAAGCCATTGGTATGGATCTATGTCCCAAGTTGGGTGTGGCCATCCCTGTTGGCAAGGACTCCACATCGATGAAGGCTTCGTGGAAAGACAAGGAGACGGGTGAATCAAAGAGCGTGACCGCTCCAGTTACAGTTGCAATATCCGCTTTCTCCCTTGTTGAGGATGTCCGAAATACCTGGACACCACAACTTCGACGTGTTGAAGATGTTGGCGAGTCAGTTCTAATCTTCGTCGATCTTGCTCGGGGCTTTAAAGCCATGGGTGGATCAGCTCTTGCCCAGAGCCTTGGGCAGCTTGGCCACGAGGCACCGGATGTTCGCGACACAGAGATTATTACGGACTACTTTGATGCTATATCCCAGCTGCATGAAGAAGGTATCGTTCTTGCATACCATGATCGATCGGATGGTGGTCTTCTGACCACTGTCGCCGAGATGATATTCGCCGGTCGGTGTGCTGCCGAAATTTATATTGATGAATTGGTGGCATCTAATTCCGAGTCAAACGTCCTTGATGCCCTATTTAACGAGGAACTTGGCGCCGTGTTCCAGGTGCGGAAAGCGGATGAGGCCCGCTTCAGACGATGCTTTGCAACTTGTGGACCACCTCCCGGCCTCCTCAAGCGAATCGGATTCACGCGATCAACCACAAAACAATCTCTCACTATTCGTTACCAGGGCAAATCGCTCGTTGATCTCGACAGATCTGAAATGCAGCATTGGTGGTCAGCAACTTCATTCCAAATGCAAAAGGCACGAGATAACCCTGAGTGCGCCGAGCAAGAGTACGCTGCGATACTCAACAACAAGGATCCTGGTATCTCCTTTGATCTGCGTTTCAATCCTGCTGATGATGGTCTCTCGGTTTTTGCTAGTTTAAAGGGCTTGGTTGCCTCGAGACCACGAGTCGCCATCCTCCGAGAGCAGGGTGTGAACGGTTATGCGGAGATGGCTTTCGCGTTCCGTGCAGCAGGGTTCGAAGCAATTGATGTTATGATGACTGATATTATCGATGGCCGCACCCTTGATGATTTCAGTGGCCTTGCAGCCTGTGGCGGCTTCTCCTTCGGAGATGTGCTCGAAGCTGGTCGTGGATGGGCGCTTTCCATCTCTAAGAACGAGAAGGCCAAGGCAACTTTCGAGGCCTTCTTCAAGCGACCCAAGACGTTCGCTCTTGGCGTCTGTAATGGTTGCCAGATGCTTGCCCGGCTCAACGAATATAACCCGGGCCTGATACCTGGGGCTGAGAATTGGCCCACCTTTGTCCAAAATAAGAGCCAGCAATTTGAAGGTCGCTTCTCGATGGTAAAGATCGGTAGAGATGCACAAAACTCTATATTTTTCGACGGCATGGAAGGCTCATCCCTGCCGATTGTCATCTCTCACGGCGAAGGCAGGGCTGTATTCTCATCGCCTAACAAACTGCAGTCCATCATAGATGAGGGATTGGCTCCCCTAAGATACGTCGATAATTCTGGGGCAGTTACGGAGACATACCCATCCAATCCCAACGGCAGTCCTCAGGGAATTGCTGGTGTCGCGAGTCGCGATGGCCGTGTACTAGCATTGATGCCACATCCCGAAAGGACAATAATGGCAGATGCTGCAAGCTATGTTCCTCAAAAGCAGCTGAAGGAATTCGGACAATATGGGCCATGGATCAAGATGTTCCGAAACGCTAGGAAATGGATTGGGTAAGAGAATGTATGGAGACACTAGAGACAAAAAGCATTTACGGCGTTCTAAGGTTGTATGATATCTTCTTATACGGTTTAGTCATGAATTCACCAGAGTTTGCTTCATTCACCGTCACACAAAATTCACGGCCCTTTTTGGTCTGCTGATACACGGCAGATTGAGTCACTTATACCCGTTTACGTAACCTGTTGACCAGCAATGGATAATACCTTAAAAAAAAAGATCGGCTAGAAACAAGGAAACAGTGTCCCATTTCCTCCGTGATCTGGGTATCGGCTTCAAATAGCATATGAAGTCACTTTCAGGCCGCGCTGGCGCAATATCTAAGATGCAGCCAGGCAACCCACAGGAGCCAGAATTGGTACTAACCAGAAAGCGAGACAGCAGTTTCGGGCGTTTCATTAAGAGGACTTGCTTGCTAGCGAAGAACGGAAAGAAATCAGTATCTTCATCAGCGACAGCAGAGCAAGTTTTGAATGCCAACACACCAGTCTATACTAGACCACGTCGCCACCACAATCCCACGGAGGAAGATTTGAATAACCACGCCCTCGCGCTGCAGACCTCACTGGATGGTGCCTGGCCGCGCCGCCATCACAGCCGATACCGCAACGTGCACGCACTTCTCGTGTGCTGGGCAGACGGCGGCTCTATAAATACATCGGTGGTTGCGGGTTTGCATAGCCACACCCCTTCGCCTGAACTTAGTCCGCCTTCGTCTTTTAGCTCTAGATCTGACGAAAATGGCTTGGCTGAGATGTGCTCTGGTGTTGGTATGATGAACCCGCGGAGAACGATCGGACAGGACATAGGATCGAGCCAAGGACCATTCATCCCTGCAGCCCATCAGCTTGCTGATGTTTTTGAGCGTCGCTATGGGATCCCGTCGCAGGTGTGGATGATCCCTTCTCTAGAAAGCCCCCAGGATATGCTTGTAGGAAAGGTCAAACAATTTGTTGAGCAATACGGCGGCCCGGACAATCTCTTGATCTTCTGGTACGGCGGACATGCTGAGCTTGCCGGTGCTGCCTCTAACGATGGCGTGCCGAGGAGTAACAGGATTTCCGGAGAGATAATATGGTATGGGCTGTAAGTTCTTACCTTTTTCTCCTTTCTATCGTCTCTGGCAATCATGTTAATAATAGCACGAAATACAGAAGAGATGAGCTCGGAATATCCGCAAGAACGATCTCCAAGACACTTGGCCTCGCACGAGCAGATGTTTTCATGCTTAACGACGCGCCATTCGCACAGCACGCATACACGAGTCATATCTGCGGACCCGGAACGTTCGAGCTTCTCGGCTCCGGCTCCATGAATCCAAGCAATGCTGAGCCAAACTCTTCACGGGAAGGATCTTTCACTCGGACCCTTGCGCTAATGCTAGACTCTCCATTCCTAGCAGCACGCGGCATTTCCGTGCTCGAACTCCACCGCAAACTCCTCGACATGATGACCCCTAGCCATATCAGCCTTGATACAATGAGTCCGAGCTACAACCTTCCGACACCCCCTGCCTCCCCCACGAACACCGAGACCAGGCACCGGGATACCACGTGTAACAATTGCCGTCCAACATCTTCCCTGGTCGTCGCCAGAGCGCAGACGACAGCACAGATCCCATCATACCCAATCTATTGCCAGATATCGCAGTCCACACCTCTCGAGCGAGACGCACGGCGGAATATCGTGCTCTCCCGTCTCGACACCTCGCTCGCTGCTGAAACTAATTATGCGAGGACAATCGGCGAGCCAAGACTCGTGCTCGACATCAGGCTTAAGCGGCCATATATTGATGTACGGAGATGGAAGGAGTGGATTCTACGAGCCCCGGCTGACGCCGAAGGAGTCTCGGTGAAATTCAGTAGTAATTAGGGATAGGTTGTTTTAACCTATCGCCTATTCTACAAAACACTACCTGGAATCACGGGTTATGTGTGGATATGGATGCTGACTTCGAGCTGGCTTCTGAGAGAGTCTAAGAATGCAGTGAATAAGCAGCATCAACTTCACAAAAAATTACCACCAATTAGAGGTGCACGTTCCGAAATGTACGAATAACTGGACTCGATGCGTTACACAACTAGGCCACACAAGCCCGTCTAAGTCAAGGGTAGACTACAGTCGTATCCAACAAACCCCCGTTAGGGGCTAAAAAGGCAGTGAAATCCGGTCATCTACGACCGCATAAATCGCTGCATGATTTAGTCCTCAATATAGACGGTGATTAGATCGCTTATCTATCTAATCTTAGCATGATCTAGAAATAGAAACGTTGATTTTGCAACCGCATTATGCACGGCTAGATGGGAAGCCCAGTGATATCATTAAATACTTAGTAAATTGAAAGAGAAGATTACCAGGCACCCTTACGTATTGCGTAATTCCTAATGTTGTCAACTTCGCATGCACGAGTACAAATTTATAGAAGATGCTTATTGAACAAAAACAACCAAAATTCATATTTTGAAAGGCGGCTTCAAATACAACTCTCCAGAAGACGAGACTTTCTCCTCCCTCAAGTGATTTGCGTTCAGCTTATTGTCGGCACCTTGGGAAAATGAGGCTGAGTCATTTAGAGTGCTTTTTGTCAACTCGTCGGTGCGGGCTAAAATTGCAGTGCAATGATGTGAGGGTGCAATTGGGGATCGGTTAAGTTCGGTGAACGGCATATTAAAGAACTATACAATTGGCTGTAGGCAGTAAATGGTTTCTGCTGTGTTATCTATGCTTTGCCTGTCTCTGGTTCGCTGTATCGTAATATTGTAATTCATGATGTGCTCTTGACTTCGATGAGCTGTATTAACCTGCGAGCGATGTTCTCGGCCCATGTTGGATTGTTGATGTCGGTATCAACTTCCTCGACGGCAATGCCGCTGCCATCAAGTCCACGCTTGATTGCATCAAATAAAACATCATCCGCCTCCCTATCGTAAAATGCCTGTCCTTCGACCGCTATGGCCGATATCCCCTTAAGCGGGAGCCAGACTTCGGTTACACCAGGGTTGGTACAGTTGTCCCGCAATCTGCCTGCCACTATCTTCCCGAGCTCCTGACATTCTTCGGGCGTGGTACGTACGAGTGTAACTGATGGATTATGCTCGAATATGTTCCTGTCTTGGAATTTCTGCGGCAATGTGTCTTTTGGCCCAAAGTTGACCATATCCATGGCTCCAACACTCACAATTTGCGGCACGCCGGCCTTGGCTGCGGCCGTGAGCCGGTCTTTGCCGGCGCTGAATACGCCTCCCACTAATTCATCCGCAAGCTCGGTCGTCGTTAGATCGAGGACGCCGTCTAGCCGGTGCTCTCGGATTAAACGTTCCACTTCGCCCGCGTCAGTAGGTTTATTTCTAAACAGGTCTACAAAAACATAAAACCGAAAAGACCGGAAAAGGAGAGCTTTGGTCAAGAAGGGAAGCATGCCTCGCAAAAGTACACTTACTTGCTCGGCCACCCGCTCCCGTGGCGTGGAAAACGTAGACTTCAAATCCCTGCGCTTCAAGCTCGCGCCGCGCAACGTCAACAGCCGGGGTGGTGACGCCAAACATGGTAACTCCTACAGCTTTCTTCCTCGTCTCGCTTCCATCTGATGCCTGGCTCGTTGTACTTCTAGAAGCGTAATTCTGCGCCATTCCTGTGATGGCCGCGGCGGCGTTGGAAATCACGGCCCTCAATACCCCGTTCATCCCTGCAATGTCTACCACGCTATACATCATAGTGATGTCCGTCTCGCCTACATACGAGCTCGTATCACCCGATGCAACAGTCGAGACGATGAGCTTCGGTAGGGTCACAGGCAGATCGCGCATAACTGCGGCGGCGACGCTTGTCCCGCCGCTACCGCCCAGTGAAATGATACCGTGCACGTCGCCTTTGTCGAACAAGTCTTTGATCACAATTGTAGCGCCTTTGATCATGGTCTTGATGACTTCGCCCCGCGGGAGCGATTGTAGAGAACCGTTATGACCGCTACGCTTGTAGACTTCGGGCTGAGTGACTGTGATGGCCTCGTGATGTGTCTCGGAGCGACCTGCGTCAACTAGAATCACGTTGATCGAGGGGTTGATTTCCAGGATCTGGGACCTGAGATACAGGTACTCGGCGAGCTTGGTGTCGAGGGTGCCGACGACGACGATGTTGACAGTGTGTGCTACCATTTCCACTTTGTGTACGATTTACTTTACGGTCATTAGATCAAGATTTGTGAGCCGATGGTATCTTTGTTTCATCTCATCCTTTGTGATGATCGAAGTGCCTACGATATTATAATAAGACAGGGATGAGCTGAGGTGGGGAAGCTGAGGAGCTGAAGCTTCGGGACTGGCTGGGTTAATTAGTTGGTTCACCGGTGGATAATTACGTACTTGGCTCACATCTTCGTATCATCTCCTCCCCTCTCATTGAGTCGCTTAAGTATTGATATGCTGTGTCACATTCGCTATTTATTAATCCAATTGCCATAACGAAAAGAAAACTTACAATGGCTCCAATCCCACGGGCCGAGATCCTCAAGCGCTTCCGCGACGCCATCACCGCCAAGCAGCCCATAATTGGTGCCGGCGCCGGCATCGGCCTATCCGCCAAATTTGCCGAGGCCGGCGGCGCGGACCTGATCATCATCTACAACTCGGGACGGTTCCGGATGGCGGGTCGGGGCTCGCTGGCGGGGATGATGCCGTACGGCGACGCGAATGCCATCGTCGTCGACATGGCCAGAGAAGTGTTGCCCATAGTCAAGCACACCCCGGTGCTGGCGGGAGTGTGCGGTACGGATCCGTTCCGAGACATGCAGACGTTCCTGCGTCAGCTGAAAGACCTCGGGTTCAGCGGTGTGCAGAACTTCCCCACCGTAGGCCTGATCGACGGTTCGTTCCGCGCTAACCTCGAGGAGACGGAGATGGGGTACGGGCTCGAAGTCGAGATGGTGCGGCTCGCGGCCCAGATGGAACTCCTCACCTCGCCCTACGTGTTCAATGTCGACGAGGGCGTGGCGATGACGGAGGCGGGCGCCGATATCATCGTCGCGCACATGGGGCTTACCACTAGCAAGGGAATTGGTGGGAAGACGGGGAAGAGCCTCGATGACTGCGTCAAGTTGATCCAGGAGATCCGCGACGCGGCGGTTAAGGTCCGAGAGGATGTTATTGTACTATGTCACGGCGGCCCCATTGCTGAAGTCAAAGATGCGGAATACGTCCTCTCGCGAACGAAAGGGGTTCATGGATTTTTCGGTGCTAGCAGTATGGAGAGAATACCAGTTGAAACTGCTATCACGAATAATACGAAGAGTTTTAAGGAGATTCGTATCGAGAATTGAGTGTCGTCTTCTTAAATTAGTTAATAGGATTATTTTTTAGTCACTCTAGGAAACGATATTTTCGTCGAACTTTCTCCTGAAACCCGCGTGATGTCGTGACACCACTCCCCCATTGGTTATAGCGGCAATATTTTCGTCGTCATCGGCAGCGCCTAGATGAGACAATACAGTTTCTAGTGTGTCATTTATGCGAAATGCGTAGGAGGAACCTGTCTAAGAGAGCGAAATGGTGCATTTTTATAGTCTACACCCAGCACTTACGTTCTCCCTATGAAAGAAGAAATAAAGGAATTATCATTTAACAGTATTTCCCGAGATATCTACGGGCTTCATATATATTGGTGCCTAAGATTTCCTCTTTCGTGTGTTCGCCATACCAAACGTAAAGGGCGGGGGAAATAGAACAGTGTTCCAACCGCGGGGCAGCCACCAGTACTTAGTACGGAGGACTCGCTTTCATCACACAAATTGATCTCATCAAATCACGACACCGCTATCTCGGTTATCTAGAATGCGGGCGATTGCCGTACATATCTCCGCTCGCGGTGTTCCCATACCCCGAAAACCGCTTAGTCGACGGGTTCTCGGACAGATACCTATGTGCTACTGCCGTATTTTGTTTTCCCATGACAAGTCGCATAAATCGGACTTAAGGCATGTCAAGTCGGCCGCCACAGTAAGAATGGCTCTCTACGAGCGTCCCCCGCCGTAACGGGGTTAAGTCAAACCCGCTGGAAACGCCCGGCGGCTGACCTCAGCCATATCCAATCTGCCAACGCCGAGATACAATTAACTAGTTAATAGAACGGCGCTTCCGGGAATGGCACAAGATGGCACAAGATCGGGCATTGCCGTTTTGGCTGGCATTCTTGTATATACTTACTCGCGCAGATCTGCTAACAAGACTATTCCTAATACGTATAATGAAATAATCGTGATTGTGGATCTGACTCCGATAGGAAATAATGTACTTGATGCTCGTCATGCTATGGAGAAAGCTAAAGAGTAGACGAAGACTACGCTGGCACCCCCAACTCAAGGACTCTCGAGCTTAGCCAGCTCCAAACTCAACTTCCATAGTTTCTCCTCGTTCACAGGGTCATATGCATGAGGGCTGTACCCGCCGCTAAAAGTGGAATGCCCACTCGTGGGTTCGGCAATCTTCAAGTCTTCCAGATACTTGCCTCCCTCGCCTTCCCAGACAGGGGCCGTCGCGGCCCAAACCTGGGTCGCAGCACCCTGCGCAGGAGACTTGAATAGCTTCTCAGCCTCCTTGTCCGAAGTGAAGGCCTCTATGTCCTTCTGAGTCATGTACTGCGACAGGTTGGTCAGGATGCCCCCAGGATGCACAGACAGGGAGTGCACCCCGCGAGGGCCGTACGTCCGGTCAATGTAATTGGACGCCCAGATCATCGCCGTCTTGGATTGGCCGTACGCGGCCCAGGGCTCGTAGTGGTTCAGGATGTCGTTCGGGTCAGCAGCTGCGCTGCTGTAGCGGTGCCCGGCAGAAGAAACCCAGATGACCCGCGAGTTAAATGCGGGGGAGCTGCTGGATAGCAGCGTTGGCAGCAGAAGCGTGGTGAGCGTAAAATGGGCTAGGTAGTTGACGGCGAATTGGCGCTCAAATCCATCAACTGTAACTGTCTTCGGGCAAGCCATAACCCCTATTTTTAAATAAGTAAGTAGATGTTAATCAGGGGGTTTTAACGGGATACGCACCCGCATTGTTGATCAGGACATTGAGCTGGGAAGACTTCTTGAGGAATTGCTGAGCGCCATTCTTGACAGAGTCCAAAGAGTCCAAATCCATTTCGATGACCTCAATATTTCCAGTGCCCGAGGTCGTGTTGATAATATCAGCTATGACGGGCTTCACTTTCGCAGTGTCCCGAACCATGACAAAAACTTTGGCGCCGGTAGCATAAATGGCGCGGGTGGTTTCAATGCCAATCCCTGATGTAGCGCCAGTGATCAACACAACCTTATCAGACCATGCTTGAATGAGCTTGTTGTCCTCAATGACTTGAATGGCTGTAGGCCGTTGGTCTCCAGGACCTTTAACATCCTTGTGTTGTTCGGCATATGGGTTGAAAGAAGACGCCATCTTGGAAAAGGAACAAATAAATTCTTGACGATGAATTGTATTCTAGAAACCTGATGAAGAAAAGATTCGGTCACAATTTAAAAGAACTGTTGACAATATTTATATATTTCTTTACAGCCAATAACACAGCGGGGCGAGCATCAACGGACTGAACTTGGTTCCGTCAGCAATGAACCCCTAAAGCCGCTGCATGATGACAATGCATATGACAAATGTTCAACCAGCCAGAAAATGCCGTCTACTTTCTGATAGCAAGCCTTACCAAGTTTCTGAGCACTTCAAAAGGACTTCGGATCCCACCTGAGCGCTGGCGTGCCAAGATAATGCCCAGAGACCCAAGAAACGGGCTGGCGAGCAGAACCAGGAGCACTCGCGTCAAGACCTTACCCTGATGCTTGCTTTTCGCTACTACCTCGGAGTATCTCTCGTTCCCAAAGCTCACTCTTGAATATTGAGTATGCCACCCCAAGCGTGGTACGTGAACGGACAAGAATTCTTCTAAATACTTCCGCACACGATACATACGGGAGAGCACCGAAGCTCGCATTTCGACATAGTTCTGAAGTGCTAGATCATTGATCGCATGAGCATCCGAAACACGGACTGTAGAATACTCATTCAGGGCCAGAGCTCTCTGAAAGGCGTTGTCGTTTGCCTTCTGGCCGTTGGGGTTGTTGCTCTCGGCCGTCGCATGCTTGTCGAGAATTGAGAAGAGAATGCGAACGTCTTCAAGGCCAGAGTTCATGCCTTGGCCATAAAAGGGCACCATGGCGTGGGCTGCATCTCCAAGAATCACCACGGAACTAGAGAAATGATATGGGTAGCATTTAATGTTAATTAAAGGAAGATGGGGGTTAGTCTGGAATGACGAGATGAGCTCTTCTGGTGTTATGAGTGATGTGACTCCCGGAAAATGGGAGTCGAAGAAGTCAGGCAACTTGGATGGGTCAGCTTCAAGAGTGGCAAAGTTGGCGCCTGGCATGAACAAAGTGCACGTGAATGAGCCGTCCTTTTTCGTATTAGCGTATCGACACTTTCAGAGGAAGCAAAGTATCACGTACGTCGCTTGGAATGGCAATAAACATGAATTCCTTCCCTGGCCATATGTGTAAATGATTAGGGGAGATACGGAACTTCGCTTCAATGCCTTGACCGCTCGAGATATCTTTGGGCTGGATTTGAAATTCGCACCATAACGTATCGATATATTCCTGGTTGTAGTTCATCCGGGTAAACTTCATGAGGTGGTATCTCACGGCGGAATGCGCACCATCGGCACCGATCATAAAGTCAAAATCAATTTCAATTTCATCTGGACGATTTGAAGTTGTGCTCCGATCTCGGGCCTCAAACCACGCCTTTCGTTTTTTGAAGTCTGCACCAGTCAGTTTGTGGTTAAAGAAGAATTTGACGTTGGGCATGTCTTCTAGAATATCAAGCAATCGTTTGTTGAGACCAGCTCTGTCTACGGCGTAAATAGTCTGCATGATGCTATGGTTAGTAATCCACACGGAACCAATTTTCTATGGCCTTGGGCCTGCATACCCGTCCGTGAGCATCATAATCCTGAGCTGCTTCGTAGAGTGCACCATCAGGATGCCTCCCGTGGATCATGCGGCCGCGCATGGGAATCGTGGCCGCAAAAACATGCTGGATCAAATTTTCGTGTTCGGCATGGCGCATGGCATTGATGCCCCGCTCCGAGAGAGCGAGATTAATAGACTTGGTGAAATTCAGTGGCGTAGTTGAAGGATCACGAAGATCTATAGCCAATTAGTCGTAGACCAAAGACCAAAGACCAAAGAAGAGTGAGTGGCTGAGTTGTCGGTTGCATGCTGTCCAAATAACGGCCCAAATAGCCCCAAATGGTCGTGCATTATGCACGACATGCTGCTAACTAGTTGTGCAAATGAGGCCTGGTGCTAGGTATTGTTCAGCACTTACCACTTCTTAATTCGTAGATTTCTACCTGGTAACCTCTTTTGGCAGCGTATAAAGCAGCCAGAGACCCGACGGGCCCCGCACCAACCACGACGTACTTCTGGCTTGAGTTCTCCATGGTTGTATTGATAATTGATACCATTAATGATGGTTTGAATCAGTGTAAATGCCAGCAATCGCGGGATTTTTGTCCGAGTGAGCAGTATGTCGTCGTTTGACTTACAAAGAATAAATGACGACTCCTCACCTCATCTGCGCTAAGTACCGATCCGCTTATGATCGGGATAATTTTTATGCCAAGGGGGGTGTTCCGTCTCATCTTGAAGTCGATTATCGAATCACCGAGGTTATGCTTACGAACACTTATCATTAATTATTAGGTACCTACCAAAAACCTGTACTACATCAAGCGGACTGAGATGGTTAGGTACTAAGTAACCCGAAGATAATTCCACAGCCCCGGTAAGCGGCTTCCGATCCGCCCGGGAAGCGCTAGAAGCGTTACGATATGCAAATAAACGTCTCAGTAGGTAGCTGACATATGTCAGGATGGGAATCTCGGACCCCACCAACAAACAGCCCACTTCAGGATTTAAGTGTGGGGCGCAACCGTTGTACTGGAAAAAAGAGAACATAATGGCATTATTGTCAACTCGTGACGACGACGAAGAAGAAGCATAGCACGCATCTAAACTTTGTCGGATTCCCGTATTTATCCAGTTTTAGTACATTGATCCGAAAAACTATCACTGGTGCAACGGAGACCAGCTCACAATCGATTCGTTTACCGAACGAACCCACACGTCTCTTCGCGATGTCTACTACAGCCGAACCCCAGGCTAAGTTAAAATGCCTGGGAAAAGACTGCGAAAATGACGCCGGCTCTTTGCAGTGCCCGACATGTCTGAAGATGGGGATCAAGGACAGTTTCTTCTGCTCCCAAGACTGCTTCAAAAAGAACTGGGTTCGTACCCCGTATCTCGCACTTCCTTCGCCTCCCGCCGCCAATCATGGGTTGTGCGACTGACGGTTTCCTCGTACAGAGCGATCACAAGGTCCTGCACAAAGTTGCTTCGGGCAAAACTGCGAATGGTATTCTTGATCGTATTAGAACTCCTAAAGTCGTATCTAAACCCGATCCAGCCACAGGTCTTTACAACCCCTTTCCCTCGTATGCCTACACCGGACCGCTACGACCCGTCTATCCACTGTCAGAAAAGCGCACCGTCCCGAAAGACATCCCATGGCCAGACTACGCGGAGAATGGCTATCCAAAGAGCGAGATGTACCTCAATAGGAATAAGTTCGATATCCTAGACGCCAAAGGACAAGAGGCCATGCGCAAAGTCTGCAGGATAGGACGAGAGGTGCTGGATATCGTGGCGGCTGAGGTCAGGCCCGGTGTAACTACAGATTATCTTGACGAGGTTTGCCATAAAGCTACCATAGAACGAAAGGTGTGCTGCGCTTCCTTCCTACCGGTATCATACG
This sequence comes from Xylaria sp. 218_066, assembly GCA_019843955.1. Classification (NCBI taxonomy): domain Eukaryota; kingdom Fungi; phylum Ascomycota; class Sordariomycetes; order Xylariales; family Xylariaceae; genus Xylaria; species Xylaria sp. 218_066. The sequence goes on from JADKYC010000022.1 coordinate 88,728, forward strand.
GCTTTCAGGACATACTAACACCTTCCAGTCATACCCTTCTCCCTTAAATTACAACCACTTTCCGAAGTCATTCTGTACCTCGGTGAACGAGGTGATCTGCCACGGCATTCCCGATCAGAGAGTACTACTTGATGGCGATATCATCAACCTGGATGTCTCGGTATATCACGGCGGATACCACGCCGATTTGAACGAGACCTATTACGTTGGCGACAAAGCGAAGGCCGATCCCGATTCGGTGCGAGTGGTCGAAGCGGCGCGAGAATGTTTAGATGAGGCTGCCAAGCTTATCAAGCCAGGAACATTGATACGAGAATTCGGAAACGCGATAGAGAAGCACGCCAAGTCCAAGAACTGCAGCGTTATCAGGACTTATTGCGGCCACGGTGTTAATACACACTTCCACTCGCCGCCAAATATTCCGCATTATGCCAAAAACAAGGCTGTGGGAGACTGCAAGCCGGGCATGACGTTTACGATTGAACCGATGATTGCCCTTGGCAAATACCGCGACGTCACATGGCCGGATAACTGGACAAGTACAACCATCGACGGAAAGAGGACGGCCCAGTTTGGTAAGCCAAACCCGTGCTTTTTGGGTGACTTGTGTCGATTGTTAACGCTATCACAGAGCATACATTCCTAGTGACAGAAACCGGAGTCGAGGTATTAACGGCACGGTTACCAACCTCACCTGGAGGACCTGTCCCGATGCCGGCGGTTGAAAACGGTGCAAATGGAAGTTCATAGTGCTGATCTATAATATATGACGATGAATGAGTCGACATGAACATCTATGAGAGCAATGATATAGCTGGTTGTAATATGTAAACGTACGCACTTATTCTCGCAAATACTGATCATTTAACCTAACGGTGTGCATGATGGCCAGCCGGGTAGCAGGTAGGGCTCTATCTACATACTCAAGTCTTGGCCAGCGAGCATCTTGAATCAATTCCCGTTATCACGGCTCCACGTATTACTGAAAGCACCCCATGTTACCCGATACCTAAATATAACCTGGATGGATACTTGTACTCGTTTGCTACTAGTAATTACGTACAGCAGCTTAGGTGCAGTTGTGGCTGGCTAGGGTAGGTCGCGCAAATACGGGGGAGCTCCCCACCGAATGTCTCTTGGTGTCTGGCAGCTGGTGGAGCCGCCAGGCACTTATTGATTACAGCTGTTATGCTGTCATACCCTAGTTGCCCGCCCCAGTTTTCTCCTCTTCGAAGCTCGGGGACAAGCCTCGAACCTCACGGCCGAAAAAAGCCCTGCGAACCAGTAGTTAGCTTGGGGGGGCAACAAGCCGCTTTCATCATCCCACACGACCAGGACACGCACCAGAACAATATCCACTATCAACTATCAACATCCTACAAAGGCACAAGGCACTGACAGGCTTTGTGCGCCCAACTCCAACCTTAACCCCGGCAGCGTTCTATTCTACCTGCCAGACAAACTCAATTCAAGTCTTCGTCCTTTGGGCCAACACGCCGTTTCGTCGTCGTTGCAGCCTTCGCCCGCGCCGCAGCGCTGTGCTTTGCTTTGCTCTCTGCCATCCCGACCCTATCCGGCCGCCCAACCAACTCTCATCTCCTCCGGCCCTCAACTATACGACGCAACTGCTGATTGCGAAAGCGACAACACTTATCTCATCGCAGTAAACTGCGGCCCACAAAAACCAACTCTTCCCTGTTCGATCCCAGCAGTTATCTTTCACGATGTCGGGCGAGGCGTGGTTATACCTCTTCGCCGTGCTGATAAATGCCGTCAACCTATTCCTCCAAGTCTTCTTCACTATCATGTACAGCGATCTCGAATGGTACGTGTTTGCGCAACTCTGCATCGACGAGGAGTCGAGGCTCCGCACTTCGCTCCATCTTCTCATTGTCGACGTCATTTATATCGATGACCAGCTTTGCTAACAGCCTCGGCCTTCATAGCGACTACATTAACCCTATCGATCTCTGCAACCGCCTCAACACCTACATCATCCCCGAGGCCGCCGTACACGGTGCTTTGACACTATTGTTTCTCATCAACGGCTACTGGGTTGCGCTGGTACTGAACCTTCCGCTCCTTGCTTGGAATGTCAAAAAGTAGGCTGCTCTACCACATACTTTAGGATCCAAAGTATGCCATAGCATTAAGACTGACATTGTGCCTTAGAATCCTTGATAACACTCACCTCCTGGATGCAACCGAGATCTTTAGGAAGCTGAACGTTCATAAGAAGGCAAGATACCCACAACGCTTGTCTCAACAAGCTGTGAGCTTTTACTAACATTCAACAGGAATCATTCTTTAAGCTTGGTTTCCACCTTATTATGTTTTTCTTCTACCTATACAGCATGATCGTTGCCCTGATCAAGGATGAGAAGGCATAAACGGCCCAAACATTGCGCATATCATGGCACATAACCAGCAAACATCGCGAATACTCGTGGACTACTAAAGGCGTGTCTCGAAAAGCATGACAGCTTTATGATGGTCTTGAACAATTACCCGGGAATGTTTGGACACGGCGGTGGTTATAACAGTCGACTCATGTAAAAGTGAAGCACGGAATGATGTGAACGTGACTCTCAGATGCGTGAAGCGGTCAGGACAAGCAAGAACGGGTTCTTTTTAATGATAGAAGGTGTATATGAACGGGATGTGTGTTTACGCGGCCGGTTGGGGGGTTGGGGTCTTGATGCTAGGTTGGAGCGATTGGCGCTGGTCATTACGGCGCAGATTTGTTCACATGCAGTTCAGCATGATGAAAATACAGATAATACCCAAAGTTTTCGGTTTAAAAACCATCAACGTCGGCTTCCAGATGACGCCAGTTCACACAACTTCGTGGATATAAATACCTACCTTAGGTATCTATGCAATTCCCAGCTCGCCTTCCAAAATTGCATGTGATTGGCGACTTGAATTGCATAGAGGGATGCGTGAACTCGAGTATAAGCTGTCCCGCTTGTAGCCAGAGCTGAACAATCGAAGCCATTTGTACATTTTAAATCCCGTAATAAACGGATAGGAGCAATTTCGGGGTATCAAAACGGTGTCTGAGTGAGAGTTAATGTCTACGTACATTATTCATCTTTGCCAAGAACGAAAGCGTCAATCACATCACAACTTCTATTAATAATGTCTCCCATTTATTGCGGTTACTTTGGGAGTTAAACAAGGGCGAGAAGAAGATGGAATCACTTGTTAAGTAAGTAACGCTAATACGAAAATGCTTGATAGCTTACTTAACGCTTATTAGTCATTACAACAATATTTATGTAAAGGATGTGTTTGCTGAAATGTTTACAACTAACAGCGACATTAGAAACAAGAACAATAGTGGTTTAGTCAGGTTTTAACAAAAATTCAATGTATCCCCTCGAGTTAAGTAGGCATTTAGCTTGCATATGTGTAGCCAGATCGACTAGATGAGGTCTAATCTACAAGGGGAAATCATCTTAGGTATTTGTGATACTACCAGGCAGAGCTCTATTATGGAATCAACGATGCTGATGGAGTCAGTTCTCCTGAGAAAGACCTGCCGGTTCTCACCAAATATTCCAATATCGAGCTTCTGCAGTGCGGTTTTCAGGAAGGCTCCAGCTCTGATGACGCAACAAGGGCTAGTGTCCTTTGGAACGGTAACTGAATTTCAGTAATCTTCTATGGTTTCAAGAGGGCTATGCTGATCTGGCTTCCTCTCTTCAGCTCTGGTGGCAACCTAGCTTCGCTTTCGTCGCCAGCTATTATCGCCTATTATCGTCCGTTTTCGTGATCGGGCAGGTGAATATGCAGGCCGCCGCTGTGTGAGATTAATTACATGATATTCAAGGGAATATCCCATGGCTTCGGACATATGCATTCCCAATACCTCGGATCAGCCTGTGTGACAGATGACGGAATGCTCTACCGTAGGCAGCAAACCACTACGTTGCTTGCGCGTAGGCTGCATCTTGTCGTGTTATAAAGGACTATAAATATATGCCTTGGACCTTGACTTGTGCTAGTATTCTTTAAGATCTCTCTTATTCAATCTCATCTAAGATTTCGTACTTTTCCCTCAACATTCCTCATCTCTTTCTGCTCAGCAATCTCTAGACAACCCAACTGTATGATCACTATGAGTGTCTCTCCTCCCCCCACGCCGCCATCAAGGGTACCAACTTGGCTCGATTGGAGATTCGAGAAATTCATATCAAACGCAGAGTGGGTGGAGCATTACCGCCCCGGTGGTTACCATCCCGTGATCTTGGGTGATATCTTCCACGACGGTCAATACAAAGTAATTAGGAAGCTGTACTATGATGACTATTCAACCATTTGGCTAGCCCGTGATTTGAGGTAAGTTATTTTCTATATCGTCCGTCTTCAATAGGGCAGACCACGTGTGCTTATGGCTAGGAAGGAATAACATCTATGTGACTATGAAGATCATGGTATCGGAAATACCGGGATCGATACACGAGCCAATATTCATTCGTCATCTCATTCAAGGCGGCGTGCCAGAGGGAGCCAAGCATAAAATACCGGACGAGTCACGAATTTTGCGTCATCTCATTCAAGTCGCGCCAGAGGGAGCCAAACATATCACGCAGCTGATAGATGAATTCGAACATCGTGGCCCCAATGGTGTCCATAAATGTTTGATATTCGAGCCGATGGGTCCGAGTGTAGATATTGTGGTCCAGATGTTTCCCCAGTCCAAGCCCCGTGGAGAGTATATCTATCCGTATTGGATGGCAAAGAGTATTCTCAAGCAGTCCTTACAATCCTTGGCATTCTTACATGAGAACGGTATCATGCACGGAGACATTCACCCAGAGAAGATGATTTTCGTACTTCATGATATCAACTCGAAGTCCGAGGATGAGCTTCGCCAAAAGGAAGACAGGCAATCTGAATCGATCTCAGATCCCGTGCAAAGGTTGGATGGTAAGCAAGATAAGTGGGCTCCTCCATATCTTTGCAACCCACGATCGCTCGTGTACCCGAGCGACTACGCCGAAGGTTTCAAGATCAAGTTGTGTGATATGATTAGTGGTAAGTATTTCCTACGTTGACACCCGAGCCCTTCCTCCTTCCCAGTTACATACTAAGCAGTTATTTACATAGCCTATTTCTTTCAAGAGCCACCGACCAAGCTCCTCACTTCAGCTCGCCTCCGGACTCCCGAGTTCATACTTACTGGCGCGGTCGACGAGACCTTGGACATCTGGGGTTTCGGATGTCTTGTCTTTGAGCTGGTTACGGGACAGCCCCTCTTCGACGTAAAATCGAGCCTAACATCTCCAACACATCCAACAGCGTCTGAACGAGATGACGACCACTTACTCTACTTAACTGCGAGTCTCGGAGCGCTCCCCGACCATCTTTATAAGCACTGGGAGAACTCCAGGCATTATTTCACAGCCGAGAGGGAGCTTTACAAAAGCATAGTTACGTGGCCTACGGGCCAGAAGTTGTTGTCTATCGAGGAGCGAATTGATCAGGCAAGGCCGGAGATCGATGAGGAAGAAGCACGCAAGGTCAAGGCGCTCATTCGAAGAATTCTGCAGTACGATCCTAAGAAGAGGCCATCAGCTGCGGAGCTTTTGAGTGATCCATTCTTCGAGAATGAGCTCGGAAGCACCTCGTCCTAGTGGTTAATGTCATCACGCGGCTTTCAGTTGTACCGAAGCCATCACTTCGAGAAGGTGTGATCAGGAACTAGGGTAGACCGCTTGTAGCCAGGTAGATTGACTAAAATAAGAGCTACAGTAGAGTTTGTTTGGATAGCTCGCAGTTTATCTGATCGCTTGCTGGTGTATTGCTTAAAGGCCGACCGTTTTAAGGACGGTTTCCTTACGTGTATACCTAATCCGTAATCTCTCTAATAAGCCAAGCTTGCGCAAAGCGGTAAAGACGCTAAGCCTAATTCTGCTTTATGAGAGTGGAGCACTGTAGTACCTGGTACATGTTCGACGCTTGGAGCTCAAATATGTTGAAGAGAGCAAGCAATCTTCATTCAAAAATACTGCTTGCGCATCTTGTTCCTGACCTTATATCTTAAAAAAAACTGGCCATAGGCTTTCTCTCAACACCGTGAAGACAATATGGCTGATTCCTTCGGCGACTATCCGCCAAACATGGCGCCGCAAGACGCGCTCGTCGTTCGCGAGCACGCCGAGCCAAACCACGCCGTCGTGCCCTACAGCGGCGAAGAGCTCTCAAGACCGACATTTGGGCCCCTAAACCCCTTCAAAGACCAGGCGAACGCGTTAAAACGAAAGAACGTACTCACCGGCAGCGCGGAAGAGACATTTATTAGCGAGCACACGTTCAGGTCGAAGCATAGGGCCGTCGAAGGCAAGGGTGGTCCGGAGAGGGAATACAGATCAGGCGCAGACGTGAAAGAGGAAGCTGCGAAGCTACGAGCCGGACGACAGAAGAAGGGTGACGCGACCATCGCGGACGGTGATGGCGCATACGTCGGGCCCTGGGCTTCGTATAAGAAGCCGGAATGGGAGGAGGTAGGCGAGGACGAGGAGCTCGCGAGTGACGAAGAGGTCGAGTACGTTTACGAGGATGACGACGACAATGAAGTTATTGAGAGTGGCGCTGTCGTTTCCGCACCGGCTGCCGCATTGGCAAGGCGCAAAGAGGTGGAGGAAATGGGAGACGAGACGAGTATATTCCACGGTTCCGAAGAGTTCGATTATCAGGGACGAACATAGTGAGTATTCCCCACGCTGTACTTGTCTTGTTATTTATCGTGGCAATGATTGCTGACTCTAAAACCCCCAGTATGCACATACCACAAGATCTCGATGTCGACCTCCAGAAAGAATCCGGAAGTATTACGAACTACATACCAAAGAAGCTGGTCCACACATGGAAGCATCACGGCGACAAAGCTGTCACAGCACTTCGTTTCTTTCCCTCATCGGGTCATCTTTTGCTGTCTGCTGGTGCAGATACCACAGTAAAGATATTCGATGTTTATCACAACAAGGAGCTCCTACGGTCTTACCGTGGACATACCAAAGCGGTAACCGACATAAGCTTCAACCATGACGGCACGCAGTTTATCTCAGGCTCCTTCGACCGTTCTATGAAGCTATGGGATACGGAAACCGGGAAATGTCTTAGCAAATTTACTAACGGCAAGACTCCAAATGTCCTCCGGTTTAATCCGTCTGTAGAACATTCAAACGAGTTCCTGGTCGGATTATCAGACAACAAGATTGTTCAATACGACACTCGGACCCGCGAATTGGTCCAAGAATACGATCACCACTTGAACGCCATAAACACTATCACGTTTGTTGACGATAACAGACGGTTCATGACGACGAGTGACGACAAGTCGATACGAGCCTGGGATTACAATATACCGGTCCCTATCAAGGTAAGTTCTCAACTGTATTTGTCACAGAAACTTCACTAACTTTTGGTTTCAAGTATATCGCTGAGCCGCACATGTACCCAATCACGCGCGCCGCGTTACATCCATCACAGAAGTATCTAGCTTGTCAGAGCTCGGACAACCAAGTGCTGGTGTATGGTGCCACCGACAAGTTCAGGCAGAACAGGAAGAAGAGCTTCAGAGGACATAACAACGCCGGCACAGCTATTGATTTAGCCTTTAGTCACGATGGTCAGTTCTTGGCCAGTGGCGATAGTGCCGGATTTGTCGTCTTTTGTAAGTACCTTATTTGTCTTCTGGATCCTCGTCTTCTCTTCTGGCTCCGCTGTTACCAGTGATATGAGCCTTGTGGTATATACCAAGAGTTTGACGTGCCATTATTACGCCTTTCTTGATTTGCTCATGAGACCGGCTGCTAACTTCGATTGTAGGGGATTGGAAGACCTGCAAGATGTACCATAAGTTACCGGCGGGCGACCAGGCCATTACTTGCGTCCTATGGCACCCACAAGAGACAAGCAAGGTGGTTGCCGCAGGATTAGACGGTATCATCAGATACTGGGATTAATGATTCCCAACGACCAAGAAATGGAGCGGTTTCGGACATGCGGGTGCTGGCGGCATGGACAAATACCATACAAGGTAGAATGGCTTAAACAGTTCTCAAGTTTGACATGAAATAATTATTTTCAGGCCTCCAATCTATCAGTAACAACCACCACGTCTCCTACAGCCTCCTGCTTAACCGATCGAGCATCTTCTAACGATCAATCTCACAATACTTGACCTTACTATAATATACAAGGTAACATCCATTATTCTTTCACATATCAATAGCCCCTAACCCACTTTGCGAAGGCTAGGCGAACGACACAATCCATTGTCGTGGATATTCAACTATGCCACGTTGGGATTCAGTCTGGCTCGTCGTGGTATCGTGATGATACGTGGTCGAAAATCCTCCTCACATACCCGGTGAATCTCGGTCGCGACAAAGATTTCTCCATCCCTGCCTCCTACGTCCTCAGGTTCAGGCGAGGATGCTTCTCTAGCTGGGGAACTGGGTTCCATTTCGTCCAGCTCAATCCACCCAGCCAGTGTGTCGTGCTGGTTATCCCCTGCCGCTTGAATTCCTAAACTGAGTCTCGAACTTGGACGCGGGTGGTTTCGGAGCGTATCCCGGAGTGCTTGCCAGCTATTTCGATCTCCCACTCTTACCGACAGCGGACTAAATGTCGAACCCTGAATTGAGGTTCGTTGTATTGGCTTGAGGGCGCTGCTTTGTATGCTCGTCGTCTCCGTGGGTATCGACGTACCCCAGAGCTCTGGGTTATCCCAGCTTACCACTTGCTGCAGTGGCCAGTCTCCCTGATGACTTGCCTCCCCAACAAGGGCAACAGCGGTGGTGGATCCGGTGGAAACTCTATGTATCTCCTTTGCCATGTCGCACGACAATTCGTCGGGTTCCGGTCTGAGCAGAATATAGATTGTTGGTAACGTAGCGACTGAAGCAGCGAATACTACTTCAACCGACCCCCATACTATCCTGTTTTGGAGAATATCGGCGAACGACTCTCCTTGTATTACGCGTACCATTATGATGATACCCCAGATCACCCAAAGTCCCAGAACCGAAAGCTTGATTCGCTCTTCTTTCGGGGTTTTCGGTTTGAGGATTAGAAATATGAGGATAAGGCCCATCGTGTAATCTATGGTGATGTTGCTTATTTCTACAGGCACTAGTCAGTACACAGCGAGATTCGTTCTTCTAGTCCACAAAAACAACTTACCATAAGTCATTATCCAGGCAGTACCAAATGAACTATCGATCGGTTAGCGTTCGTAACTTGGCAATGCTTCGTCGATCTCACCAATTGACCACATCAGGGAGCAAGGTCCAGTTCAGCTTCAATGGTTGGCATTCGATAAAGGCGGACAGGATAGTTACGAAGAATGTCAAAGCTAGTACAGTGTACATCGACCAGAACACCTGCTTCTTGTCATCGGAGTTCCGCAGCAACGTTCTACGAAGCACGTCTAGGACTGCTAGATTCAAACTCCATATCCTATCGATATCGTCAGTAATCGTTCAGCCGCCAATGCGCAACTCTTAATACGTATGCTGTCCATTGTTGGCAAGGAGAAGTATACACGTACACGATAGTAATCGCTACACGGGTCGGAATCAGAAGCTTGCCCGTCAATACAAGACCTCTCGCCTCTTCCGGCGTCACCGCGAGGTCCAACGTCGCAGCTTCTGCCGGCGGTACTGTATGAGTGTCACATGGAGTCAGCTTCGCCCCTTTACACGGCAGCGCAACCTTTTATATAATATCGCTTCAACTACGTACCTGTCGCAAGATAGACGGCGTAGCTAAGCGGCGTCCCATACTTGTTGATGTGGTAGTCTCCGACCATGCGTAGGGCATTGCAGGTCAGCGCCACGGCGAGCCAGCAATCGCCCAGCGTAAAGCTTAGCTTTCTCCATTTCCGCAGCCCGAAAACCGCGAGAATGAGGCTTGCCACAAAACCGTTGCAGAGCCAGAGGGCGAGCAGTCCGGATGCCATGTCTCGTGGAGTGGATGGGATGCCCAATGGCTTTTGGATGCCACGCGGAGCGGAGTCGTCCTCGTATAGCGAGTCCAAGCTCGTCTTATGATGTGCTCTTCGCTGCGACGATGTCGCAGACCGTCCCTATTGATAGTATTTCAAAAAGCCTCTGTCTCTTCCCTCCAAAATCTAAGTAACTATGTCCATAGTTTCAAACACCAATAAAAAGCGATAAATAAGGAGAGTTACGAGCATGGTAGACCGCAGGGCTAGAACGATCCTAGCAGGGAAGCATACTTATCCAAGACCGACGGTGCTGGAAGTTCGGCGGTTTTCATGCAGCTTCGAAGTTATTACCAGATGGGCACCGATACCTAACCTGATTTCTCTATGTTCAGTTCCTGTGCAAATGTATGCATGTATGCATAATAAATATAACGGCGTAAGAGTGATAAACTTGCTTCTTTTCCGCCCGATTCAATGGTATCTTGGTATTCAGCTCTGTTCTCGGGCCGTGCCGCAAAATATCTCATCGTGCTACATATCTGAGGTATTTCCTTCACGACTTCTTTCTCCTTGGTCTCTTTATTGCGTGCCTTATTGAGCTAATAGCGTACAATATGCCTTGGACTGCGTATGCTAAGAATAACGACTACCCTTTTACTACTGCCCGTGTTAGCAGTGTTGTAGTCCTGTTATAAGAAACCGTCCGTCAAGCACCGTTCCTGATTCTACGCGCACCGACATCAACTAGGCGTGTCTTCGGAGGTCCGCTTGCCTCCACGGCGTTGATGATGGGGATGCCTATCATGTGGTCTGTGATTCCGTGCTTGGATCTTCCCTGACACGGAGAAGATTGACAATAAGGTTTCTGTAACGTGAAACTTGTACTCCTATCTATAACTCTTACATGTACGTTGCTGCTTCTCTAATGCGCAATGTGCTTAAAGAATGCATAACGCATAGATATTCCTTAGAGATAGAGCATATCAAAAGATTAGCAGCCTAGCCCTAGTCCCCTGAGGCATTCTCCTTCAGCTCAGTCACCGAACAACTGCCATAGTCATTCACATAGTAGGAAAGTTTTATGCCAGACATCAGAACTTGAAAGTAGTCTGCTATTATAGTAATAACTGCAGAAACATCCTAATCACTAGCTAACTATGTAGACGAATGACCATGAGAGGGTAAGTCCTGTTTAACATAGAAGAAGATTAGTGATTTGAAACCATAAAATAAGTCGTATGGCATATTCATACGCCCCATTTTCCTTAAAAATAAGGGAGATCGTGCTGCCAGGTCCAGGTCCCACAGCTCGCGTGGCCGTCGCTACGCATATGCTCTGTGAAATCTACACAACTTCCCACCTCCTTTCTCCTTTCTTTCCTTTATCTTATCATAGAATTCGTAAAAATATGGAATTAGGACTAATCTACTTAAATCCAAAATTTCATTCCATATGAGCTACATACAAAAAAAAATAGACCTACTTAGACGATCGCCTGAATATCGAAGGCACCCTCGATCTCCCAACTATCTGTCTTTCCTCGGCCCTCACTTCAGCCACTTTCGTTCCCAATTTATCCACGCTAGATTCCGCCTGAACTCTTTTATGCTCTGCTTCCCAAAGTTGCTCCCTCGTGTTGCCCGACTTGTCCATCATTTCATTTACACCGTCCATCATGCTCCTCATCTCACCAACCTCATCTTCCACACCTGATATCATAGTTCCTATGTCGGCAAGCTCTTTTCTTCTCATAACTGAACGATTCTGGCGGTCTTTGGTTCTTTTTCCCTGCATACTGTTCTCTATGCTGATAATCTTTTCCATGGCGCCATCTACTTTCCTCTGTACTTCTGCAATCTCTTTCATTGCCTCTTTCATTACGTGTTTCGCCAATGCCCTTTTGTAAAGTCTATAGAGCTCCTCCGAAGAGATCTCGAGTGGTATATCCTCAAACTCTCCGGACCTACCCACTTTATTCGCGCATATGAAGTCCTTTAGTGAGAGAGATAACTTACAGCCACTAATGACTTCGCCAGCTTCGTTGATGAATTCCTAGAACGTCATTAGAAAATATATCATAGACTATAACATAGGAAGTGATATATTACCGTAGTGTCCACCAAGGTCCGCTTCCACTCGTCGCCGTCGTGCTCAGCTTCCCATACTGAAAAAGTAGCACTGCACCCACCGCGGTAAATGTCATTCATATTTAACCCGACAACCGTTCGGGTTGCACCCTTGTTCCCTCTAATGAATCGCGCAGCCCTGTCGGGTAACTTGAGGTTTCTCTGAGACCATGCTACCTCGACTACCAAGTCAGCATCCAAGCAGCCCTCGCAAGTGAAAGAAATATCAGGTTCTAGTTTATCGCCTCGAGACTGATCGCATTCCACCTCAGCCGCAAGAGTCGGGTCAATTCCTTGCGCAATTCCCATTGTCTCTGCTTTTGAACTTTCAACCTTGCAAAGTGTTCCGTCTCTTATTTTAGCAAGCCATCCGTCAACTATGGAATTAAATCCCCCAGCCATAACTTCGTGGAACTTAGAAGGCATATGAATCGTGAACTGCTTGTCGCCTTTACAAGGACGATGCAGGAAATCGAAACTGATAGATCATTAGCTCGTACGGATAGTAATTGCTTAGTTAACCTTACCGCAACCGACGATCGACATAGGCTAGGATCTCATGGTTTTCCTCCTTCTTCAACTCTTCCCATAATAATTTATAGCCAGAACAGTGAATTGTCCTTTGAATCAGGTACTTCCCGCCTGGCCCGCCCTTCTTGACTTTGTACGTCCCGTCCTTGACTTGTTTTATTGTTCGTAGCACTCGCTTTGCATCTGCCACATCTCGGCGCACTCGGGCTCCAGAGGCCCGAGCGTTGGATCTACCAGATGCCAGACTGCCGGTGCTTTGGGAAGATACCGAGACACTTCTATCAGAGGCACTGCCTAGATCTAAGTCTATTTCTCGGCCAGATGCTCTGGGAAATAAGGCCCAAGCCGTTGGAGACGCGAACGCCTTCGGTGAGTGAAGTGTGAGAAGTTCTGTTTGCGTGAGGAGCGCAGTTGGATTGAGTTCAGGGAGGAACCGCCCCGATGTCAGACGCTTCTTTTGCGCTGGCCGAAGAGTCGTCGGCGAAGAAGGAGCTGAAGTTGAAGCTCTTCGCTTAGATGAAGTGGTTTGTGATAAAGGCGGAACAGTAGAGGAAGATGAAGTGCCGCCTGCCTTCTGCGATGCTGCAACTAGTGGCTTGGTCGATTTGAAGAAACTTGTGATGGGTTTAGTCTTGCGATGGGGACTCCCTGGCCTGCTGTTCGAGTTCATTTTCAAGACGGATGGTCGGCATTTGCTACCTTGAGTTGACCAACGTTCTGTTTTATAGTTTTACGAGTGCAGCCAGCTTGCGGTAATAATCAGAAACGAATGCTTAGAGATTTCCACAGTCGGCTATGGAGTTAAGGGATTGGCTCGCTAATTATCGCCAACCAAAAAAAGAGGCTGCAGAAGATAGTAACGTCACTCGAGGGAACCTTCAAAGGGATGGTTGGAAATAGTTCTGATTAGTTGGGTGGAGTAGTCTAGGCTGGCCTACGATGCGATATGGGTGGCCGTATTACAACCCCTCACGGCCGGCCGTATCAATCTGTACAGCATGAACTACAGTAGAAATTTAATATAGTGTTACAATGGATGAAGTGTAGATTCCAGTGAGCTACGGCGAACATAATGATTCCGGGAATTATCTTGAGAATATGAGTATTACTTTATCAATCAGTCCAGTTGTTTTCGCAAGGAACGTTTGCCCCATCCGCTGACTCTCCCTTTAGATAACTCAAACTAATCAGGTAATGGATAAGATATCGCGTAGATATCCTAATAAAACTCCAAGGGAAGCCTTTGAAGCAGGCTGGCTTACCACCGGCCCTCGGTATCCACGTTCGTCGTACCCGGCTGTGTCATTGCGCCGGGCGGTAGCAGGCTGCAGATATTACGTTGGTCCATAGCTATTTGATATTAACACCAGCGCATGACCATCATCCGTAACAGTCTATACTGCAGCCTCTCGGAAAGCAAGCGGTTCGCTTGAGATACCGTGTTGGTTTTCCTGATGGCCTTGACACCTCGAACTCAGTAGAAATAGCTGCGCTCATCTATTCTAGTGAAAGACTACCCGATTTGCCATTTGCCCAGACCCCTTAGACCTGCGTGCTACAAGCCCACAACCCCAGCGACTACCTGGCGACCTGGGCCGCAAGAGGCTCCCAAGGCTGCGTTACAAAGGCAATCAGTACTATGTTTGCAGCTTGGTGTAGCATTGGACTCGGGGAGAAGAAATCTCGCTGTAGGCGTGGTGTCATGCAACATGTGCAACACATAAAGGCAAACTGCGTTCAAATGTGAGGAAGTAAGAAGTCCCATTGGTAATAAGCGCGGCCACAAACTATTGCCTTGCGCGAGAGAAAGGTATAACAGCATGAAGAGACTGAGACTCAACTCGAAACTGAGAATCTAATATTAATATATAGTTACGTTGTACCTTTAATACACTTTATTTAGCTGATAACCTATTGCCACTTATTTCCAACGACTTGATTACATACTCCCTCCCTACAACCTCGCATCTGCAGTAATAGCCATGGCAAATGCTGACCGAGAAGAGACTATGCAAGCCTTCATTGCCAAATTGCATGAGTATCAGGAACAAAATGAAGACCAAGACGAGATCACCCTTCTACGTCAGCTGAGGGATCACGTTGAAGAAGCAATTGATAACCCTCCTGAGGCACCAGGACAAGCCGTGATCGTCCTCAACGATGAGGTGTTCGACACTACTCCCTTCCTCAACTGCACTAGAACCGGAGCCGTTCTAATCATGCATGAGGAACGAGAACAACGCCGACCTCTATTCTTTCAAGACTCTATGGTACATGAGCACGTCATCTTTCCTAAATGGTCTCAGCTTCCCGCAGTCATGCCGGTCGGTGCCGGCCAACATTACTTCACTTTCCGCATCGGTAGTCGTGATATCCGAATCAATAATGAATGGTGTATACAGTACGACATAACCTATATAGCCCGCGCAGTGCTACAAGGGTAGTATTGAACCCTGGTATCCAAGGATAGTATTGATTTTAAGTCCCATTCTTCTACTTTTCCTTTTCTCTTGCAGAAAATGTGACAAGGGCTTGGAACTTAGTCAAGTCAACTAATAATTCTCTATGGCTTTTTTCCTTTCAGTCAGGAACTCGACCTTCTATTTATGTTTGATTTCAGAGAGTCTATCCTTATTGTTGGCTGTCCTTGTAGGACAGCGGAGTCCTCGTGATCTTATCGCCGACCAATAGTCTATATCTCCACCTGCGGGCTGTACCAACAGGGTCTTAGCAGCGGTTATAGCTTTGTGGCAGTCTATCTATGTGACAAAAAAAAGACGATGGGGGAAACAGCATATGGCTTGAATGATAAATTCGTCCAGGTGTAAGGGTAGACATGGCCTATGCTGGCACCTGCAGCAACACCTCAATACTACGTAAAATACCGCATATAAATATCTGTGTCGAGGTATTTAGGTGATCCAAGACTCGAAATACTCTCGTGTAGACATCCGACTACATGATGGATAGGAGGTGTAGTAGATTTTGTCGTCCCTAATGTCGGCGGGTAATAGTGGGTAAGATCGAGGTCAAGCGGATAACCTTATCCACTAGCAGACCCGTAAGAGCTCCATACCCTCTACGCTCCCAACTTCGCTCATCACGCCATCACCACGATGAACGCCGTCACTTATGGGGCACAAGATCGCCGGCCCCGTCAAAGGCATATAAATCGTTAAAGGGAAAGCTGACGGGTGTGAATTCCCAGATGCCCAGGATTTCGCGAAGAAAACGATCCGAAATCTTAAGAGACAGGCCAAAGAGGCACGGAAACAAAACTATGAGCTGGTCGCCAGGGGCCACGTTCTCTCCCAAAAGGGAAGCCGAGTGATGAAACAGAGAGCGTGAGGGTGTGCATCTCTTCCGTCAATCCTTTGTAATAGATGTCGTCTGGTGATTCAACTCTAGAAATGTATAAGTACTGAGTTGCTAATGCCAACACAATTTTCTTGGTCGATTCACTGCTTTATATACACTAGGGCGATTTTCTGCGCTGCGATGAATTCATTAGTCTTTTTTTGACCAGACAACTCTCCTGGTATTAGTGGTAACGTAGAAAGATACGAATAAGCTCAAATCCTGTGCAAGGTGAGATAGGGATCAAGATCGGTCTCATGTATATATATGTACTTCAATTAAGTATTCTACGAACTTGTGATGTTACTTGTCCCAACAACTATGCCTTAAATTGCATGTATTTCACGGATCCAAGACGAAAGTGTGGTAAATAAGGAGAAATGTTTGCAAATCATTCTAGCTAAGTTAATGCAACGTAAGTTAGGCTAAGATTGCGAAGTATTTTTATTGACGATCAAGATATAATTAGATAAAAAGGTAAGGCTAGACCATGAGTGCAAGCCTATATCAATACAGATCTATGTTCATACTGACTTTAAGAATCAAGTATAGCTTAACGAAGCAAACTTACAATGAGTTGTATCAAAGATAGTGTTAGAAGAGCTGAATACTGCTCTAAGCTGATCAGATCTTAGATGAATAAGGGGTTACCTATAATTTCCTGGGAAAGTTGACCAGCGTGTGGGATAAGGTCTGTGCATAATTCTCGCTCTATCTTTATCCGCGTCAGCGTCACACCCATGCAGTTATCCCAGCAATTCGACAGTTTGCGGGGACGAAAATGCTTATCTCCCTCAGCACCCCAGACTCAGATGAGATAGACGATATGGAACATTTCATATACCATATCATATCATGTTCTGACTCTATGCCAGCTCCTAGGACATCCTCTCTTGGCACATACTAAGCATATTAGGATGGAATCCCAGTCTTGTAACCGATATCGATTGATGTGCAATCTTGGATCACTTATTTGAAGTTGCATGCAACTTCAAGGCACACGCTCTAATTACATCAGGGCACTAACGTAATGGAAAGGAGAATATGTTCACCTGCAAAGATGCAAGCATATACTGCGTAGTATTAGCGAAGGCAAGGCAAGGCATGCATCCTGCGGCTGATGATGAGCACGCCATTCAACGAACCCCACGCACAATGGAAGTTCGGCTTATCACTCCCGATCGACGTTTTCAATACGCTGCAATTTCGAAACAGTCATGGGCTCCTTCACTGCAACATTATCAGTAAGATATCTTCTGCACATTACTCTGGGAAGATCTGGGAATATCCCCGGTACTATATTCCTCTCTAGCGGCTTATTGACCAGTGACAACGTCGTACAGTTGCATTAGTGGAGTCGCGATGAATCCTGAGGACATGGGGTATCTCTTTGCGATTGGATGCTTGTTGTTAGAAGTGTAACCTTTATTCAGAGGATTCTAATTGCAGAACCTTGAAGTGAAACGGGTTCAGAAGGGTTTCGACTGATTTAAGGCTTACAATTACGGTCGAAAAGGGGGTCTTGGTATGCATGTTCACTATCTGCGCGCTTAACTCCAGAGGTTTTCTCTATAGTCATGTCGGCCATCGTCGAACTTCTCATTCTTCTTTTGCTCTCTCGATTTTTGGAAAAAAGTGAACCTAGCTGATATAAAATGGTTACGATACATCATGAGTTCCCTATATCAAGCTAGTGCGAGCGCGGTCGCGAGCGCGGCTGCAGGTGGTGCAAGCGCAAGTGCAGCCGCAAGCGCCGGCGTGGGCTATGATACACAACTGAGCTTCAGCTCAGAGATGGCGGCCTCGCTCACGACCATCTTCACGCCACCGCCTGCGTGCAGGACACCTTTTGCGTTTGATGGCGATTGCTATAACGAATTCGAATGCGATGGATCGTATATACCGATTCTATATCTCCCTTCCTCCGAAAACCCACGCGGAACTTCAATACAGTGTTACCCCGAGATCACTACATTCAACGACGGTTATGTGGATGGAGTCTTCGATTATAGCCCAGGACTATTCTGTCCCGATGGTATGACTACAGTAACGAGTATCGCGGATGCTTTCCTTTGCTGTCCTAGGTATGTTTACTTCCCGTGAGCGATACGGTTCTTCTTTCTAATATTAATATGTCAGTGGCTTGACATATTCATATGATGGACACAGTGATCTGTGTGATGCAACCATAACTATGGGAGCTGCGTTGATAGGCCAGTGGACAGATAACTCAGCAAGCATTGCGAGCACGACCACTTTCTCGGCCGCAGATAACATGACGCTATATGCCTCGGCCATTCCTGTGTATCTCACTAGGCTCGGATCCGGCACTTTCGGCAATATCCCAAGTCAATCTATACCCCCAGACTCAGGGGAGACCTCTGCTCCGGGAGCATCGACACCGGGCGAAATGTCTTCGGAGACATTTACTAACAACAGTCCCAGGTGCCGGAGAGATAGTTGCCAGACAACTACCACGACGCAAGCTGGCATGGGAGGAGGTTCCCTCAGCTCTGACGAATCAAAGTCCTCAAACCAAGAGAACCTAAAGATTGGCGTGGGTGTGGGCGTTGGCGTAGGCGGCGCGGTTATACTCTCGCTGCTCGCACTTAGCTATTTCCTACTACGCCGCTATCGCCAGTTGAGACTTCTCAACAATTCCCAAGTCCTATACATTCCTCCAACAAAGCCGACCGGAGATGAGGGTGGGGTACAAGAAATACAGCAAATCTATCAGAAGAAACCTCCCGAGCTTCCAGTACCAGAACCGTGGGTCGAGCTCGAGGGGACGCAGGCCGAAGACCGCGGACCCGGGATATACGTGTGGAAACCTGAGCTCGAAGGCACGGCTGGGGTTCCGGGGGCAAAGGGCGTATACGTGAGGAAGAAGTCGGAACTGGAAGCAAAGTACTATAATGCTGCCCTGGGAACCGGAATAGTAGTGTACAGTGAATCACCGATACTTGGGGCGTCGTTTGCTGACCCGGGATACCCTGCACCAACAGCTGGAAATTATCAAGTGTATGCCTAGATTTTCATTCGTGTCGGACTAGTGTCCGTCTCAATGTCTTGATACTCGGTATTCGTGACGGTATGTAATGATAGGTATTTTGGAATATGCTAGTTTAGGTGGATACATAACTAGAAGCCATTGATTATATAATTCCTCGCGTTTTACATCGATGGATAATCTAAATTGAGAATATTATGTGACAGGATAGTAAGGCAATATGAGCTAAACGGATTCATTTGTATAGAAATCCCAAGAGAAGCAATCTATTACAAGTGTTGCTTAGGATCTGTCGAGTAGCATGCGCTCGAAATAATAACTGATGAAAATCTTGAGCGTCGCGATCTCGTCGTTGCGATGTCTTTTAGCCACCGCACCCGCCGCACTACGAGCCGATCAGCATCCGCCGCCGCCTCCACACTAATATGAATAGGTTCTGTTAGGACAGATCATTAAGAAAAAAGAATTGGGGGTTAGGACTTACACCGCCTCCACCTCCGCCTCCTCCACAACCACCACCGCCGCCGCCTCCTCCGCAAGCCGAGCCACTTGAAGAACCACACTATTAGGCTATGTTAGATTCGATTCGGTTTTCTGCGAAGTGTTTCAAGTGTTAAGACATGGACAACTTACACTGACGCCCGCGCACCCGCCTCCAGCACCGCCTCCACAAGCCCCCGCAGCAACCGTACCACCGCATGTACCGGCAGCACAAGCACCGTAGTATCCGGACCCAGCAGCAAGGGTTGTGGTATCATAGTAAACAGGACAGACATAATAGGCGGGATAGACATAAGGGCCATATAGCAGGTAGGGCGCGCCCCAGTAATAGTAGTAGAAGTCGTCTCTAGGAGGCAACTCACGGCCCTTTTTCTTTGCGCGTTTTCTGGCTTTCTCATAATTGTCCTCCAGCCGTTTCTGGTGACGCAGCTGCAGTTGCTTCTGTATTCTAGAGCGCCTGGAATCGTTGTCTGTCACTCGCACCGAGTTGTGTGCTGAGATGTGGGCGCTGTTGTCGGGTGGACAGAGCGCGGCGCGACCGGACTCGTAGAAAATGTCGGGGGCTAAATACGAACAAGCATGTCCGTCAGTAACAATGAAGGGTAAAAGATGTGTAAGGTATGTCGCTTACCTTTCCCGCTTTTGAAAATGGGTAGTTTGTTGGCTATGCTGGAAACATGGCTGGTTCGGACAGACTCGCAATACCAGCAAGTGCACTCGGAGTACACCTCCCCATAGAGTTCCTGATAGGTCTTGCTCGTCCATTCGAAAGAGGTAGAGAGCTTATTCTCGTCGATTTTATCGTCGTGATCAATGAATCGTTGTGTTTTTGTGCACATCCACTTATAATAGCTAGCGGGACTAAGTTGATGAGTGTGCCAGGCGAGATCGACATCGAGAGTAGGGACAGCAATATGAAGTGGGTATTTGCCCATTATGTTGGTGAAACGCTCGTATTTCGTAATGAGGCGAGTCATAGTTTCACGTGCAGCGGGGCTGTGAAGCCAGTCCATCTATCGACGACGAAGTGAGGTTAGATGTGAAAAGGGGCATACGAGTTATAACACACATACCTTATACATCTTCTCTGTAAATATCCCTTGCCGCAAGACGGCACCTCCCAACTCAAGAGCAAAAGGCGAGCTGTTTCCCCAGTAACTTGACATCATCTTCCTTACATGAACCCGAGCATCCCGGCCAAGGCGATAATTCTTTTTCTTGTCTGCATCTGCGACACTCTCAACTTGTTTAATAACGTCAGAGTTGGAGATTGCTCGCTCAATGATCTGACGGATGGCATCCATTGAAGCAGGCGGAGGTTTATACAATTGACTTCGAAGGTTATACCGAATGAGCCTGTTTGGGAATGTGCGCTGAAATTGATCCCTTGCGACCCCTAGCAGTGGAAGCTGTTTTACCATTCCGGTCTTGTTATCAAGCAAGGTACCTGGCATCGGATGCTCGTGTGCTAAAAGCTCTTTCACGTCAGTGGCGAACTTGAAAACCTCAAGATAGTCTCGTTTGAGTATCTTGCCGCATTTGGTACACTTCGTCTTGAAATCGCCATCACCGTAACCGTGCCCGACGAGTGAAGGGGCTTCATTGTGTGAGTCTTCAGCCATGCCACATGTGGACCATGGAACAACATTTCGTGTCTCGCATTCAGGACAAGGCGGAAGGGTTTTGGAAAATGAATCTTCAGCGTTCTCCCATTTCCTTCCTGTCGTTTTCTCCCACCTGGTCATGCGCTGGGTTGACACTTTGTAGTTGAAGTCGGCGTCAATCGCTTCGTTAACTAACTGCCACGGCATCCCCAGATTCCACAGGTGATTGAGACCGTGTCGCATACAGTCTTCAAGATAAGCCCTGGGGTTTAGCATATGGGCGTGCCATACCATGAGCACATCGTTAGAGAAGTCAGCAACTGCCGTTACCAAATCACGGAGGCTTCTTACCAAGAGGTGGTAACACATTGCTCTCCGAGGCAAATTTAGCGGGATCGGAAGGACGAGTCCGGACGAAAGTGGTGTACTTTGCAGTGGTTTCGCCCATATCGCCTTCGGTAAGAGGGAACTTAGGAAAGCTATTCCACCAGGATACGTATCGATCGGCGGCTCTAGCAACATAGAGTGCCCAACGCTTTTCTCGAAGCAGAGACAGATTCTTCTTAGTTTCATCATCGAGCCTCTCGTTGTCTTGAAATGCCCCGGCGCCTTCTCTGCCGGAGAACAGCCGGCTGTCGTAGATTTGCCAAAGGCCATCGTTATACCCAATCGTCTCCTTCAAGTTTTGAAAAGCAAACAGAAGCTTCAGGTGGGCTAAGCATGTGTCTTCAGTGACTTGCTTGGCTATCAAGGGAACGTCGAGAGATTGGAATGCCGAGTTAAGCTGTTCGACATCTTCAGGAGACATAGGGGCAGCATTGTAGCTTGGTGGTGCAGGATCCTTATCGGATTGTATCGTGTCGAGTGTGGCCTCGACCTTCTCGAGCTTGCCCATGATGAGAGGAAAGTCGTATACTAACGAGAGAATTGATGAAGAGGCTTGCTTGCCAGTCAAGGTCTGGATGTTCGAGGTGTTCAATTTGGGGTTGTCCTTCTGTATCCTTCGTCGTGCTTCCCTTTCACTTTATAATTGTAGCGGACCTCGCGTAACGGAAACCTTCAAGGCGGATTCGTTGGGGATGCTTCCGAATTAGATCACCGACAAAGCGCCATGCAGGATCAAATAGTCGGACATGCAATCACAAAGGCCAAAGTCGAGGGCATGTACCTGGGTAGTGTCTTAACCTTAAGTCTATAAGTACACAAGTACAGCAATGCAAAATCATTCCGAGGTCACCTTTCGAAAACTACGAGCTACGTCAGTGACGACGAGCGCTTTTAATACGAAACATTACGCCGTATCGTTAGGGGATAGTGGTGCAACTTGATGAGGCATATGATAACGCATCTTCGCGGCGTAACCTCGACTACCTGCCTGCTGTGAGACAATAGGCCATTCATCATTCAGCTAATTACCTAAATGGTTGGTGGCTTAGCGGATTGACAGCGGCTGTGGAACTTGTTCCATGGCTTCTAGGATTCGTCTTTCTCTTAAAAATATGCCTTGGGACTTTCAGCCGCAGCAGGTGATCACCCACTCTCGCATTAGCTGCAACACCGTTACTATCCCCCGCCCTCTTATCGCGGGATCTTGATGCGTGCGATTCGTGCGAGATATGCAGTCGCCTAGAAGTAGAGAAAACCAAAGCTTGGCGGTAGTTGGTGAGATGACGTAGACGCGCTAATTAACAGTCGCTTCCCACCTATTTAGTGACCGAGTTGAGCATGGCCCTTACTATAGTTAGAATCTAGGCTCGCTAGGCAGTGCATACCCATACCGGGAACTAAGCCGCTTTACGTTAGCAATAACGGGTATAATTCATATTTCGTCATCTTCGAAGTTCTGTTTGAAGGTCAAATGCACACTTTCCGTGAAAATCGCCACCAGCGTGGCTTAACAAATCTGGAGAAAGCTTGACTTTCATTCTCAGTGATCACTAATCGCGCTCGAGATTAAGTAAGCAGTTATCGTGGTGCGCAACACGCAAACCCGGTCTAATTGTGACATCTCCACCCGATTGGTTATACAAGATCGAGAACCCCCTGCATAGATCCAACACCAATGCCAACATCACTTAGTACAAAACGTAGCGACGAAAAAGCATTGACAAAGCTTAGATCAAATTCAATCAGTGCCCTGTGTAGTACAATTTATGAATTGACAGGTCATACGGAATCCAATATTCCCCGAAATTTCGCTCTGGTAAGCACCTTATGACCATTGGAGAGATCGGTCACCGAACTCGTATAACACGGGCTGCTCCCCTTAGAGACTTACGCATCCCGTGTCGGACACGTTTCTAGAACCGACAAAAGTCCCAGAGCCAGGCCGTAGGGTCGCACGGTCGGGATTGTGCATCCCAATTTTCTTCTCCTTGCTGTTGCTAGGGCGCACGTTCGTAAGAACCATTCTCACTTGAACTACACTCGTTGACATCTGACTGGTCACAGCTACCAGGATCTATGTGGGTTAT
Organism: Xylaria sp. 218_066; assembly: GCA_019843955.1. Taxonomy (NCBI): domain Eukaryota; kingdom Fungi; phylum Ascomycota; class Sordariomycetes; order Xylariales; family Xylariaceae; genus Xylaria; species Xylaria sp. 218_066. The sequence continues at coordinate 112,296 of JADKYC010000022.1, forward strand.
GGACCCGTTTATCAAACCTAATGCTTTTAGGGGCATAAAAGTAGTCTCTATGCGAGCCTTGTTGTAAAATCTCGAGAGATTTATCCTCGTAGAGATGTCCTCGACGTATTGGTTTGGAGAGACTGGTTTAACCAATTTTTGTATTACTCAGCGATGCTTTTCCCGGTCCGCTCGGGTCGAGTTGATAATATCATACTTATTCACCGGGAGTCTTAAGAAAATAAGTGTGCTTTGGATCCTCTCTACTACTCTAGGAGACGCCAGATCACATTGAAATCGTCCGCTAAGGCATAGTGTATGGATCCGAAGGTAGGCCAAGGACTGCCCTGTGCTTAAAGGCGATTCAATATCACAGTGTTGAAGTCGGGACTATAAGAGGCATACCGGTTCTCAAAGCTGACGAGGCACTTAGAGATCAGAGTCAGCATTAATTCCCCTCTACAACACACTTCCCGAGGCTTAGCAGTGGCTATTAAGACTCGGATTTTATGGACTGCTACCTCGGCTTGTACTACCCCAATATAAATCCTAACACCGCCTGATTCAATGAGTGCCCTAGATTGTGCTGTTCATGATGTAATCAGTGAGCGATAACTAAGCGAGCCAGTTGAACGAGTGATTCTAGAATGCCCCGTTCCTGATTGTTCACTTTTGATGAGCAGCTCAACTGTATGATTCATGCAACGTCAAACGCTCTGCTTTGATCGCTCATCTCGCACAAGACTGACATTCCTCTGCAACCTAAAGAGAAAACGGATCGCTACGATCACAACGGTCGCCCAGCCATCTGAGACGACAAAAGTTCACACCCCTTGCAGCATCACGATCATCAACATAAGACACGTGTCGACTAGTAAGAGTTCCCGCTTATCTCATATAATTCCCGCGGTGACATGGCTATGAGGTCCTACATAGGCGAATGCTACCATCGAGTCCTGAATTGGGGCATATCTTAAGTTTCATTTGCAGCTTGATACCGTTAGCAACCTGTTGTGTAAGTCGACATTGCTTACGGAATTAATAAGCAGACATCAGTCTCATCCATATATACTCCCAACAGTCAGAGTAATAAATTGTCTCGCTAACTCTCTCTTATGATTTGTCGAACAACGACTTAGCCGTCTTGGGAGTTCGTATCAGGGTCTTTATGCATCGACGATCTACTCCCGACTAGCAGAAAGGTCAGAATGATACCACGCCGATCTTAAGGCTTGAATGACTTCAGCCAAAGGTATAATTAATGTATTTGAAAAGTGACAACTATGCTAAATTGCGCGGATACCTTTAACTGATAATAGTGACTGGGACTGTAAGAGATCCGAAGTAGAAGGAGTGATGGGGAACGGAGAGAACTTGACAGTTCCACGTTGAAAGATCCCCATCGACCGAACGAAATATCTCGAGTTCTGTTGCTAAACTCTATGTTCCTTTGCCGGTATCAGCGCCAGTAAACTGGAGTTCCCAACCCCTTCCTCTTTCCCCCTCGTACGCCCCCACTGGGCCAATGGGGGGTAGCCGATCAAATGAGACTGCGGAGAGGTAGGTTCGGTAGTACAAACCGGGTCGTTGAAGCTACCTTCAATTTTACACATTTCCAATTCTACACGAGCTGAACTTCAAAAAGCAGTGCATGCTAGATCATTACCGGTTTTCATACGAAGCAGTCAGGGGGGTTTGTCAGCCAAGCATAGGAACATTTACAGTGTCATTGTGGATAAGCTTTGTCCGACGCTTGGCTTTCCACCAAAATGACCTGAGCGAGGCGAATACTGCTAGGTAAATGGTAGGAATGATCACGACGCTCATTACGGCGGGCCGGAGATATTCGGTCTCCGATGGTACGTCAGTTAGCTATTGGATGAGGGTTTGCATCTCCTCGGCAGACCAAACACTTCCCTGGTGCCAAGCATCTTGGAATGGCCCCAGGATGATGTGCAGCTGGCTTGTATGTAACAGATACATTGTGATGTGATGCTTGCCCCTATACCTACACAGCCTCATCTCTATCTTCGTCTGAGCACGCTTGCTTGCTCTTAGCATCGTCCACGAAAGCCATGCCCCCGTGAAGTGGTGCGCTGGGGTTAAAATACTACACGAATATACTATTACCAAGGCAGGCAATTCAAGGCAACTGGACTCCAACGCTCGAGCCCTCTATCCACAAGTGCAAAAATTAGATAAGTGTACCTAAGGGACCTGCCTAAAATGCCGATCAGAGTGGATCGCAGATCCTTTCCCGTGATTGTTGATGGGATCAGATGGGGTCAATTTCAAACCTTCGGAGTTGGAGTTGAGGAACGGGTATCGCTAGAGATGGATCTCTTTACCGACACCGCTTGCTCGGTTATCATCTGGCCCCTGGTCCGCTGCTATCAACAGAAAATACCTGGTATACGGGAACATAGAGGTACAATTATTCAGTGCTGCCAATGATATGATCTTCCCAGTCTCTGAGTTCCAAGTCCTCGGGTCAAAGAGATACCCAACTGAACGGAACCTATCTGCCTGTCTCCCATTTCGGTTATGTACATGGGCATGTACAATAGGACTCCAAGGCACTCCTGACAGGCGCCTTGCAGCAGCATGGTACTTTAACCACTGCTATTTACAGGTGTGCGCAGGTGGTACAACTGCGGCAGGTTTAGTGTGTTCGTTAGCTCCACCCATAAATCCCGCGGGTCTTCCGCGGCTAGCAGGGGGTGCCAAACCGTCGGGTCTCAGGGGACTTGAGCGACCCATACCCATACCCATACCTATACCCATACCTATACCCACACCACGCTGCAATAAGAACCTGTTACAGACGCAGCATTTCAATAGATATACGGACACCGCATCCTAAATGGAACGATGGCACCCAAATATGCCGGGTTCTTTTCCGGGTTTGCGTCGGCTAACGCGGTTCCATGTCATCGGGCTCCTGTCCCAAGCCCTTGGATCTGGAATACTGGCGACATGGAGACGTGGGAAGGCAACTGGTTCGCGGATCGAATATAAGGCCAGGTAGGGGATTAATATATCATAGAGAACCATATTCACACGACTACCCAGACTACTAGCACCCATCCTGGACCTTTTACTCTTGATTTTGTCCTCGGTGCTCCTTCAAAGCCTTTTCTGCGATTCCAAGGTATACATGGAAGGACTCAGAGATATCGATTTCAAAGGGATTGGGGAGGGGTTGTCGGCTGCCTTCCTTGGGAACTCATCACTCAGCGGATCAACTATCAGCCTGGACGACGACTGGCAAATTATGTTAGACGTCTTCTCTTTTCTTCCTCTTCCATGCATTGCTAACTAATAGTAGACCTCCACATAGAGAAAATTTATGTGAGCCCCGTTCGACATCAACAGCAAAGCCTACCTTAGGTGCCGAGCCAGAATTCAAGTTGTGTGAAGGGCTATCAGTACCCATACTTGAAGGAGCTCAGCTTGCTTTCCCCACGAACGAGGGTTGCTCACAGCAGGGCTTGACACCACTCGAGAGATACTGTTACCATTTTGAAAGCTATGAACAGCTCGTAATGGGCCGGGTGGGAGACCATCAGTCGTTTACGCGGCTCAACAAGCTCGACAACTCACTAGAGGCTACAACAAAGCTTCTCAATGGGATGACACCACAAGTCTCGACGCCTTCATCATGGTCGATTATTAGCTTATCCTCTGGAGATAGCGATATGTCACCTGCGCTTGAACTTGATAATCTCATTCTCGTGAGCGACTCGTCGGAGTGGCAAGCTGTGCCGCAAGAAGAAGAGGCAAACCATCTGCGCAGAATGTAAGCTGAAGCTCACGACCCCAATAGTAAGATATTGCTGACTGACATTCGTCTCGATGGAGCGCTAAGCTGAGGAGGCACATCAAGACGAAGGGTAATCCCCGAAAGATGAACTCGATACGTGTCCGCAAGAGGAGCAAGAATGGTAACATGTCAAATGAGAGCACGGGAATATAGGATATTCGAAATGAACTGGCAAGGCTACTGTTCGTTCTACATCTGTGCCCTCTACTTCCATGCCTTTAAGGGGTTGATAGATAGAACCTGTAGAGCTTCTAAGAGGAAACTTAGCTGCTGAGAGAAGCAAATTAATACTTCCCTTCTGCTGGATTCAACTGAGGTCCCAAACACTGCTATCATAATGTTATTTTATTTCTTTCATGGCTTGATTTGTGCTTAACCTACCTAGTATATCTAGGTGGCATGTTTCGTAGCCTCATGCAACTCGGACGAAAGAGTCGGAGTTAGGTGATAACTTCTCCTAGTAGAACCAACGAACCAACCTGTGACCTCGAACTCGTAGTCGCTTAAGCCTCACTGCATCATCTATGCGATAGTGATACCATATCACACTCAGCATTAACCGATTGGTAGATAAGTAACAGATTTGATTATATATATAGTAATGACAGCAAGTTACGTCGTATTTGGTGATCCGTGGACTTCTGTGCCCACACGTCGCGCACCACGCAACGCTCAGGAACAGCAACACAACAGACCTGCACTCACCCGTCTGTCGGTTATCCTATCATCACGTGCCAAGAAAATTGTCAAATAAATTAAATGAGAAGGGTCTCAAGATCTTTATTCGTTTTGTAAGTTTTTAGTCGACAGGTTGCTCTGATACCTAGGAAAAGGACGATCGTCGAGATCTAATTAACATCTCTTATAAGCATATACTCTGTAGTACAATATTATTTAGCTAGCCTATGTGAGGCATGCGACTGAATTATCAAGCTCCGTCGTCATCGCTGACCAGATCGCAATTAGTACGATTTAGTATGCTACTGTCACGCAACAGCATTACTCATGATCTTATTATTCACGCGCCCGCTGTCTGCGGAGCAGCGGCAGCAGCAGCAGCAGCAAAAGCAGAAGCAGTAGCACTAATAGCAGCACCGACGGCTAGTCGTCATATAAGAAATTAAGATGCTATCGCAAAACCGGCGCTTGCGGCATCTTCGCGGAATCTACCTACGGAATCTGAGCTTTACCAAACCGCACGGCCGCGCTTCCGACGACCTCGACGCAGATCTCCCTTCCAACAGGACACAAGAAGCCCAGCTCCAGCACCAAACCCATCTTCACCATGCCAAATCTTCCGAGAGCCTGCGGCCGCGTGCCAATGCCCGTAGACGGAGCACGACCCTCGCCAATACCACCCCGGTCACTCGCCACAAGCAATTGGAGTACACCATCGAGAGTAGGGCTGCCGACGTGTTCTTCTCGCTGCATTGCGATGGAGAGTCGGATCCCGTTTATATCAGCGAGGTCGTACAGCGATCTATGAATTTCAACTTCCGATTCTTTGACCTGTCGAGTGCCGGTCCGTCCGTCACGCGTCTGTCAGGGATGAAGATAAGGTTATGGGCCAAACGACGCGAGTCTTGGAGCTTGTTATTATCACAAGACATCGACCTTCGCTCATTACACTATCTGGGCAGCCTGCGCAACCATCATTTCCCGCCCAATTGTCTCGTCTTCCACCTTGAAGATGGGATCTACGCGCTCGACCTCTCTAGCAAACGCCCCGAGCCAAAGCAGACTTCGCCGCTCCCAAGCTGTTCCTACAATGTGCTTATGAAGCTGGCCAATTTGAACAACTCTATCGAGGACGCTCTAGCTACTCGCGAAACCTTGACCGCCCAAATCAATTCTTTACTTGAACGTACACCAGATGACGCAGTCCCACAAGCCCAGGAGTCCGCTCGTCTTGCCTCGAAATATCTCTCAGCCCAGAAGCGCAGTCTCCGCGCTGCTCAGACGCGGCGAGATGATCTCAAAACATCTATTCAAGCTCGTCGAGATGCCATTAAAGAAGGCCGTTCCGCACAGTCAAGAGCGGCAGAACACGTTGAACATGCGCAATCCAAACTACCAGCTTCACAGGCATTGATTGCAGTTACGCGTGAGAGCATCCATGGCCAACGACGCCGTATATGCGAGGACCTCGCACACATCTTCCCCATTACCCCCACTCCTTCGGGTGCGCCTCTTTCTTTCAGCATCTGCGGCATACCGCTACCGAACTCCGACTATGATCCGACCTCGTCATCATCCACCGAGGACTCCCTCTCCGCAGCTCTGGGCTACGTCGCACAGCTGACTCATGCTCTACAATTCTACCTATCTGTGCCGCTCTCATATCCAATCACGCCTTTTGGTTCGCGTAGCAGTGTTCGCGATAACATCTCACTACTACCTGATTCCCAGCGTGACTTCCCCTTGTTTTTACGTGGTGGCGCCACGGCGCAGTATCGATTTGACTATGGCTGGTTCTTGCTGAACAAGGACATCGAGGCTCTCTGTGTCTCGGCCGGACTCAAGATCGTCGACATTCGGCACACGCTACCGAACCTGAAATATCTCCTATATGTGTGCAGCGCAGGCAGCGACGAGGTACCTGAACGAAAGCGCGGTGGCATCCGGGGATTATGGGCCGGACGGATGAAAGGAAGAGTTGGGATGGGCAGTTCGCTTGCCAGCACCGACGACGGAGCTAGTAGTGCTGGTGGTAGTCGGCGCGGCAGCATGGACAGCGAGATATTAAGTGGAAAACAGAGGGAAACGCTAAATCGCGCGCTTGGGCGGGAGAATGGTCCCGGTAGCGGAGATAATTCTCGACAGAGCAGTGTTGCGGCTGTAGATCGACAACGACAGAAATCGCCTGTGCGTCTTCCGTTTGACGAGGGGGCTGCTAAGCTCTCGTTGCGGACGAAGGGGCTGAGGGAGAACGTTGGTGCACATACTTAGATACCCAACTAGAATAATGGAAATAACAGTAGCGTATTTGTATTATACTTTGTTCGCTATTGGCTTTCATGACTATGGTTGGTCTAACTCATAATGTAGTTCTCCAGATGGATGTTGTAAATTTGCCTGTACTACTGAATTCACAACGCCAAGACACTTCTACCGGCAATGTAAGGGACGGTGAATAAAGGAAGATGAGCGACTAAATGCGAGTAAACTGCTTTATAATCCTCTTACGTAGTCTTGTTGTTATTGATGATTCTGCACGTACGATCTAGAGAACGACGGCCATCGCAAGCAGGTCGATTCAAGGCAACGGAGTTGACCAAAACGCCGGGTCATTCAATTTAGATTCCCTACCTTTCGATCAGTATGAAGGCTGGAGATGATCGCCCGGAGCTGAGAGAGAAGGCGAGACCATGTCTAGGCTTAGTTTCTATTTGACGATGTTATTGGATAATAAGTACGGACTACTAGCCTACTGATTCACTTTCAGCTCATTTCATGGCATGATGACCTAACGCTAGGTGACCCTCGCGGAGATTTCTATCCAAGTTCATCACTTTCGGCTAAATGCAACGTGCGGTGGCGGTACGGTGACGCCTTCAATCCCAAATGATATAGAACACCCATGCTAGGTATGATTGCAGTCGTGCCACCTACTCGATCATGTAGAACTAACCCCAACTTAAGTACTCTTTGGGTCGTTTTTGTGCCTGAGTGCGTGAGCCAAGGCGGGTGGTATAGTGAACACCGACGCCGGTAAGCTAGCCGGCATTGCGGGATGACTGCCGCCTCACCAGCACACTCCGCAGCACCCATTCTACCTCACCTATACAAGGGGCCATCGTCGTATTTCTCGCCTATTCCCCAACTTGTGCGGGACCTGCCCATATTACCCGGCATTAGGATAACTTTCCCCAACTCTTCCATTCGACCTGATGCGGAGAATGTTGTAATGCCAAGCGGAGGACAATGTCGGTTCAAGAAACCTAGATCTCGTGCTAATCAATCTACACGTGGAATTTGCCATCGTGGAGTCTGGTTCATCATGCCATTAGCTCTCTAAAGGGCTAAGGCAACATCTCCGCAGTCTAGTAGCCGGACGATTAAGGGACCAAGGGGCTTACTAGATGGATCACAGTATTCCCATTCATCGCCCCGTACCCAAGTTGCCGGTACAATATAAGGGACGATGATCCACGTGCCCTAGTGAGTGGTCATGTAAGTACGCACTTGCTAACTCCACATACCCTGTCCCTACATACCTAAGGCAGTCGTTCTCTATGAAATCGTTCCTGTGGCTAGTGATAGCTACTTGGGCGTCGCTCGTCGCAGCTCTGGGACAGCAGCCCCTTGTGAGCTTCACACAGTCCCCTGACGCTTTTCAGATCGCCGGTGGCAGCATATCGAAACCTCAGATTCTCGTTTCGAGTGACGACAACTGGGGTGTGATTCGGGCAGCTGGAGACTTGGCGAAAGATTTCGGTCGTGTTACGGGGACTAACTTCACACTTAGCAATGGTGAAAATGGCGCGAAACCAGCTGCCTATGAGTATCATCCTGCTGCGGCGAACTTTACGCATGTAAGTCATGGCCTCATATGAACAGGGCTTGGCGCTAGACATTGAGAGCTTCAAGATTGATTTGAGAATAATGATGTCCTTCACAATGTCTTACGTGAATTGGAATCAAGAACTGACTATGTCTCTCCGGTAGTACTCTACCAATGGCACGCAGTATTTCTCCGGGCCAGAGTATACCGATCCGTCAGCTCCGGATACAGTTATCATAGCCGGCACCCTTGGCCGCTCCAAAATAGTCGACGATCTAGTTGAAGCTAAAAAACTGAATACCACCGAAATCGAGGGCAAGTGGGAGTCATTCGTGACCCAAATCGTCGAAAACCCGATAGAGGGATGTGCAAAGGCTGTCGTCATAGCGGGCAGCGACCCTCGCGGCGTCATTTTCGGTCTTTACGACATCAGCGAACAAATCGGCGTCAGTCCTTGGTATTGGTGGGCGGACGTCCCAATTAAACAGAACAAGGAAATTTTCATCTTGCCCGATGGGAAAGTTCAAGGGCCTCCGTCTGTTAAGTATCGCGGATTCTTCCTGAACGACGAGCAGCCGGGACTATCCGGTTGGATACAGCAGAACTACGAGAACACGCCATACGGGGTTGGATACAATCACCACTTCTACCCGAATGTCTTCGAGCTACTCCTCCGACTGCGTGCGAACTACCTTTGGCCGGCCATTTGGGGGTCTATGCTCGAGGTGGATGACCCTGCCAACCAGCCCTTGGCCGATGCGTGGGAGATTGTGTTGGGTAGCTCTCATACGGAGCCGATGATGCGTGCGCAGAACGAGTTCGGCACGTTTTACACCAGCAAGGGTCTCGGACCTTGGGCATATGACCAGAACAACAAGACCATTGACGAGTATTTTGTTTACGGCGCGCAGCGGGCGAAGCCCTATGCTAACAATAGCTTGTGGACAATGGGTATGAGAGGCAGTGGAGACACGGCCATTGAAGGACTTGGTGTCGATGCTATTGTCAGCTTGCTCGAGGCCGTGGTTGGCAGCCAGAGAAACGTTCTTGAAGATGTACTGGGCGTTGAGCCGACTGATGTCCCCCAGATGTGGTGTCTTGTGAGTTAATTTCCCCCTATGTGAGCCATCAAGAAAGCCGTATGTATAGACACACTAAAAATATGATAACTGACATTAATGATACAGTACAAGGAGGTGATGTCGTATCTTCAAGAAGGGCTTACAATTCCCGACGATATCACTTTGTTATGGGCTGACGACAACTGGGGCAATGTACGGAGAGTACCCATCGATGATGAGAAGACACGAGCGGGCGGCGCGGGCGTCTATTATCATTTTGACTATGTCGGAGACACGAGGAACTACAAGTGGATTAACACTATTCAGCAAGAGAAGACAGCCGAGCAGATGCAGCTGGCCTACGCTCATGGAGCTGATAGGATTTGGATCGTTAACGTTGGAGACCTGAAGCCCCTAGAGATTCCAATAAGCCACTTTCTAGACATGGCATACGACATCAAGAAATGGGGAGTAAGCGACGTAGGAAATTGGACGACTGCTTGGGCGACTCGCGAGTTCGGGCTAGAACAGGCAGCAGATATCACGGACATCATGACGCGATATGGCATGTATGCGGCACGAAGAAAGTTTGAGCTAGTCGAGCCGTATGTCTACTCCGTGGTGAACTACAATGAAGGCGATACGATTCTTCAGCAATGGCAGACGTTAGTGAATGATGCTCAGGCCGTCTATGATAAGCTTGATAAAGCATATCAACCGGCGTTCTTCGAAATGATATTGCATCCGATTCTGGGAGGTCAAATTATCCATCAAGTCCATATTGGCGCCGAGAAAAACGCAGTCTATGCCAATCAGCACAGGAATTCGGCGAATGATATGATCACTGACGTACTGGCTCGTTTCCAAGCCGACGGAGAACTTACAGCCAGATGGGACGATCTCCTGGATGGAAAGTGGAAACGCATGCTCGATCGTAAGTGTATGAGAGACACTGCACTCGTTTGTTTTTACTAATAAGTGAACAGAAACACACTTTGGATATGATGGCTACTGGCAGCAACCTATGCGCAATGTTTTGCCTGCAATGTCGTACGTTCAGAGCGCCGTATCTTCTATTGCAGGTAATATCGGTATTGCTGTTGAAGGGCTTAATGCTAGTATTCCTGGTGATGATAAATATCACTCGAACTCGGGAAATACTCTTGTACTCCCACCCCTTGACCCATACGGACCAGCGATGCGTTGGTTTGATGTTTTCTCTCGGGGCACGAGGGATTGTGACTGGTCAGCTACAGTGGACCTACCTTGGGTGAAGCTGTCGCAGAGCAAGGGATCGGTTGGGCCGGGCAACGGAACAGACTCACGTGTGCTCGTGTCCGTCGACTGGTCGACCGCGCCTCAAGTCGTCAATACCACGACAGCCAACATCAAATTTACTGCAGGATGTGGAAAAGAGGGCTTCACCTCGTGGTATGGCTCACCAGTCGTCCAAGTACCAATCAATCTGCGAAAGATACCCTCGAGCTTCACCTCGGGATTTGTCGAGTCTGACAAAACCGTGGCCATAGAAGCCCCGAACTACCAACGCATATACAGCTCATCTGACTCAACAGCCTCGAACATAACATACCTTACCCTTAAGAACTATGGACGGACTATGGGGGGCGTCACGCTCTGGCCGCAGACGACACCTCCCCAGACACCTGCCACTGCGCCTGCATTAGAGTATGACGTTTACCTGTTCACTAATGTGTCTAAAGTCAACGTGACACTCTATCTCTCCCCCTCGCAGAACTACCTCTCGGACAAAACACCACTACAATTCGCCGTCTCGCTATTCCCAGCAGGCGGGGCACAGGCACAGCCGCAGGTAGTGCGATTCATACCCGACAGCATTGGACCGGACCTACCCGTGGGCTGGGGCAGGGCCGTCGCCGACTCGGTGTGGGGACTCGATCCGGGCCACAACACGACGACGCGATGGGACGTGGCGAAAGAAGGGGCATACACACTGCGCGTCTTTGGTCTAGCGCCGAGTGTCATTGTACAGAAGATCGTCATGAACTTGGGTGGTGTCCGTCCCAGCTACCTTGGTCCGCCGGAAAGCTTCCTCGTCGGCAGGGATGAATACGGCGCGAATAAACGGACGAGCTTTGCTCAGAACGCATAACTAGAGCGTGGTAGAGAATTCGGGTAATAATACCATTATACATCTTCGTTCAAGACAATAAAGGGGTTTTCCACGTGGGAGTTACCCTTAAGCTGTTTTGATGCCGTACTAAACTCACCTTAGGCCAAGCTCGACCCATGCACACTTGTACTTATGTTATTGCCGAAAGCCTTGTTTAGCGGCAGCCCTGTTGTTTTGAATTGTTGTTCGCTGATCATTGGCTAAGAAAACCTTGAAACATCAACAAGAACGGGTAAGGTTATGGGTTATGGAGTCAATCTAGGGTGTCTCTCAATCACATGCTGTAGAGACACGGCTAGAGCTGTTGAATAACCCCACCAAGACCCTGTAATTTCCATTTATGGTAGGCGGGTCCACACATGCCCGTTAATGGAGCTCCTGGTTGCCACGGTGATACTCTTGTTTGACTAACAATCAACAAGTGCCTGCTAGTGCTCCATCAGTTTTTAATTATTGCCATCGCCCAAATGACGATACCGTTCGCGATTGTGGAATCCTTCCCTATCATCGTTACAACAACAAGCCTTCAATTGTCGGGCATCTCTATATCTACAGTGGCCGACACCGCCACGAATCTACAATCATTGCGACAGGCACAGATCGCTTCTGTCATTTTTGCTTTTTTTCCTTGTCGTGTTTATGTCGCTTCCTCCTTCCACCACATGAGCTAGAGGCGCATCCAAGGAGGCCGGCTTTGAACGCAGACAGTACGACACATAGAGGGCAGCCAACATGTCTGCCACAGATCCAGGCGCATCCTCCATCACTGTCGCGGGTAGGAGACTTGAATGCCGTTATTCTTGACGTTTGCTAAATCGCAGTTTAGTTCGCGTGCGACCCTTCACAATCAGAGAAGCCGCTCAACTGTAGGTTATGGCCTCAACAATACACTACAGAACCCAACTAGACGCTTACATATCAACACAGGCAAAGACATGACGATGGAACGGTATTCCTAGGAGACGGCTCATTAGCTGGCGCCCCAGCACCCAAGCTCAAACAGAGTGGAATCCGATCCGTCATAAGAGTCATTGATGACAGGTGCCTGTGCGTACACCAATCTCTAAAGACCCATCATTTATACAGTATCTAATGCTGAAGACAACAGGGTATTCGATCCACCCGAAGACAACCCAGTCCACAGGTTCTCGAGATCGGTCGTACCCAACGGCAAAAAGGTCAAGGATCAAACGTTCGGATTCGATCGCGTATTTGACGAAAACACAACACAAACAGAAGTATACGAGGCAACAACCAAGGGTTTGCTGGATAGTGTCCTCGACGGCTACAACGCCACAGTTTTTGCATACGGCGCCACAGGATGCGGCAAGACGCACACCATCACGGGCACACCACAGATGCCCGGCATCATATTTCTCACCATGCAGGAACTTTTTGAGAGAATAAGCGACTGCAGTGACGAGAAACACACCGAAGTATCGCTTTCCTATTTGGAGATTTACAATGAGACGATCCGCGACCTGCTTGTCCCTGGTGGAAGCAAACAAGGACTGATGCTACGAGAGGACTCGAACCAGGCCGTCACCGTCCAAGGCCTAAGTAGCCACCATCCTAAGAACGTCCAAGAAGTCATGGATATGATTGTCTTGGGTAACGAATACCGAACGGTATCACCGACGGACGCGAACGCTACGTCGTCACGATCACACGCAGTTCTTCAAATCAATGTTGCCATGAAAGATAGAAACGCGGCTATAAACGAACCACATACTATGGCCACATTAAGTATTATCGACCTTGCGGGTAGCGAAAGGGCTAGCGCTACTAAGAACCGAGGAGAACGTCTGATTGAAGGCGCTAATATCAACAAGTCCTTGCTAGCACTGGGCGGTTGTATCAATGCACTCTGCGACCCTCGCAAGAAATCCCATGTGCCATACCGAAACAGCAAACTCACTCGACTTCTGAAATTCTCCCTTGGTGGCAACTGCAAAACCGTCATGATTGTATGCGTCAGTCCATCAAGCATCCACTTCGACGAGACCCAGAACACTCTTCGATACGCAAACCGGGCCAAGAACATCCAAACCAAAGTGACGAGGAACGTGTTCAATGTAAACCGTCATGTGAAGGATTTCTTAGTCAAGATCGACGAGCAAATGACACTCATCAACGAACTCAAGGCCCAGCAGAAGCATGCAGAACAGACTTTTTTCGCCAAATTTCGGAAACAAATGGAGAAAAGGGATGCTTCAGTGCGAGAGGGTGTTCAGAGAATTCGTACCGCTTACGACAATTCATTGAACGAGCGACAGGACAAGGTGGCTCATATGAAGAAGCTACGAGGTATCGAAAGACGTATTGGCTTGCTCTCCGCGTGGATTGCTGCATTTGATACTGTCTGCGATACTCATGAAGATGAGGAAAAAATGCCTGCACCTCTATCGACTATGCGTAAAACAGCCCACGGCGTCCTTCTTGAGCTGGAGAACAGCAGACACCATCTTCACCAGAAGATGAAGAACACGAACTGGGAGCGCGCTATTGATGGAGCTCTCCAGCATAGTATTAGTCAGCTTCCTGCTGGGGATGGACATGCTGATACCGGCGAGATCGCCAGATTGACCAAGGAAGCGGACCTTCTGAAGTCCAACTTCGCCCGTGAAGCCTACCAAGAAGTATTGGACCTGGATAAGGTCGGCGATGCGGCCACCGTGCAAGCTTTGCTCACTGCTCAATTCGAGATACTTACATCGCTCTCCGAAACCATCCACATGAGTGAAGAAGAAGCAGTCGCACACGCCAAAGATATTATCAACCGCCTGTTAGAGACTGGTTTCTCGGCCGCATCTCAAGTGGTCAAACCGGATGGTACGAAGGCACCAATAGAGGCATTCTCTCCTAGAAAGCGCGGAACTCCAAAGCGGAAGAGAAATTCGGCCCTACCTAAGGATCTGGTGAAACCGATTCCTAATCCAGCATTGGCCGCCCTAGCAGCATCTGAACCAATGCAAGTTTCCCTTTCACCCATGAAAGGTTCACCTCGTCGTCGCAAAGCGGTTAATACGCGCAAGGGAGTCTCCTTCTCCCCAGCTAAAAAGCGAACGCCTTCGAAACGTTCAGTGCGTTGGCGGGATGACGATGGCGAGTCTGGCACGCTAGCAGACTTTGAACAGACACCCAGGAAGCTTGTATTGACACCAGAACACAAATCGCCTGAAAAGCCCCTACCTAAGATCTCGGCGGTTCTATCTCCCGTGAAAGAGAGCGATTCACTTGAAGAAAGTCCATCGATACTAGCGCCGGAGATAACAAGCCTGCCTATTTCGAAGCCTAGCAGGTTCCAGGCCGGATTCTTGTCGAAATCTAAATCATCACAGGGCAGCGGCTCGCCAGTGGCGCCTACAATGTCGCTTAACCTTGCATCAAATGCTGAAGAACGCAAAAGCCCGCTACGCAATCTGGACCCATCGCGTGCTACTAACAGCAGCATACCAGCAAGGCGGTATACATCACTCAGCCCTAGAGCTAGCCCTTCTTCATTCCCCTCTTCTTTGCCTATGCCATCTCCATCATCGGGAGATGAAAATCACCCCCCTTCCTCCGATTCGGAGACGTCAGCTCTGATCGACAGTTCGAAGCTCCGTTCCGCTATCCACGCCAATAAAAAGCCGAAGCGCCTTTCATCGCTCGCATGCCTCTCATCGGCGGCTGCTATGAACCCCAATGTGAGGCGCGTGTCATCTATTGGCTCGCTCGGCGGTCATCGTCCTAGTATCGGACCGTCACTCTCTTCGAACGCGAACGGCATTTCCAGGCTGCGACGGGGCAGCGCAGAGAGACGTAGGAGTCCTCCCATCAGCTGCTCGCCACCAGACCTCGACCCGCTATCAAAGACCTCGTTCACCGCCGGACAGGCCAGGCGGATGAATCTCGGAAGCTCTATGAGGGCCCCCGCGTTCGGAAGCCCCAAGGAACAGACAGAGCAACCACAACCGGCCTCGCGACGCATCACTATTGGTGGTGCGGCGATGGCGGCCCCGCCGAGGAAGGAGAAGAATGGACTGGTTTGGCGATGATGACATGGATGATGACGTTCTAATGAGTACAAATGCGCTAGATTGGGAATCACACACTCACTTGATTAATTTTGAACTTCCATGTTCTATATACATGGTGACAGAAAGCATCGGTCGGCGTTTTGGTTGCTCCATCCCCATACATCGTGGATGATGTTCATCTGTATTGGGCGTTGTATAAGGAGTTTTCTTGTCTTCGACTTTAATCACTTCACTTTGTGTACAATCTTCTTTCCTGTATCAAGTTTCGTTAATCCCGGGCTCAAGTTTGGACCTTGTCCAGAGGCTAGAGTATGATAATTCACGATTTATATCACTTTCAATCCTGCTTCGTATAAACGTGAATCGGACTGGTTACTACGGTATCGGTCCAGACCTGTCCTTTGTCATTTCTTAGACTATGACGGATCACATGAATTAGGCGTGTTACATTCACCCTCACAGTAGTCAGCTACATCTTGACCTCTTAAGTCTCAGATTCATGTACCCTCGTAGTACCTTATCAATTTGGCCGACGCGTCCCTCTCTTACAAGGCAACCTATTAGCTATCGACTCTAGTGCAACAGCTCCAAAGCATGCCATAGGTGCTCATACTCAGTGCCTTGCTTTGTCATAGGCTTGCTGCCACAAATATGTGATTTGTTCCCCAAGTGTGTAGCCAGATACTCTCTGCTTGTTACTATTTCTTTATTTCAAACCACATCCCTTGACATAGTGACCTCAACGTTACTCGAATAAGGTACATCCCAGGAGAGCTGGGGTAGTAGTTCAAGTTTCGCATCTGCACGTGCGATGTTATTCCGATATAAACTTTCTATATCTGCTATCTATTCTTGTTTTTGTTCTTTGAATCAGTTATTAGTAACGCTCAGACGTCTCCCCCGCCTAGAACCCCGACTGCTACTTGATCATACCTTGTATCAGCCTCTATTACCCTAACAGACACCCTGGTCTTCATCCTTCGATAATGGGAGTCACTACCGCGGCGATCATCGCCAGCTTCACGGCCGCCGTGATGGGCTTGAGCCCCAGTTGGAGTTTTGCGACCACCATCACCATCACGGACAAGGGCACGGCTTGGTACACCATCAGCGCCCCGTTCCTGACAACCATCACGACTGATGTATCGTATGTCTCTAGCATCTCGTTTCCCATATTGGCTCCTATGTTTAACCCATTGAGGCACTCTTGTATCAAACAGCCGTTTCTAAAGGCTGACACAACTGGCATCACCCAGAGGAACAGTTGAGACTATCACAACAACCAAGGTATCCATCTCTATAGGTACCGAGCCTCCAAGCGCCATTCCGCCGGCTATCTCTACTAGTAGTCCCACGTTCTCGGTTGCCGATAGCGCCTCTGAAGCAGTAGCTTCGATACCAGTTCACGAAGTCCGTGGTATAGAGGCTCGCTCTCCGTTAAAAGTAAGTGAATCAACTGATTGATTTAGCAAACAAATATGTGCCCATCTAGCAACTCTAACCCCAAGTGCATAGTCCACAAAAGAAATCATCACAATTACCCATTCTCATGCCCAGTCAAGCATGATCGATGATTCGGATATTTTGCACACGGTTTCAACCATTACCGATCAGAGTGACCCCACCACCTCGTCTGTGACTTTGAGCACGACCACTAGACCTACGACTTCAGTGATTTACCATACCAGCGGCACTTCCAACAGTCCCTGCACATCCTCATCAGTTCATTCCTTAGATAGCACTACAACATCTAGCTTGAGTACCATAACATCTTTTGATACGGCCTCCTCTGCGAGCACATGTGACTACGAGACCGTCACAAGCATCCCATTAGTGTTGATTCCCACATCTCAGATGCCTACACCGTGGATCACAGGATATTTATCGACTACCTGCAATGAAGACACTACGTTTACCACGAGTACAATCACCACGTTCACAACCAGTTCCGAAACATCAGCTCTATCCGGCAACATTATGTGGTCTTCGTCAACATGCCTTGGCGGAGAATCGTGGACTGATCTATCTCCGTTCACGCACTCCACGCCGACAGATACTCTATACAACCCTGTCTGGCGGTGGGGGCGTGACGCGGAGCCTACCGATTCTCTCGCTGCTGACGGATATCCGCCTGGGCCTCATCCAACTCTGCCCTTGGAGAACCCTGCTACGCTTTATAGAGCTCAGTGGATCGCGCGCTTAGGCTAATCGTGTTCGCGGAAGTTCTATTGGAGTAAATCTTAGGAAGTCGAGACGTTTTTGATTCATTACTGCTTGATGAATATACGAGGAAGATAAGACCAATAGGACCTGCACGTTATGATTTGTGGGATGTCGGAAGATTGCGTTATGGCATTTACAGCAAGGGGTATCGCATAATGAGATGAGGCAGGGAGTTTGGACGGCGGAGACATAATGACATTGCATTGATAATATCGTGAACTACTTTGATAAGAAAATTAAAAAAAAGTATAGCTTCATTGTGCTGATTCCAAAGGGGCAAGTGGAAATATGGGATAAGATGTCTACGTAAACGCGGGCTGACAAGAGGCCAGGAGTCATCAGTAGGTAATTAGGTGATTTGATACACCTCCATATTACAGAATAAAACGGTATCTGAGAAAAAACCATTATATAAAAATAGGAAGAGAAGACGACTCCATCGACATAATCCAACTCCACCGACTTTTAATATCGAGACACACCTTCCAAACCCAACGCCAAAGTCTTGTCTCCCCTCAGCCAGCCTAGACACCGCTCAGCTCACAAGCACCCCTGATGCGATCCAGCTTCTTCACCTCGGGCACCTGGGACTCCCCGGGCCACCCTCCGCTGTTCATGAGCGGACCCGGGTGGTCGGTGGGTTGGTCGAGGGACTCCTGCATGCTGCCGTAGTCGGACTCGGTCGGCTCTTCCGAGTGCGACTCGGAGCCCTCCGGGATGGGCACCATGGCGGACTTTGTCCAGATGTGGATGGCTGTGTCCCAGTCGAGGCCGTTGATGCAGCCCCCTTTCACGGAGACGACGTTTTTGCCCTGGTGTGTTGGGTTAGTTGTTAGATAAAAGTATCGAGTGAAGAGTTTGAAAGGGCCGTTTGCGTGTAGTAGATAGATAGTCCATGAGGAGTTGGCACTGTAACTTACAGGCGTCGTGTGAATCAGTCGCGTACCACAGCGATGGCAGAAATAGCTGCGCGGAAGATGCCTGTCAGCAACGCATTCTATCTTATCTTGTATCGACAGATCTCGCATTCCCAATCTCAAGCAAGGGAATATAGAAAACGACATAACATACCAGTATAAAGTGTGACCCGAAGACGTAGGTCGTCTACCAGAAGATGGAAGGAATCCCACGTTAGATAAGACTTATCTATCTATCTGACCCCGCAGTGAATTCGCGGGGCTTCCTTCGGGACGATGCAGAGGCGAACTTACGTGTAGCAGGACAGCAGGTCGGTCTTGGGCAGCTCGAAGCGGGGGAAGATGGCCGAGGTCCCGAAGGCGGAGCTCGACTGCCGGCGACACTCGGCGCAGTGGCAGATGTATAGCGCCAGCGGCTTCGGGAGCGGCGTCGTGAACTGCACGGCCCCGCACTGGCACCGCGCTTCCATGGCCGCTTGCTTCTTCTTCTTCACTTATTTGCTATTTTTTTTCTCTTCACTTTCAATCTCACTCCCGGGCTGTCTGGATTAGGCAAAAATTATTGGTTGAAAAAAATTAGAAAAGGAGTCTCATAGAGATCGAATCGAGTTAAAGCGCATAAGCTCGTCTGCTGATTCGGTTAGCTGCCGTCTTTCGAGCGGCTCCATTCCCAGCCTTAAGCGGGAACTAATCAAGAAGCTTAGGTGAAAAAAAAAACCTCGACAACAGTGAAATTTGTTCCCAAGTTGAATTTATCTGAGAAACAGTCTCATTTTCACTTTCACTGTATGTATTTCAGGGGAAATGAGTGATTACATAAGAACTGACAGCCCCTTAGCGTGACTCATCTGTACTGTAAGACGCCAGGGTGACGCGGTGTCATGTGCATTGATAACTCAAGGTAGTAACGATGACGTCATGGGTAAGCTCCGGCGGGCCTGTGAGAAAGCAAATCCCTTGGAATCCGCACAGTTTATGGTGGATAGTAGATGAATAGAGAGAATATTGAAAATGCTGAGGTGCGAGCAGGAAATGTTGAGAACATGCGACGCATGCGGCGGAAGGTTACGTCGAGTATAACGCCAATCAAATTTTATCAATTACAATAATGAATTCTCTTTCCCCGAATGGTAATAAAGATATGACACTGAACTCCTGAATGTATGCGCTCAACTCCTCACAATTTCCCTTATTTCCCTATTTCCCTATTTCCCTATTTCCCTATTTCCCTATTTCCCTATTTCCCTATTTCCCTAGACCAGTTACCACAAACCCCTCGCCAATTTTCCATTGATACCAGACCATCCATTCCAACGATAACAGTATTCCTCCATTCATAGTACAAATCGCGAGTATAACAATACAGGCTAACGGGTTAACAATCTGAGAACGCTAGTCAATGTCCCCTTGATTGTTACATAAAAGAATACCAGAAGCTCTACTTTGCTTCACGGGCATGGTCACGCGCCTTGTTGGCCATTTGAGCTGGAACCGGCGCCAGTCGCGGTCGACCCGTAGGTATCACGCTTCGGTCTGCCAGTGATATCTTGCCAAGTGGCGCCAAAGCGACGTCCTGTACTGGCAAGCAGACCTTCCTCTTCCTCGAACTCGGCTTCCTCATCAATCTCACTGAGATTCAACTTCGGGGTCCGGAATAGTGAAGTCACGAAGACAATGAGGAATACGCCGAGGAATGCGAACTGAGCCCAGAAGTCGATAGCTCCGAACACGGGCCAAGTGAGTGTGATACGGTTGAGGAAAGTCGACATCATGGTGGGGGTGCAGACTCGGGTATCCGAGCTGTGCGCGTTGACCCACTCGGAGCATGGCTTGACGGCCTCGGGGTTCTTGCTACAGTCCGGCAGTTCATCGGGGTGATGCGGCGGCAGGTCGCAAAATGTTTGTGTGCCGTAGCTTGCGTATTGGGGTGCGACCAGCATAGCTACAGCATAGTTGATGGCGAGCGTGATGAGCGCGAGCATTACAGTAGCCATGAGCAGGGCTTGTGGTGCAGTCCGGCCCTTGCGGATCTGGAAAATGCGCAGCCACAAGAAGCGGATGCCGATGGATGCAATACCTGCGATGGAACTGCTGAAGAAGAGTAAGATGAGGAGTGCCATCATCACGTAGTCAACCGGGAAGGCGTGAGCGGCCTTCACGAATATCCAATTGATGGGCTGGAACACGTTGATATGAGCTAGAATATAGCCACAGTGCTCTTTGCAGACGGAGTTGGCTGCTTTGTCAATGCCCGTAATCAGCATCGATACCCATATGAGAAGAGATAGGAGACCAAGCAAGATGCCCCCAATGAGCTTTACTGGCCGGAAAACTGCGCAAATCTTGGACCACATGCGCACAATGAAGGTCTTGCCCTGGCCTTGCGCTTCGGCAGCCAACCGCTCCCGGCGAACCAAGGTGCGCTCCTCGCGTGCAAGGGCTTCGAGCTCGCGCCTATCCTTGGCGGGCATGCCTTCTGGGCGACCAGTATTGCGTAGCTCCAATTGTCGTTGTCTTTCTCTGTTCTGCTCGAGTTGTGAAGTGGTGCTTTCGTGGAGTTGAGGCGCCGAGATTGAAGGCGCTGACTTGATGAAGGAAATGGGAAGAAGTGCGAGACCCGCGCCGGTATAGAGGATATAAAGGAGAGTACCAAGAGTGATGAGGAGACCCAGGGCGAAATTTAAAGCTTTCTCGCCATGGTTCTCGTCGAGTAGTCGCTTGAAGAAATCGAGATCGAGATGTTTACCCTCGTGGCTACCAGCGGCAGGAACAAAGAAACCGATCAAGAAGATAATGACGGTCAGGAATATGAAGGCGATAGTATACTTGAAAGCGCTCCAGAGCCGGCTTCCGAAGGTCTGGTTTCCTTCCTGTTCTTCCACCTCGTCGTACTCCTCGTACCAAAAGTAAGAGAATGGAATGATGAGCAGACATAGTAGCGCGTCGAAGCTATATAGCGAGTAATAGACTATTTTGAGTGTAACGAGCATATTGTGAATTCGGTTCGGTGTGGCCCAGTCTTTCTTGGTACCGAGAGCAGTTGAGGTCGTCGACGAGACCAATGCGATATCGACGGGGAGCAGGAAAACGGTGGCAAGCAAAGCAGTAATGCTGATGATGGCGACGGTGCTGACAATCACCGATCGGTCGCGATGAGTTTGCCAGGTGAAAGTCGTAATGGCAGCGGCAATCAAAGCCAGCGCGACCGCGACGGCGTAGGCGACCCAGATGAGGGAGGTTTGGATATAGCCGGCGGCAGCCATCTTGAGTAATTTCGACGATTGTAGCCTTGTCTATTGATGTCGGATGGAACGGCGGATGCTGGCCATAGGCAGAGAGAAGTTGTAGTGAGCAGGCTTTGCCCCGCGCTGCAAATATTGGAATGCTTCTTCTTGTTGACTGACGTTGGCTGAGTTTCAAGACCCCCGGGGCTTCTTCCGATCTGAAACGTCAATAATGACGTAACCAGGTGTGGTGGTGTGAGCTTAGGCCTTTCAGACTCCTATATCGCTTATAGAGATTATCTATGTCCATAAACGGGTAATTCAATTAAAGAAGACCTGGATCTTTTTCTCAAATGGGCACCATATGTATATCTTCACGCTTTTGCAAATCTGGGCTTCTGCAAGATATTTTTTTTAAGCCATATCATGCTAGCATTTTATACAGTACCGGACAGGTTAAACTTTTATTACAATAGACTCGTACGTGCTGCTCAAGTTAAATCATCGAATAAAGACAGTACAATGCTATCAAGATTGGCGCAATCAGTTGAACCATAGGTCTCGGAGAGAAACTGGCCATCAAACCTGCCGTCAAAGGGGCTCCAGGGAAGTGGCCAGGTAACGCTATCAACCGTGTCTGGTTGCAGGGTGGACGACGATGCAAAGTCGTCCTCAGTCGCGGGAATGTAATCCGCTGTAGATTGACCGAGCAATTCGGTCCCCTCCGCCCGACGCTTCTTCAACAACCACCTACTTATAGGACCGGCCAGTTCGTCTAATATGTCTCGACTTCTCTTGGCCCCTGAGTAGTGCTCTCCGACTGCGCCGAGGACACTGAGACCTGCCCTGACATTGCTCATAAAGTCTTCTACCTCTAGTGTCGTTGCTATACTTGGCACTGACAGGATGCAATAGAACATGGTGATGGTGCTAAGCACGGTTTTGTGGAACGTCATCCAATTATGAACAAGTAGGTTCTTCTTGTACAGCTCGTTGAAGAGTCGAATCGATTCTTCGGCGCTGGAATAACATTGACCAAGGGCTTGTTGATCAGGCCGGGGTATGTTAGGGCTTGGACGAAGTAGAAGCATTCTCACTGAATGGTAACGCAAAAGAAGGATTGTTCTGCTGTAATCATTTGCGTCTCGTGCTGCCGGCATACCTGCAGCCCATTGATCGAGCCGTGAGAGAACCTCTCTCTGCCAGGTGTTGATGTCAATGATGGCTGGATAGGCATAGTTCGGCGCATCAGCATTTACGCTGTTTGCAACGTACTTGATCTCTGAGTTGATTTTCGCGAGCTTGAACAGGTGGATTGCATACGACATATGAGTTGGCGTATCCAAACTTGAGGTCGAGATTACTCCGCTTTCAAGATCCGTGTCAGACAAGTCTGCTGGCATCTGTTCGATATCAGTAACAATCCTTACTTAGGTCAGGAGCGTGCACCACACATACCCGAAAGTCGCAGGCCTCATCGCGCAATCCTATCGGCCGACCCATCATGGTTGCAATAGCCCGGTCGAGGGTGTAAACTACCCAGAAGATCCGGGTTCTCATCTCCTGGTCAAGTCTGGAGATACCACTGCGAATCGTTACTGCTCGCTGTAGTCCTAGGTCCAACACCGAGGCTATGCATTGGTAGTTCAAACACCAGACATCGAGTCTAACGGTCGGACTGTGCATGGCGAATATGAGTAATAGTAGTATACATTGCAGGCCTTGAATTGAGCTTTCCATCTGGATCTTCTCGAAGTACTGCATGGCAGTCATGTAGAATCTCTCTCCGGAAAGGGGTATCCTATGAAGCCTTGATACTATAGTTGCGGAAATCGCTAGCACCATGTATACCTGAAAGCCCGCCATGTGATTCTGATTGTCGTCCTCAAAGAACTGCTGGAGCAAGCGAAGGAAAGTAGGGTGGTGTAAGAATGGATACTGCACGTGGATAATGTCGAAGTAGGTTTGACAGAGGTCGGTGGCCTGATCCTTATTGATTGATATAGGCCCTTGTGTTTCAACTACAAGTTCTCTGAGATACGGCGCGACAGACGGAGTTGAGTTATCCACAGTTCTCGTCAGCTTCCCTGCTCTGCTCGACGCGGCGAGCATAAGCTTGCAGAAAACATATCCACTCGAAGGGCCTATATATCGCGGGTCTCGATTCGCTCCGAGCGAGACTAAGCCGATTTCATGAGAAAGCCCTACATTAGATGGGATTGCAGAACTTTCAGCACTGGTCGATGGATATTCTGTAGTTGCAGCCTCCGGCCGTCCTGAACAGCTCGGGTCCTGAGTGTTCGCCAGCACAGATACGTCTGGCCGTACTGCTGGCAGCTCACTCAAAGGCTGATCAGAGGTCACAACGTTGAAACTATCCTCATTCTCAAGCTCAATGCCACCACGATTCGGAGGCGCATCCACAACAGGTGGTCCGTCGCATTCTAGGTCGATGTCTGGACATCGAACGCGAATAAGGGATTCGAGCCACTCTATTCTACTGCATAAACTACTCACATAACTATTTATTAGAGCGTATTTGTCAGCGATGTCTGATAAATAGTAGAGCAAAGGGGATTTACGCTCGTGGTAGTGCGCGGGCCTTCAAGCTTTCCCCATCTTCGCAGTCAACGCCAACTTTCGCGCAACTATGGCAGCGCGGCAATTCGCCGTTACACTCGAACGAAGTCGGTCAGCTACTCTAACCCGAGGCCTCGGCATTTCGATTCAACTCACTCGTATTTTCCTTTTTTGGCAGCGACGGCAGCTCAACCCGGTCCTCGGAGTGTTCCGTTCATTGCGAACCGCTCGCCTCTGTCCGCGTCTCAGTCCGCGGTCACCTTTACCCTCTCCCTGGGATTCAGTCATTTTCCATATGTATTTTGTCTTATGCAATAAAGTTCTGCCATCTAGTTTAGGGATTTGAGCGTTATGAATTGTATCATGGCTAAGCGGAGTTTCTCCGCACTAGTCCAGCTAATTATTGAATCTACAATAACGGAGAAAATCCGGTGTCGGACGAACCCGATCTATAAGTGCACTAACAACCTTCCATAATTCACATTTGATCCAAACCAGTTATATGAAGGCAGAGGCATCGACCTAGGCATTGTACTATCAATCATCTTGTTTGCAGAGACTATACTTTTGTGCGAATAATTTGTTCCGGACTCAAGAACACCCTACCTATACCCCACCAATACCTATCAACATGGAAGAAACCTCAGGCCCCAAATTATACGTGGATGCATCTGATGCCCAGAAGTTCGTTGAAGATGTACTAGTAGGCAACGGTGTACCAGCTTCAAATGCAGAGATCGTCGCTAGATGTCTCATAGCAGCGGACCTCAGGGGGGTGGACACACACGGCATGAACCGTATTCCATCCTATATGACACGGGTACGGCAGGGCGTCCTCAACGCAACTGTCAGTCCTGAATTGGCTCAAGTCACGCCGGTCGTTGCTCAAGTAGACGGACGGAACGGTTTCGGGTTTCTAGCCGCCTCGAAGGGGATGGCAGCCGCCGTAGACATGGCGCGAGAGTTTGGAATCGGGATGGTAAGCATCAAGCATTCAAACCACTTTGGAATGGCGGCGTGGATCGTACAGCAGGCTATAGACGCCGGCATGATGAGCCTCGTCTTTACGAACTCGAGTCCCGCGCTGCCTCCATTTGGCGGAAAGGGAAAGCGCTTGGGAGTGTCGCCAATTGCATGTGGTGCACCTGGTGGCAAGGAGAAGCCTTTCATCCTAGATATGGCTCCTTCTGTTGCGGCACGAGGAAAGATCTATAAAGCGAAACGACGTGGCGAGAAGATTCCGCTAGACTGGGCGCTGGACTCGGAAGGTCGGCCGACCGATGACCCGGATGCGGCACTAGAGGGCGTGATGCAACCCATGGGCGGTCCGAAGGGGTCGGGACTGTCCATTATGATGGACGTATTCTCAGGAGTGCTTTCAGGTAAGTGGGCCACTCTATATCCAGGCAAAAAGCTGATTAGGACCCAGGCTCTGCATTCGCCGGGCACGTAACCGGACCCTATGATCCAAGCAAGCCGTCTAATGTTGGTCACTTCCTTGTAGCTATTAAGCCGGATCTATTCATGAGCCTAGAAGAGTTCCGTGAACGTATGGATTATCTATACCAGCGCGTCGTTGGAACGGAAAAGGCGGCCGGAGTCGACCGAATCTATTTCCCCGGAGAGATTGAGCAGTTGAGAAAAGAAGAGAGGGAGAAGACAGGTATCCCTCTCGTTCAAGCCGAGATCGATGCACTGAACGAAGAGGCAAAAAAAGCAGGGAAGCCTTCATTGGTACTAAAGGGGCAATGAGTGAGACTGATCTATAGAATTTTGTGTTTGAATGATAAACAGCTCTCTTGCGAATTGAACTTTCACATAATCCATGTCATTTCACCTGTATTGACATAAGGGGCTACTTCGATAATGGCCCTACCATAATATCTAGTAAACCAACCATCGCTAGACAACCATAGTCCACAAGTATCACTCCGTATTTCCATTATTCGCAAAACTCTCAGATGGTAATATCACACTATCATCCTCCCCATCGACCTCGAAATCAAAGCGAATAACGTCCTCTTTAAACGGCCAAAGGTACTTGCTCGTGACTCTATATCATGTCAATCTATCAATCTTTGCTACAAAACTCAGCACACACCGTACCTGTGATGCTCATCGCTGGCCTGATATTCTTCAAGCGCCTGCCTATCCTTGTGGTAACTCAGGAGAGCGTACTGAAAGCCCTGGCTGCGTGCGATGGGATCGGTGATCGAGGGCCCGCCGACCACCAGTCTCGAATTCATGACGCAGGGCAAGTTTTTCAACTGTCGTAGCTCCGTGACAAATCTTTCCTTATGTTCATCCGAGACATCTGCCCGGAATTTGAAGAAAACTAAACACGGTTAGCATATTGCTGTGTCTGACAACCATAGGCAATGAAGCTAACCCATGTGAATAACGGTCATTGTTGGTCGAAATTGATGGATAGAAATGTTGAATGAAACAACGCGGGAGGGATGAAAATGAGTAGTACGGTGTCTTTCACAACATCTAGCATTATTCCTGAGATATGGACTCTAATATAGGGACACGAGACTTATAAAGAAGGTTTGTGTGTCGTAGTTGAGTAGCCCTTGGCGCCGTGCGGAGTTTTCCCGTTCTCATAAACCGACAAAGCTCAATATAGACCGAATCCAACGAAGCTACAAAAAACAGCGGGAAACTCTCTTGCTTCAAATACCAGCTTTTGACATCTCGAATAGCACGTGATGAATAAATTGAAATATGCGGTGAATATAGTCTATATATGACCTCAACTATACGTCTTTCATCCTTCTCGTTCGTAGCCCTCTAGAAAGAAATCTCCTAAAACCTCCGAGAATAAATTAAATCATCTCTAGTAGACTTAAAACCAACATGTAACTAAGGGCATCACATTAAACTGACGGTCCCTCGGCTGTAAGGAACTCAAAGTCGGCACCCCTATCTGCTTGATTCACTTCCCTCCTGTACAAACCGTGATACCCTCTTATCACACGCCTCGCTACCCAAGGACTCTCCCCGCTCTGTTCCACCTTTACTTTCCTCTCATCAATTCTCCTCTCCAGCTCCTCATCGCTAATCTCAACTCTCAACACCCTCTTCTCAATATCCACCGTGATGAAATCACCGTCTCGCACAATACCCAGCGCGGACCCCGGATCCGCCGCCTCGGGTGCGACATGCAAGACGATGGTGCCACCTGCCGTGCCGCTCATTCGGCCGTCCGAGACTCGCAGCATATCCTGTACGCCGCGTGCGGCGAGCTTCCGCGGGATAGGAACTGTAAAATTTGTGTTAGTAAATATCACTTATAGTAAGTAATTGGCTTAGTACCAAGGGTCTAAGGGCTATTAAGAGCATGCCGAAGAAAAAAGTAAGACAAATCGGGGGAAAAATCAACTCAGGAGTGCGTACTTAATCCGGCCTCGGGCATCCCCGGATTCCCCACGGGGCCAATATTCTGCAGCACGAGAACACTATCTGGCGTAACATCGAGATTCTCATCGTCAATCCGTCGCGCCAGGTCCGCGGACCCAGAAAACACGACGGCCGGCCCAGAATGCGACAATAGCGCCCGATTCTTCGACGCGCTAGCCTTCATGACCGCGCCTCTAGGGGCAAGGTTCCCGCGCAGCACGACGAGCGATGAAGCCGGATACAGCGGGTCGCTGAACGGCGCGATACAAGACAGTTCTTTCGGTATCGGGATCGCCGGTTCGGCGTCGAGGACCTCGCCGAGCGTCTTCCCTGAGATCGTCATGGCATTGAGATGAAGGAGCGGTTTCAGCTCGCGCAGCAGCGCCGCCATGCCGCCAGAGTTATGGAAGTCCGTCATGTAGTTCGACCCGCTGGGCTTTAGATCCACGAGCAACGGGGTCTTACGCCCGATCTCATCGACTGTGTCTAATGTAATGGTACCGGCGACATGCGGGTGACGGTTGATGATCGCCATGAGATGGACGACGGCGTTCGTCGATCCACCTATGGCTTGAAGTATCGTAATAGCATTGAGGAAGGACTCGCGCGTTAGTAAGGCTTGTGGTTTGAGAGTGTCTCCTGCTTTAATCATTGATACGGCTGTTGCGCCGGTTTGCTCCGCTATTCGTAGACGTGCTGACGAGACGGCTGGTGCTGTGGCCCCTTTTAATGGCATCATTCCTAATGCCACGAGTATGCATGCCATTGTGCTGGCTGTGCCCATTACGCCGCAAGTGCCAGCCTTATGAATCAGTAAGTAAAGGAGCGACATGCGAGCATATTTCATTTAGAAAAGCTTACAGTTGGCGCAAGTTCCTCATTGATCATCCCTATCTCCTCAATATCAATAGTTCCTGCCCGATAGCTAGCCCAATTATTCCGACAATCGGTACAAGCTCCTATTCGGACCCCGCGATGGCTTCCGGGCATCATCGGCCCAGTAACAAGATGTAGAATCGGCTTGTTGGCCGAGATACCGCCCATGAGCTGAGCCGGTGTAGTCTTATCGCAACCTATTTCTTCTTAGCGAACGCTTACACCACGACCAACACACCAGAACGACATACCACCAATAAGCACAACAGCATCAACAGGCTGGGCACGAATCATCTCCTCCGTATCCATACTCATGAGATTCCTCAGAAACATGCTCGTGGGCGCGGCGAAGGACTCATGAAGACTGATGGTGGGGAAGTCAATCGCCAAGCCACCGGCAAGCTGCACGCCGCGCTTCACGGCGTCGATGAGCTGCGGGATGTTGGCGTGGCACGGGTTGAAGCTCGAGTACGTGTTGACGATGCCCACGATGGGCCGAGACAGCGCATCTTCGCTGTATCCCAGCGCCTTGATGAACACTTTCCGCAGAAATAGCGAGAAGTGCGCGTCTCCGTACGACGTTAAGCCCTGCCGCATGCCCTGTGCTGGCCCGACCGGGCGGTTGAGATCGTAGTCTTCCATTCTCTCCTTTTAGATTTTGTTTTGCTTGCGTCAGTGAGTGAGTAGACGGTGGTAGTCTATGTCATGAAGGCTAATACGTGCTTTCTAGCTAGTCTGACGACATATCTTAATAGAAATAAAGCTTTTTTGTTTAGCCGGTAGAGTAAGTGAACGCTTCCCCTAAACAACTTGCAAACAATAAAGTCTATTTCCCCGCCAATTGCCTCGTTATTGTAACCCCCGAACAGTGCTCCATAGATCTCGGTATGGTCACCCTATCTTGAGCTGTGAGGGATTTCTCCGTCTCCACGGGGGTCGGGTCCGCACGTAGATGGGCCGACTATTGGAGTAGGCGGAGAATGCCCGGAAATTCAAAACCTGGTAGTAGCCAAATGTCCGTACATCCGGTGTTTATGATGAAGTGCTCACTAAATTATTACATTAATGTGCGTAAAACTAGCATTCGGGTCCGAGATGTTGTTATTTAGCTTCACTATTTTCTCAATTTGGCTACGAATTCCTTAACACGACGGGGACTATCAAACATAATCCCCAAGACAAGACATACTTTCAATGTTATAATTCACATCATGATCGCTGTCTTGATTCAAATTTCGACCCCTTCTAACTAGGGCGTGGAGAAAAACGATAATACAGTCCTAAGTCAACTCAATCATCCGAGACAGGCTATCATCGACACCCTACAGTCATAGGATACTTTAAACGGATGAGTCCATCTTATAGTGATTGCCTTATCACAACGGTCGTAGGATAGTTTTGTCTATGGAAACATAACATACTTGATTTAATGCATTAACTCATGCTAGCAGACTATACAACGAGCTTCAAGACGTACGCTTTGCTTGATACTGTGCTTCTCACAACCCTCACGATATCACACCATGTTTGTTTGCTTTAGAAGAAAGCGATTTAATTTCAACAGCACTACACAGTTTCTGGAGGTTTCAAAGCACTTCTATGAGGTAGACCTGTCCAAATATCCAAAGCCCAGCGAGTAGGTTATTACGGAGAAGCCTTCAACAAAAGCTACTGTACCTCTCCACTCTAGCAAATATGTCTTACTTAGTATCCGCTAATTGGACTACTCAGGTAGCTACCAGACTCTTAGGATGTAACTCACAAGTACTTCTAGCATTGATCCGGGGGTTTGTTAGAAAACATATCCCAAATAAGCCGTTCCACTTATGAAGAGCCGTCGCGCTGAATATGCCCCAGGCAACTGACCGTACAAAGAAATAATAATAATAATAACAATAATAAGAGGCTGATAGCGCGCGTCGATATGAATACCAGAGGCACACCGTCATACCATTTTAGAAACAAAGCGATCTAAATCCTTCAGCTTTCCACGGGCCTCCCGATGCAAGTTCCGCGTACTCTACAGCGTTTCAAAACACATCAGCTTAATGTGTAGATCGGTAATGTCTCAAGATATTTACTTCACTTCACAGATGGTAAGTGTTCTTGGAACTGCAATACGAAAACTCTCAGACTTATAAACTATCGGAAACTTTCGCTGGACCCGATCGTATTCTGATGTATTAGCTTCTATACGAAGACGTGCGAAAACCCCTTTAGAAGTACTGCCAGCTAGCCCTTAAAACCCAGGTAGTATACATAAAGCCCCGTCTACCAACGCGCCTGTTATAACATGTAGGCATACCATTCCCTCAATGCAGAAGTTTCCTCCTAATTGATGGTGCAAGTTCGTTAAGCCCTACCAGCAGATCCGTTCCAGGACTACTGTTTACTTGCCTCAAGGATTGCTACACCCTTGTACGTCAAGTGTGTCTCCTAGTGCCTTCTTAAAGGCAAATCTACCGAAATGAAGCCGGTAATGTTGGGCGGTCTCAAATCATATACACACTATTTCTTCGTACCAGTGTGCTCGCATCCCCAAAGCTATTCTCAAGCTAGGCAGAGCGAATAACTTGCGGACACAGCCTTTGGAGTCTCGTGACTGTACAACTGAACCACGGACCACGGACCACGGACCACATGCGTATCATTGCTTGTATGGAGTACCGGCTTGATAGAATGGTAAGTATCCTGTTGGGGAACGGGACCTACACGCTCTGAGGGTACACGCTTGCCGGCTGCGAAGAGTGTTAGAGACACTTAATCATGAACCTGCGGAGGGGTTTTACACACCGGGCTATTGAGCATGTTATTGCGCTTGTTCCTGCCCTTCTTAATATGGCTTTTCAATGCAGAAGAATCAAGCGGTTTGAGCAGCTCAAAACTGCAGAGAAGCTCTGCTGAAACAGACATAACAGCGCCCCAGTTATCAAATTCGCCGCAATACTAAAGAGTTCCGTTAGCACCACGTTCTCAAATAGTTTATTGGTTGTACATACATTTGGTGCGCTGAAAACCGTGACCAGAACCCTATCGTTGAAGAATTCATAGCCGTCTTCCACAACCATGTGTGCGCGACATACAAGATCAAAATCGTGCGTGGCGAGAAAGTCAGTTATGACCTTTTTCCCAAAACAATAGCTTACTCCCCTCTCGTTAGCTTCCCAATCGGCTTCCATGTCAGCCGGATCAGACCAAAGCAAGTCGTTGAGTAAACCGTAGTCCGGGACATCTGTTGGACGAGCAATATTGCGAATATCATCCATATGGCTCAGTGCTGGTGACAAACCACCGTGGACGCAAAAGATTTTCCCAGCAACTATGGAAGCGATGGGCAACGTATTGAAACAATCAACGAATGTCTTCCAAATTTTGACATTGCACCGTCGCTTGCACTCATCATAGAATCCATAAACTCGAGTGACATTAGCGCACTCATGGTTCCCGCGGAGAAGAAAAAAGTTTTCAGGGTACTTGAGCTTGTAACATAATAGCAGGAGAATCGTCTCAAGAGACTGCTTTCCCCGGTCGACGTAATCACCAAGGAAAAGAAAGTTCGCGCTGGGAGGAAACCCACACATTTCGAACATGCGGATCAAGTCAGTATACTGCCCGTGAACGTCGCCGACGATTTTAACCGGGGCATCGAGCTCGAGTAGTGCTGGCTGGGAAAGGAACACTTCTCGTGCCCTCTGACATATGGCTACAATTTCGGCGTTCTTTAGGCAAACGCTTTTGGTGACCTTGCCAGCATATGCAGCGTCGAGGAGACGCTTGATGAAGTCATCAAGATCGATGTCATTGATCTCGCCCATAGCCACACTACTAGGTTGTTCCTCCGGAGGACCGTTTTGTATTAGGTTAGTTGTATTATCTCTTTTCACGAGGATCGAAGCTCCAGGTTGTTGCTGCAATTGTGGGTTGGGGTTAGCAACACCAGATGGCGGTTGGTCCGAGACGTGATCCACCTCTCCAGAGGCTTGGGCAGCACTAATATCTCCGTGGCCTGCTTTCATAGAAGCAGATTGTATAGGGGATGGTGGCGGTTGCGCATCGTCAAATTGGGACACCGGAGATTCTGGTGACTGAGGACTCGTCATGGAGTCAACACGGCTAGACTTAGACACCGCCGACTTGCTGCTTCGGCCGGATCGCACGGACGCGACATCAGATTTGTCTATAAGCGTGTCACCGTTGGAAATGATTGTGGAACTCCGCGGGCTATCCGTCTTCCCACTACCGGGAATCTTAGACCGAAGCGCCTTGAACGAGCGCGATGACTCCTTCGTATCGGACTTTCCAAAGGAAGGGTATGATTGAAGACCATCGGAGCGATCCGTAGCTGCGGCAGCAGTCGAGCCCTTCGGGCCTCCGCCTTCTTTCGAATTTTGGTTTCCCATGCTCTCGGCTGATGTGTCGAGAGGTGTACCAACAAGAATGTCCGAGCCTCGTGCCTCGTAGAATAAGTCCAACCAAGGAAACGAGTGCCCAGACGCCCGTCGTCCGGGATTATTTGGTGTGTACAGATGCCGGTGTTTTCTTCGTTATGGTTACTACTAGGGAGGATGAAATAGCTGCACCAGGACGGCAAGGAGGAGAACGGAGGAGGTTTGGGAAGCCGTTGTGGCGTCCGTCTTTGTGGTTCGAGGCGTGAGACTGCCTGCAACGGGATTCGGAAACAAGCGCCGTATGGCAAGTCCCGAAAGTGTCAAGACCTTGCGTCGGCGTTGGTCCGGGGATATCGGAGGTACAGAGTTGAACGTGCGTAATGGGCGTGTGGGCGTGTGGGTGTTGGTCTATGACGAGAGCACAGGTGGGTACCTATAGGCTATTCATCTATCTGGGTGAGAAAGGTCAGCTCACGTCGCTCACTTCGACTACTATATACTAGGCGTACTAGCGGTATGTCGGAAGGAGATTCAAAGGGCCATGCAATTGGCACCCGGGTTGCGGTGAACAAGGAGTAAATGGAAGCGGTATGGAAAGATAAAGATGGCGACGGATGGAAATGCGGGGAGAAGATTTCTTCAGGTAAGCGCTTGCTTCCTGGCATATGCTGTGTGTGTGTGTGCGTGCGTGCGTGTTGTATGTTGTTAGCGCAGAGAACCAATCTGCCTTTGCACTCTCGTACCGTTATGTGTGGGAGCCCAAACAAAGAGGCGGAAGAGGCGGCGAATACGAGTCAAAAGGCGTAGGAAGAATAGGAGGGAGATATACCATATACCATACTCAACTAACAGCGGTTGCAGGTGTATGGATAAGCCGGGGATGTGGAAACGAACTATAGGCGCTGCTGTCGAAGAAGCGAGACAAGCCAGTTCAACTCGGTCGCAGGGCGGCGCGGCGCCAAGTATACGATGGTTGAGACTAAGCGTGGTGGACACTATCAGTAAGGTTTCGCCGATTGAAGCTGGCCTGGGCAGAAAATAGGCTAGCCGAAGGCACTTGGCTCTATCATTGGTAGGTGCACGTGGGTGTAGTTTCTAGCGGAGAGTCGGACAGTCATGCGATCGAGTCGAGTGTGCCGATGACGGGACGATGGACGGCAGATTAGACGAACGGACGGACAGGCAGACAGGCAGATAGATACGGCAGGCAAAGGAGAACTTGGTACTCGACACTATCTGCTTCGATCACGGGCGAGCGAACGAACGAATGAACGAATGAACGAATGAACAAACGAGCGGGACTGCGTGGTATCAAGGTATCAATAGGTGCCCTAGGTTACAGGCAGCACCCAAAGTTAGGGGACTATTGTGGTGTATGGTGTTATGGTGTATTGGGAACTATGGTATGTAGGTGGTAGACCGCCAAGATGCCGTGGTCTGCAACAACGCACGAGGCTTGGTACGGGCCTAGTCTCAGGTTGCCGCGTTGCTTTTGTCGGTGGCGCAAATATGCTGAATAAAAGCTTGGGACCGTGGACTGGCGAGACTGGTGGGCTGGTACAAATGCAGACGTGAGACGAGACGGGCGCACCGACCAACGTTTAAACAGCGCCAAGACGTCGAGGTCAACTTGGCAATATTCTGGATGGATATCTGGATCTAAGAGACTCGGGCAGTATCTTGGGTATCTTAGGTCTCTTGGGTGTTTGGGGGAATGAGGAGTGACAGAAGATGCTTGTCGCGCCTGCACGCTGCAGAGGATGTGCGTCGTGGGCTGTGACAGGCGTCGAGAGCGAGAGGGGCAATTAAATATTTATTTTTTTCCCTAAGGTATGATGATGTAGGTAGGTCAATGAGAGAGGAGAGAGAGGCAGGTAGGCGACGTTCGGGTGCGGTAGTACAGAAAATTAGTTATCTATTATGCTCTATGCTAGGTTACCTCTTGGTATATGTATGTGTGTATGTACTATGTAGGAACAAGCACACAAGGACAACCAAACCACATGTGCACGGAGCGAAAGCGCAGGGCATGTCTGGAGGGTTCTGTACCGCCCCCCGCAAACGCAAATGCCAGCAGATGCAGCGCAACCCGGACACCTGAGTGGCTGGCCGTTGTCTTGTGACGGGATACAGTAATAATTACCCAGTTATCCGACTCTTGGGCATCTTTTCCTTTTCCAACCAAGGTTACCACCTGCATTGACCTGGCTCGCTTGAGTGTCTGGGCATCTGGGCGTCCGAGCCGTGGCTTCTAATACCAATAGTTAGTTAGCTTATGCGTATCCGTTAGAAACCTTACGAGTTGGGCCTCGAGTTGTGGGGTCAACTACAGGAAGTCAAAGCAACGTTGTTGTCTTGGCTCATTTCTTCACTATCGTCGTCTTCGTTTCCTATACCTCTCCTTCCACGCTAGAACTTCCCCATCTATTAAATAGCCTATTTCTGGTCTTACGTACAGTACACACATTGGAGATACCTATAAGATATTGGAGACATTTGAACCATCTGCCCAAATTCTAAGACACATATACAAGGATTGCCCGTCCAGACTTGGTCGTACATGGCAGGCAAGCAAGATACGGGCGTGCGATGTGATACTGTTGGGTGCCGCTAGTCTGAAGGTGACGCGGTGTCTTGCAGGCTAATCAGAACCATCATATTAATTTGTATTTGCGAATCCCGTCGTTTCTTCGTTGTCGTCATGTCGCCATGCCTAGCTTCCAATCATGGGCTCTCAAGATGTAAATCAGAAGTGCCTCCATCCCACCTACGAAAATAAATAGATTCGATATCTTCCGGATGGGCAGGATGTCTGTCTCGGTATCCCCTGGATGAGAGCCTGATCACTCCAAGGTTGCATTGACGTGGAGGAAACTCCCGCTATTATGCAGTCTGCTATAGGCAAAGGAAGTTGCCGGGTCCTCACAGACCCGTCGTGGAACACAATCGCTAGAGGCATAGATAGGAGTTAAAGACCTCTTTTGGGTGACACGTAAATGTATTTTGATTAGAAATCTGCGAATGGGAGTGCTCAATGCTACAGGTATTTGGATAGCTGCATGCTCTTAGACGACGTGTTTTGAGCGGAGTGAGGGTTCGACATTCCTTCGGAGAGGCCTCCCAATTCCGAGGTGTGCTGAATGTTTTGAAGCCTTAACAATGCGCGAGGTCCGGTCGTCACATCAGTAATATATGTCGTCTGCGAGATTTGCGTCCTTGGCTTCCGCTTGGCGCACGATTTAGATATTAAGAGGAGAGCGTTACCAGTCGTACGGGTCGTTTTACTAGCAGTCTAATGATCTTGGCTACAACATCAATATTCTCAGCCAAACTCAACAGGCCTGACGTTCCTTGCTTGGGCCTCACCTACATTCCTAGCACTTCTGACTCTCGAGGGACGCCGCCTATCAGTTATCTGCCCAAGGAGAAGTCATCTGTTTCGAAGTCGAATCATCAAATAAATTTAACTAGGTATCCGCGGCTCTTGAGCATGTTTTGATGGCTCCAGTTGTCAATGTCGTATCAGCACCAAGCTAGATTCTCGCAATAATCGTTAGACATCGTGAGTGTATTTTTTATGAATGACTACCTTTATTTTTGCGGCTGTAGCGGCTCGGACATCGTGACTGTGAAATCAAAACACGGAAATAGAGGATTACAAAATTGTTCAATGAAGAACCTTTTCAATTACCCAACATTGGCTATGCCTATACTTATCTAAGCAAGTGCCGACAATGAACTCAGCCTTACGCCGTCTAGACCAAACGTAAACTTATCTCCATATATCGGGTAATTCCGCCGGAGCTAGGGTCGGTCAGGCTAGGACTTTATCTCATCCTTCCTTCCACTCAGGCCCATTGATGTTCAGTTTCCAACATTTCTACGAACAAATTTGTGTGCGCGTTGCTTGCACGAATGAGACTTAACTACTTACTTATAGACCGAGCTAAAAACAACAAATTGAGCTGATCTTGAGTTCAAAGTGCTTGACCAGATTCATCTACGTAGTCGTACAGATGCTGATAGAAATTGACCCTTGTCCTTGTTTGTAATTTAATGATTTGTGAAACACTTCCGGAGTGTTAACTCTTATACGGAGGTCGATAGTCTACTAAGTAGGTAGAGGTCTAGTTTAGGGCTTCACGCTTTATTTTTAGATTTATCTGTAAGACCGGCTTTTGACTTAACCAATTATGGGGTCGCGAGTCTGCTAAGTGGGGCGAGTGCGCACTACGCCAGTTCTATCTGCGCCACAATAATGCAGCGGGACGGTGAGCTATGACGATAGACGAGATAGGTAGACGATAGATGATACCTAACCTGACGATAGAACTAGTGTAGGGTACCTACTGCCGCAGGCCGAACAGCCGATCGGTCTACCAAGCTTCTTGTCCGTTCAGGATTTCGTTCTCATTTATTTTGTGAGAATGAGTGTCGACGTAAATCGTAAATAAAGCATGAACATATGTACGCTCGTGATAACGCCACTAATGTACTAGTATGTGCATATGATCGTGGCAGCGACACACTTACACCACATTCTTACGTATCCAGCCTGCCGGTTTATGTAACCCACTGACGTCTTCGGATTGCAGCCATGAACCTAGTCACTCTTGGCCCGAAAGACGACGCGGCCAGTCCCATAATTCTCTTCTGCTGTTCTAGCGATATCGTACATCGTGATCAGCAGCCAATCTGCAGTTACTGACTCAGGTCTTTAATTTGGCGTCTCTGAATTCTGCTTTAGACATATCTCGACAGCATCAAGTATGTCAATGTCGACAGGTTTGTCAACATGTTGTTCTGCCTACTTGTAATTACAATTGATCCTGCTGCAGGGTTTGGGGTAACTGATGCCCGCAATTAATTTGAGACGACAAAAGGTACAATGAACACCTGATAACTCTTTTGAGTAATTTGAGGTCCTCCCCGCATTGAATGCTTCCATGTAACCGAAAGACATTTGTAGGGGACCTTCACTGGCTGGTATTCCGCGGGGGCTGAGCTTGTGCTAACAAAGCCATTGTCAGCTGGGCTGAAGACCCGGACAGAAACCTGGCTCGCCTGGACAGGGCCTGGAAGGTACAAAGTCCTTTCAACAAGCATCGCCCTCTAACGTGGCCACGATTGCGGGTCCTTTTTGCCAAGGGTCCACAGACAAACACTCCTAAATCCCTGCCGAAGTACCGTCGCTAAGTAAAATACAACTAACAGAACCTTCCCACAAGCTATAAGACAAGTACCCTAGTTCGCAGAGATACAATCTGTGTTTCATAGCACTGCACCCTCCGACACGATACTGCGCCACGCTAAACACGTTAGGATCTGCGCCCATCTTACATACCAAAGAAATACAAAAGATTTCCATCCCTTCTTCCGAAACCTGAATTAGAATCCTCTCTCATCCTTTTCCCTCGTTCGTCCTTGTCGACTTTGAATCGTTTGATCCTAACGTGATCTTTTTGGTCGTTTTCCATCTATCACCCGTTTGCGACCGCGACAACAACGTATTCGACCCTACTATCGTTTTTGCAGCGCTGAGATCTTTTTTCTCCAAAGCCATTACATCATTCCTGGCTCCTGAAGCAACCCAAACATCGGAGAGCACCACCAAAAAAACCAGTTTACAGCTACATTGCAGTAACAGCAAGAACATCAAGAACATGAGTGTGGGCCGGTATTTCTGCGTGGCTTTGCCATTTATTCTCACGGTCGCGAGTATCATCGCCGCTCTTATCGCTGGTTTGACCGGTGTGACCAGCAATGACTTATATCTCTTCCGCGTCGATGTTACAAATCTATCCATCGATGCCACGCAACTACAGGACATAGTCAGCAACGCTACCTCGCTCGTATCAGGCGACAAAGTGGACGATATTACCAACGAGGTTACCAACAAGGTTGACGGCGCCGGTGATGACATCAGCAACAAAATCAAGGACGTCGTCGAGCGCTCGCCTCTGTTGACCGTCAGAGACAGTGTTAGCGATACAGTCAGTGATGTGACCAGCGCACTCAGTGGTACTGTCATCAAGGCCT
Source organism: Xylaria sp. 218_066 (assembly GCA_019843955.1). Classification (NCBI taxonomy): domain Eukaryota; kingdom Fungi; phylum Ascomycota; class Sordariomycetes; order Xylariales; family Xylariaceae; genus Xylaria; species Xylaria sp. 218_066. The sequence goes on from JADKYC010000022.1 coordinate 151,486, forward strand.
CTGATATTGGTCTGGCTAACAAATACGACTTCACTCTCTGGGGCTACTGTATCACTCCGCAGGATGGCAAGAAGAACTGCACCAAGGCTGAGTTTGATTGGGCTTCTAAGGAGCTCGATCTGAACTGGGTAGACCGGCTTACCCAGGTGGCCGGGCTCAACATCACTCTTCCGAAGGAGCTCAACGATGGCCTGACTGCGTACAAGACCGTTACGAAGTGGACACAGGTAGTCTTCATTATTGCCATCGTCGCACTAGGCCTGGAACTTCTGGTCGGTCTTTTCACAGCATGCTCACGCGCTGTTTCATGTGTCACGTGGATTATTTCTGGTTTTGCTACGGCTGCTATCATTGCCACGGCCATTCTCTTGACCGTCACCGGCTCCACCGTTATTGGTGTTATTCTGGGTGTTTCAAAGCACTACGGAGTTAAGGCCAACCTCAACACCAGCTTCTTAGCCGCCATCTGGATCAGCGTCGCCTTCGCTATTGGCGCCGGTCTTTTCTGGCTGCTTTCCGTCTGCTGCTGCAAGCCGGAGAACCGTCCTTACAACAAAGGCACGCGCCACTTGGATGGCGAAAAGAATATGCCAACTGGCTCCTACGCTCCTCTCGGCGAAAACCACGGTTCTGGTTACGGCGGTTACAACTACGGTGCCCCTCAACGCGGTGGCGCTCGATCAGATCTCGCTTACGAGCCGTACTCTCATTCCCGGGTCTAAGCGGGATGTTGACAAACAAAATGACGAGAACTTGTCATATGATATTAGACTAGAGTGCTTATATTTCTTTGGTTTGCATTTGCCGGCGCTCGGTTGGGTTACGATTGGTTTAAACGACCAGAGTGTGTATAAGGGGGTTGTAAGAGAGTCAATATGTGCCTTGAGAATACCCAGGGCATTTTGATCGATACCGTAATGAAATAATGATCGCATTTCAAATCAGATTGAGCTTTGTATCAGACAAATGTGCGCTACGTGAACTTGTGTAATGACTGCGAAAACTGCGAAAACTTCAACAGCGCTAATCACGTGCTTGGGTATCGAGTTGCACCAAGAGTCCCGTTCATTGAAACTGTAGCCCCGTTAGGAACTTTCCATAATAGAAAAGCTGTGCCCTACATAACTCACCCCTTCAAGCTGCCGTATGGCATGGTTATGAAGATACTTGAGTGATGTCTTACGAGGTAAGTCTGCTGTTCGTTTGTTTAAAAAAAAATCGTTCATCTATGTGCCAAGGCCCCACAACACGAGTCCCACCAAATACCTAGAAAACCAGTGACATCCAAAGACATGGCATGAAAGCTATCATGTATGAAAAAGAGTACACATTCATATGACGTGGTTACTAATCTCCAGTATTTGCAGGTGGCACCTCCCGGCCTACTTCGCCGCGAGTATGTGCTGAGCCCGATCACGGCACTTGCGTTTCTAACGTTGGGGGAGAAGCAATACCTACTCGCGGCCGAAGACACAGATATCAAGATCTACGACGTCGCATTCTCAAAGCTCTGTGGCACGTTACCTGTCTTCCATGCACAGCCAATCCACGGGATTTCCGTTCCCCCAGCTGCTGAGGACCGCGACAGCTCAAGTGGTTCCGGAAGCCCCTCCCAAATCCTCGTCTGGGGTGGCCATGCCGTCAAAGTACTCCCTACTCGCGTCGTAGAGGATCTGATTTTCGCCAGCTCTCGGGATAGCGATGACAAGATTCTCGGAGGATCCAGCTTAGCGGCCACGGCGCTTTCTGCGCCTGAAGCTATAGCTCCCGATTGGATATTCGACGGCCGTATCTCGCCCTTTGATGATAGTTGCGTCGTTCTACTCACGGCGCATAATGAAGTCATCCGGGGACATGTGAGCGCAGACCAAAATGCGCTTCTTTTGGGACAAGTGCAGTCCCCTTCGCGCCCCATCTTGTACTCGGGAAACTTCTTCTGGGTCGATCGAAACTGCGTACTTGTGGCGGCCGGCACTGTGTTTGGCGAAATTGTGGTTTGGAAGTGCTACCTCGACTCTGATGTCGACATTGATGGCCACGGTCGCGGTACTGGAACAGAAGGCGCACAGGACAGGAGGGAGTCGGTCGGCTGCGAGGTGCTGTTCGTTTTCTCCGGTCACGAAGGCTCCATCTTTGGCGTCCACATTTCCCCCGAGATACGCATGAGTTCTGGGGAAACTATCAGACTCCTCGCCAGTTGTAGTGACGATAGGACAATACGAATTTGGGATATTACGGAACGAAGCGATGAACCCACGAATGACGACAACGAGTACGGAACACAGATTTCTGACGCGAGGCAGACTGGCTTCGGCGATTCTATTGTCGGCTCTATAGGGCTGGTTAACAGCCAATCAAGGTGTGTCGCGATGGCTATGGGCCATGCATCCAGGATATGGCAAGTCGAGATCAGAACTCCAGGTGCCCTTTCTAGGGGGGATATGGTCGAGGTTTATTCATTTGGAGAGGATGCTACGATGCAAAAGTGGCACCTCGAATTGGGAACAGGCTTAGGGGCTACTTCCAAAATAGGGGCACCGAATAGCTCCAGTCGGCCTCCCTCTGAGTTGAAACACCACGAGACCTTTTCTAATCATAACGGGAAGCAGATCTGGTCGCATTCCATGCTTGCCACTGAAGATGTTCTTTTAATAGCTACTGGTGGTGGAGATGGCAAGATAGCGCTCATGGAGCACGGCTCCAACTACTCGTCCAAAGCCTTGAATGATGCAACGAACGACATCGACCATTACCCGCGATCTATAGAAGAATTTGATGTGTCTCCGATATCTCTTGTCGAAAAATGCCAACGGCAGAACCTTGGAACTGTCCCTTCCCTCTCGTCTTTCAAGCATGGAAATGGAAAGGAGACGTTCCAAAGCTTCGCATTCATAACAGATGACAGACTACTCATCACGACAAGGTCAGGCCGCCTATTCCTCGGTAGCTTTGGTACCAACATAGAGTGGAAAGAGCTCGCAATCCCAGATACCATTCGAAAGACTATACAGTCATATACCATCCTCAGAAGTTCAAGAAGAGCTGCGACGGCTTTTATCGGAGCTCCTAACGGCGAGTTATTTTATTATCACGAGGCTAGTGGTGGTTCGCTTCAATCATTTCACAAAGCAGAGCGAAAGATCACGGATATTATCTGTCTTTCCGATACTCTAGCTACGTCTCAACATACGGGTCACAGTGCCGTCGGAGGACTTAATAATTACATTGAACTTCTCGTTATGGTGTTCGGAAGTACAAAGGGGGAACTTCTCCGTCTTGATCAAGACCGCACCTTAATACAACGAACAGAAATCAGAGTACCCGATGAATTCATCGTCACCAGTGCCGCATGGTGTCATAATTATCTTATCCTCGGCTCTAGAAACGGGAGCATATCAGTCTTTGACCTGGCCAGTAATGGTGGACAAGCTCCCATTCTGACTATGGAAGTAAATATTGGCGACAAGGTCACCTCTATTCTTCCCTTACCACGGCGATCCGAGCACTCGCCGCCTTATTTCCTAACGACCGCACGCGACGGGAAGTATAGGGTCTACGAGATTCTTAATGCAACAAGCAACTTTCAACTCCGCCTGCTACACGAGACCAGACCGCCATTCGGACCCCTGATCGAAGGGTCCTGGCTCTTCGACAATGCAGACGGGAAACACAATCTCATGCTCTGCGGCTTCCGCGGCAAATACTTCGTAGTCTGGAACACGACACAACAGCGCGAGGTCGCGACAATCGACTGCGGCGGCGGACATCGCGTATTCGACCAGGTGCAGATCGGGGGAAACCCCGAAGGTCTCAGGTTCGCCTGCACCAAGGCGTCGCAGATGAAGATCTTTTGGCAGACGCGCGCGCCGCATCTCTCGCTGAAGACAGGCGGGCATGGCCGCGAGATCAAAGCCGTCTCGGCCTCGGGGAAGTACGTCGCCACGGGCGCTGAGGACACTATGATCCGGATATGGGAGCTCCGCGACAGAAATCGAGGAGAGCAGCAGTTGCGCTGCGTGCTCGCTTTGGAGAAGCATAATACCGGTATTCAGAAGCTGAAGTGGTTCAACGATCAATACCTCTTTAGCAGCGGCGGTAACGAGGAGTTCTTCGTTTGGCGCGTTACGACGCTGGAAAGTGATATCTGTCCGCTTGGTATCGTATGTGAGGCCGTATTCCCCGACCGCACCGAAGTGGGCGATTTACGGATCACGGACTTTGACGTGCAGTGGTTGGGCGAGAACGCTAACGATGAAGCTGACGGTAACGACATCATATCGGAGGAGTCGCGGACGAATCCCAGGTTCTGCATCACCATGACGCTCTCGAATTCTACAGTGCAGAGTTACCTTTACTCTGAAGGGCAAGGGTTCCAGCTTTTGGGCAGGCGGACGTATACGGGTGCCTGCCTCACACAACTCAGACATCTAAATTTCACAAACGGATATTATCCGCAGGTTCTGACAGCTGCTACTGATGGTCATCTAGCCGTGCTCACAGACATAAGATCCCCCACAGACGAAACCGAGGATTCGAAAGACATACTCGTCACGAAACTCCACCAGAGCACGGTGAAATCACTCGACATGCGTCGTGTCACCACCGACGCTGGGACGTCGTACCTAGTCGTCACAGGCGGCGACGACGATGCGATCGGCGTGGTTCATCTACATCGCTCTGCGGGACAATACGAGGTCCGTAATAAATCCATCCTGCGCTCCGCGCACGCCGCTGCCGTGACTGGTCTGGGGATAGTCCGGCTCGAGAACGGCGAGCGGGATGCGGTGGTCGTCACTGCGAGTAACGACCAGCGCGTCAAGACGTGGCGGCTTGTCGACTGGCAATCTGCCTCCATGCGGGTTCACTTGCTTGATGATCGGTATAGTGGCGTAGCGGATGCTGGGGACTTGGAGGTTGTGGGAGAAGACTATATAGATGGGGATCTAGACAATAAAGGTAGAGGGAGGGTCCTGGTTGCTGGCGTTGGTATCGAGGCTTGGGATGTTTCTTGATGGTAGATAGAAGCTTGTTTTAAATAAAAAGGTATGTGTAACCAGACGTGCTGCTGGACAAAAGAAGGCAAAATGTGATTTCAACTGAACTAAGTCCAAATATTTCATCTTGATCAGAAGACGAAATCAATCCTGTATATAAGCCCCTGGTAATTTCTTTTAATAGTAGATACCTCTTTGTGTAAAGGTTACCTAAAGCATGATAGAGGGGAAACTCCCACGGGTAGTGTATGTGAGACGCCCCTATATAATCTTTGGCGTCTTCCAAATTTGCGACAATCCAGCAATAGTAGCTTGTCCTATGTTTTCGTGGCCTAGTTGGTTAGGGCGTCTGTCTTACAAGAGATTTAAAATCTTGAAGCTCACAGAAGATCCCCGGTTCGAGCCCGGGCGAGAACATCCTTTTGCTGTTGAGTGGTAAATTTTTGGTAGTCTGGTTCCAATCAACGTTGTTCCTTTTTAACGTCTTTCGTAAGGATGCGATTTAGTCTATGCAAGTTTAAGTACTATGACTTGATCTCTAATCTTATCGATACGCCAATCGATCTTAGATGTGGGGCACCGGTTAGCTGTTAGATCGTTAATGCACGTTGCCAACAGCAGCTAGGAACAAGGTCTTAGACGATAGTACAAAAATGAGCAACGCAGCAGCCCGAGCTTTGCTACGTCAGGGACTCGCCCGGTCCCAGGCGAGGAGAACGTGAGTCTGCTCAATTGAGTCTCCAAGGTATCATCCTCGCTCACCCTCACCACAGTAGCTACGATGTAGCGCTTGCGAGCGCCCGGCCGATATGCCAGCGTTGTGAACGGCCACTCCTCACACCTACAGCTACCAGGCCACCACCATCACAGCTTTCTCTCGGCACACGAGCCTTCCATGCGTCCCCGACATGTTATAAAAAGAAGAAAGAGGACACCCAGAAGCCCGCGAAGGGGAAGCCGAAAGAGAAACCCGCCAAGAGCAGCACCAGCACCAGCACCGAGACGGACGATGGGCCGAAGCACCCCCAGCCATCCCCCGACGAGCCCCTCAACTTCGCCGACGTCGAGTCCCGGCTGCACAAGCACGCCGAGTACTTCAACGCGTCGCTGAAGAAGATGCACACGGGCGGGCGGTTCGACCCAGACGCCGTGGGCGCGCTCCAGGTGACGGTGGACAAGAAGAGCGGGGAGGCGTATCCGCTGCGCGAGCTGGCGCAGGTGGTGCCGCGCGGGGGGCGGGCGGTGTCGCTGCTGGTGCACGAGGCCGAGTACGTGAAGCCCATCATGAGCGCGGTGCAGGCGAGCCCGGACTTCAACCAGCAGCCGCAGCGCGACCCGGACAACGAGCTCGAGCTAATCCTCAAGATCGAGCCCGAGAAGCGCGACGAGCTCGTCAAGAGGGTGAAAGCCGTCGCTCACGAGTGGCGCGAGCGCATACGCGCCGTGCGCCAGAAGAGGGATAAGCTGCATGTCACTTGGAAGAAGGATGAGTTGATTGGTCCTGATCTTAAGAGGACGGCGGATAAGGAGCTTGAAAAGGTTATTAAGGCTGCTGTTTCTGAGGTTGATGAGGCGGAGAAGAACACTCTTAAGATCGCCGAGTCGAAATAGAGCGGTGTCTTCATAGCATTGTGTTGCCTGGAAGCAATATTCTTGAAGAATCAAAGAGAGACAATACAAAAAGGATACCAGGTATCTCAGTGTGCTTGTACAGTATATAGCTGCTCTTTTACAAAGTTATATAGTACAGTTAGGTGTCAGAGCCGTAATCTAGCTGTGTCATGGACACGTTCGTCGTCGATTGTTCTTATGCCTTCAAGGATCATTCTTTTTAGACTTTCTTCATCTCTAAGAACTTGCCCTCGCTCCAACGGCAGCCTTCGCAGGCCCCGTCTTCCCGCCAGGTAGCAGACTCCTGATCTTCTCCTCGATACGCCGCTGCGCATCTGCATTCCACGTGGCGTCTCTCTTGACATAGTTCCGCACAACACCAAGTGTATCGCCAAGTTCAGCATACTGCGGACCCTGGTACGTGCCGAGCAGCGCGTCCTGAAGAACCGCATCCTTGGTCTCCTTAGGGACAGGCGCAAAGGCCTCTAGGCCCATCGCCTCCGCCGACCACTTCTTGACCTCCTCCGTCGGGAAAAACACCCCCGTACCCTTGTTATACTGCGTCCACATATCATCTGATCGCAGGGTATGCAGAGGATGGAACATCTGTCCGCCGCCGAGGATGCGCGCCTGCCGCAGCACCGTCTCGTCTTTCGCGAAGCTCGATTTCGCCGTCGCTACGGCGGGGCCCCAGCCCACGAGGTCGCTTATCGACATCGAGGGGTCGAACTGGGTTAGCGAGCCTCGCTCCTTGGCCTCCCGCGCGGCGATGACTTCGGGAGACCAGTCATCTTCCGCCCCGCCGTCTTCATCTTGGTTTTCTCTCTGCCCCCCTCGTCGTCGTCCGCCCCGTCCTCCCGAGCCGCCTCGTCCCCCGCCACGGCCACGGCGTGCTGAACCCATTGCACCGCCTGCGCCGCCGCCTCTTCCGCCTCGACCCCCTGCGCCGCCACGGCTGAAACCACCTCTGCCTCTGAAGCCGCCTCGTAGACCGCCGCGGATGATGTTGGCACCGCCGGGGGATGAAGCGCTGGGAACCGCGATGGGGGCGGAGTCGGACCGAAAGTCTAGTTTTCTGCTGAAGGTGGTGTTTGATTTCTGGGGAGGTGGTGATGGGGTTATGTTGTTCATCTCTAGGAGGTCGGAGAAGGCGGCGGCGGCTCTTTGCCTCCCAGTCGGTCGTGGGTTGCTGCCATTGTTGCCGTCTTGAGGTGCCGCGGCGAGTTGCTGGGCGGTGGAGAATGCTCGCAGAGAGGCCGCGACGCCGTCTGCCACTCGACTGAAATCAGCCCTTGTGCGGCCGATGGCCGAATTGAATGGTTGGCGTATCATCGGGCTTAATTGCTGTGGTTTGTAGAATGGGTGCTTGCTTTGGCGGAAATTTTGAGGATTAGAGGTACCTACCTAGTTAGTGTATATATGCACTAAAACAGGTATCTCATATAATGGGTTTATTGTCTCAGCAAGGTATATCCCCCAGGCCGTGTCACGACAAAATCCTCTAGATCAGATAATTAATCTATCTAAGATACAGTGGTAACCTTAACCTAATTACACCCAAAGCATATAACAGGTGCTCATTTCTGTGATCGAGTATAAGGCACTACGTCCTAAACTGTTGCTCTCTTCGTGTATAGTATTTCGAGAGCCCTCTCCCCTCCCTACCATGTTGATGTTTAATTAGTAATGGCCAGTTTAATTTGAAGACTGAATTTCGACAACTTGTCAATATCAGACTGAAGCGTGGCAAGCATCACTTCGAGTGATTTGGTATCATATTTACGGGAGCTACCGCTGGCTATTTTCTCTCCCTCTTTTATGGACTTGGCCAGCTTTTGTGCACTCTCCTGAAACGATTTACCAACACAAGTTTGTTTGTTAGTCTTCTGTAGGTCTTCGTGTCGTTAGAGTAATAAAGGCAAATTGCATCGGGAGATAAAATCATACCCACAACAGCGCTCACCGAAACGGCAATCCTTAGTAATACCTCTAAAATAGCCCTTCCTAGCTGACGGTAGAGATCTGAGTCGCTCTCAAGGGGGCTATCTAAATCCCGGTCGGAGAATCCAACTTTCCATAAGCAGAGTTGATCGCGCTTTTTGCCTAGTTGAAGCCGTGCCTCGTCCCAGCAGTTCTGCCCATATTTTGTGTCACTAGGATTCAATTTCGCAGGCGAGTCGGTTATTCCAGGGACGGGTGTCTCTTTGGTCTGCCACGAGCGAGAATTCGTCTCCCGCTCGCTCATAATGCCTTCAAGCTGGGGGGTTTGCGGAGGAGCGGGATCAAACGAGAACGGCCACGATTCCTCGCCTAGTATTAAGAGCCAGAACTCGATCGTGCCGTAGAATAGCTTGGATATGGTTCTCGGCGGGAGACCCACGGGCTTGTTACTGCTCTTATTTAGATTCGAAGAGATCCGTGTGCCTTTTTGTGATAAATTTGCTTCAGATAAGCCAGTTAGTTCCGCCATTTCTTGGAGTGGGGGAGTTCCGAAACAATTGAGATGATATTGACTAAAGTCGACGGGCTTGATAAACGAGAGATGGAGAATGAGAAAGGCGTATGGCTTTAGAACACATGTAGCCTGTAACAATAGGCAGTAAGTTTCCACCAGCTCTTTAAGAATCCAGACGGTAATGTCAAATGGCGCAATGTATTGTTTAGATGTATCTCCTCTCTCCCTTCTGTGTCCCTCGAAGCGGTCGGTGGGCTCTCTGAGCTTCTATGCTCAACCAATAGCATATAAATTTTAACCAGTCTTATCTCACCCCCAAAAGATATTGTCCCGAATCCCTGCACCTGAACACTTTGTCTCTAGGGAAGGACATAGTATTCTACGATGTGAAGGCTCCCTACGACGGCCTTAAGCCGTTCCTAAAAGTGGAGATTGAACGCCAGCAGAACAAGACTACTCTCGATACCATGGGTCAGGCTGGTGGCTCCTGAATCTCGCCCTGATCCTCCTGCAGTCTGGCCTTTTCCGGCATATTGATGCGCTCCTAGAGAGGGTGGGCGAGGAGCAATACCGAGAACATATCCTCAGACAGATGGAAATAGCAAATGACAGGTTACTAAAGAAATACTTGGGTATAGTACGTAGTCGTGCTGAGTTGAATTCCGAAGACGAGGATGATCGCGCCGAAAAAAGTATTACTAGGTCATTGTTTTCTCACTGAAGATGATCGCCCGGGATTTGAGGCCGTCCGAGGATACTGACTACCCAAATTGCTAATAAAATACAGCTTGGTACATAGAAATACCTTTGTGTTCGATGAGTACTGAGTCCGATGGGATTAAGTAGGGTTTTGTAATCATGCAAAAGAATTATGAGCCGGTGTTATCTTGACTTGACTGATCGTTCCCAATATAATGTAGTACCTTGTAGGCTTTCATGTTCTGCGGCGGTTTCACTACGTGCGTGTGGTTATACTTCATAGAATTATCCTTCATTATGAGCCGTGGAAATAAAGCTAACTCTGCAGCGGCTTGCCCATGCCGCCATATGTGATCATCTTGATATGCTGATATTCCTCTATACCATACTTGGATCCCTCTCTGCCAAAGCCAGATTGCTTGACACCTCCAAATGGCGCGGCTGCATCAGAGATAATGCCAGTGTTGACGCCTACCATGCCAACCTCCAGATTTTCTGCTACCCGGTGTATCCTCTCCAGATCCCTCGAGAAGAAGTAGCCGGCCAATCCGACATCAGCAGCGTTAGCTAGGTCAACGACTTCCTGCTCGGTTTCAAAGGGGAAGAGGCCGGCAACGGGGCCGAATGTCTCTTCACACGCGATCGCCATGTCTTTTGTCATGCCTGTGATCACGGTAGGTTGATAAAAGTTGGACCCGAGGTCCGGCATCTTCTGGCCGCCCACGACGACTTTCCCGCCTTTCTGCTCCGCGTCTTTCACATGAGCATCGACCTTGGAAACGGCGCGATCGTGTATTAGGGGACCATGTGTAACGCCTTCGTCGAAGCCGTGGCCCACCTTGAAACCCTTGACCTTCTCGGCGAATTTCTCGGCGAATTCGTCGTAGATGCCTTTCTGGACGTAGATACGGTTTGCGCAAACGCAGGTCTGGCCCGATGAACGGAACTTGGACGCGATGGCGCCGGCAACCGCTGCATCGACGTCGGCATCGTCGAATACAATGAAGGGTGCATTTCCGCCCAGCTCCATAGATAAGATTTTCAGAGTCGATGACGCCTGCTTTACCAGAAGTTTTCCGACACCCGTAGAACCCGTAAAAGAGATCTTCTGGATAGTAGGATGTGTTGTCAGGGTCTCACCGACTTCGGGAGTGTTCTTGAGGGCGGTCACGATGTTCACAACGCCCTTCGGTATCCCGGCTCGGTGAGCAAGTTCCGCCAGTGCCAGTGATGTGAATGGCGTCTCGCCTGGAGCTTTGCATACTGTCGTACAGCCTGCAGCGAGGGCAGGACCAATCTTACGCGTGATCATCGCGGCAGGGAAATTCCACGGCGTGATCAGTCCGCAGACACCCACGGGCTGCTTTAGCGTCACCACCCTGTTACCGGGCACCGTCGCCGGTATCGTGTCGCCGTATGCCCGCGGAGCCTCTTCACTGAACCATTCGAAGAACTGCGCGGCATAATTGACCTCGCCTTTTGCGTCCGCGAAAGGTTTGCCGTTCTCCAAAGTGATTAACTTCGCCAAGTCCTCTGAGTTCTCCATTACTAGGTCGTACCATTTCCGTAATAACTTGGACCGCTCGCGGCCGGTCTTCGTTTTAAAGGACTTGAAAGCCTCGGCGGCGGCGGCGATGGCCTTCTCGGTGTCTTGCGCGTCGAATTCGGGGCAAGTTCCGACGAGCTTTCCCGTCGCAGGGTCGTGGACCTCGAACGTCTTGCCCGAGGCAGCTTTTACCCATTCGCCATTCACATAGCACACGTCCGTCTTGAATAGAGACGGGTCATTGAGCTAGAATCAGAATCATCAACGGATAAGTCAATTGTTTTCCTATACCAATGCGAAGTGCTTGCGACTAGAGAAAGCTCACCTTTGGGGCCATTGTGGAAGCTAATCTCGAAGTTACTAACGGAAGGGTGTTTCTCTGGAATTGTGATCTAACAGCGAGCCGCGTAGCGGATGCAGCGCTCTTTTGTAGAGACCGTATCAACACCATGACGTACGATTCCGACACGACCAATTAATTGATGGGGTGTATTTCGTGAGAGGGAGCTATATGTTAGGTAAGGGATAAACTTGGTCCCGAAGCTACGCTGACCGGCGGAAGCTATCCCCATCCATGACGTTGTCTGCCCCGGCCGGAGCTGCATCGGCACAGATCGGCTATTGAGGGGCAGCATTTTGTGCTATACCCCTTGCAGTCAAGGAGTTTCGGAGTTAAACACAGCTCTTCTTCGGAGTGGTGCTTATGCAATATCCAACTCTCCGTTCATCCTCAAGATCTCCGAGGCGTGTTTCATTTCAAGCTGGTTGGACCGAAGGACGGCATTGACAAATGTATATTCAGGGAAGCCCTGTACCTCATGAGAAGAACGAAGTATGGGTTGTAGCTGAGAAATATACCTGGAACCCTTCGTATCCACACTCTTACAAGTTCCCTCGACAAACACACAATCGCAATGACTCTAGACAGAGTAAGCTGGTGTATCATGTAAATATATTTATATCCCTGACGAGCCTGAGATAATCTCCAGGCCTTCCCCGGTAGATCTTGGTACTGAGGTCCGGTGTAGATCCACGACGCGGCATGCTAAGCTCACCTAAGGATGTCTTCCCCGCATCCTTTCCGATCATGTGCCGCCACCTAGAATGCATGATGTTGCTATCCCAATAGGGCAGCTCGTGTTACTACATCGCTACATTTCTGTGCTACTCCATCATAGGGCCAGGAAATAAGGCAAGGATGGAAAGCATTTGCAAGGGATGGACGAGTGAGAATGGGGCCGACGAACCCAGGCTTTTGCTGGTTCATGGTACCTGATGGAGAACTTGTTCGTGGCGTCTCCCTCCAGTAGTATTTCGGCCCCTTTGTCATACTGCATTGACGCTCGACGTCTCGACAGAGGAAAAAGCCAGGTGGTGAATTGTGAATGTAAATTCCTGCCGTAGAACGGTAGAACCCAACAGCATCATGGCTGCACTTTTCTGCCTGTTGGCACTGTCCGGGTCAGCGATAGCAAAGATTGTATCGAATACGTCGTTGCACCCGTCAATAACTGCCGAAATCATCGTGGGCGAGCCGCTCGATGGGTTCGTGAGTTTCTCAATTGAATTTGCATCATTTCCCGATTTTGCAGGCAGGTCGTTTCCTATACCGTTAGTTATATCGGTAGCTCCCATCGCTCACAGATTAGCAGGAAACACATCAAATCCGAATAAGTTCTCAAACAACTTGCTCAACAACTTAGGCTATCTCACCGGAACGAAACCATACATACGGGTTGGAGGAAACACGCAGGATTACGCCATATACAACCCGAATCTAACGATTGCGCTGAACGGCACTGTCAACGTCACGCGATCACCGGACTATCCGACGACGATTGAGATTGGGCCGTCATTCTTCGAGTCATATTCGACATGGCCAAATGTGAAGTTCAGCCATGGCTTTAACATGGGAGGAAACCACGATGACAGGCAGTGGGCCACACTGATCCAGACTGCGGCGATTGCTTGCAAGACACTAGGCAAAGACAAGCTGTATTGGTGGGAATATGGCAACGAACCGGATCTCTTCTCAACGAGCTCGCAAGGCCCGGTGCGCCCGTCGAACTATAATGAGTCCGATTACGTAGCGGAGTGGCTGGCTGCTACGCGCGCTATCAAAGGTGTCATCACTGAATCGTGTCCTGACTTGTTGGGTAACGACACTTACGGCTACCTTGCGCCTTCGTTCGCGGGCCTTGGGAATAGTCTCAAAGCACCGCGCGCATGGGCTGATGGCCTTAATACAGATGGGACTGTACGATATTTTTCTGCGCACAAGTGAGTTGGTTCTTCTTCACAATATTGTCCAACCCCTTAAATCTTTCAAAGATATCAGGTATACGACTCAAGTTTGTCAACTAACAACCTCGCCAGTTACATATCGGGTGCAACCTCACCAGGCGTGACGTTACAAGGAACGCTGATGAACCACACACGCACACGTTCCAGCGTAGACACGCATGTCTCAGAATTCTCCCAGATCTCACCCAGCGCCCCAGGTCTAAGGCAGATCATGGGCGAGACGAACTCGCTCTACAACCAAGGAAAACCGGGGTTATCGAACTCCTTCGGGGCCGCGCTCTGGGGGATCGACTTCAACCTGTATTGCGCCAGCGTCGGCATCGGGCGCGTGCACATGCACATGGGGACCAACTACCGATACGCCTCGTGGCAGCCCATCACGACGGACCTCGCGGTCGTAGGGACCAAGGCGCCGTACTACGGCAACATCGCCGTCGCCGCGTTTCTGGGAAACCTGCGGATCGAGCCCGTGCGCGTGGCGCATCTGGACTTGGGAAACTCGGAGGGTGGAAATAGCACGGACCCCCAAGTCGGCGTGCAGGATGCCGCGTACGGGGCGTACGTCGATAATGCGCTCACGCGTATCATGGTCATCAATATGCGCGCGTACAACTACACCCTCAACGGCACGGGGAACCTCGACACGCGTAACCCGGCGCCGCGCAAGGCCCGCACGTATAGTTTTGGTGTTGATGGGTTTCCGGATGGTAAGGAGGCGCTTGTGCGCAGGTTGTATGCGAACGGAAGCGATGCTATCACGGGCATCACGTGGGATGGCCTCAGTTATAACTATGAGCTGAACCTGGGTAAGCCTGTGCGCTTGCAGAATGTCACGACGGGGGAGAGGGTTTCGGTTAAGAGTGGCGCCGTTGAGGTCGCTGTCCCGGACTCGCAGGCTGTTGTGCTGGATTTTGGGGGAGTTTGAATTGTTGAGGAGGGGTAGAATACATATGAAGGTATCAGCTATTAGAATGGTGGACAATATCGTGGTAGCAACTTAAAAAGGCCTGAAATATCAATGAAAGTAAAAAAATATACGTAGCCAAAATTACTAGTATATGGATGATAATGTAGCTAGAACATTCGTGTCGTATAATTTTCGTGGAGCGCCTGGGAAACTTAATGATTTACCTATGCTGGTTTTCGTGACTGGTAAGGTTTTAAAGCCATAGCAATTGGTCTTTCTGACATTGATAAGTAGACTATAGTAGGTACACATTTATATAGCAAGCGTGCGCCAAAACTCCGACCCATCATCTTCCCCGAGAGATATCCGTACAAATCCCACGCAAAGTCCACGGCTAATCATCATCATCAACATTAATCAAACGTCTGGGTATCCGAAATCTCATCTTCTTTCATCCATCTGCCGGGGCCATTGAGCCATTCGCTCTTTCTTGTTTATTTGAAATTAATTTTTTTTTTCGTTGGAAAGTTACTGTTGCTGGCGCGCAGGATTCTTCCTGTCCAGGGTGTTGAACGCCGTCGTCCGCGGGGTGTAGGGCATGAGACCGGTTCGCGGGGTCGGTGGGATCGACTGCATCTCCCAAGACGGGCCCTTCCTGTCTCTGGAGCCGCCGAGCGGCTCGTCGTCTTCGTCGTCCGAATCCCAATCCCTCGTATCGCGCTCATTCGGTACCATGGCCCAGATGGTGAGGCCGAGGTTAACGAGAGTTACCACGCTGTTTTCAGGCATTGTTAGCATAGTGTAGTAGTAACTAGGCCAGGCCGGCAGTTCCGGCCGCAGGGGATGCTTACAACATGAGCGAGAAAGCGGCAAATGTGCCCTTCGCGCTGGTGCAGTATCCTTGAATCTGGACGTTCGCAGCGACGCTACAAGGCTTCGCGATGTACCATGCGACGCGGCTCGGGCGTGTGGGATCCAAGTAGTCCGGGCCTGCCTGTCCACCTAGACTGGCGGCATATAGAGCCACGAATGCGACGTTAATGGGTAGGATGATGATGGGGAACCAGAAGTCCATAATGATTCCGATCAGTCTCGTGATGAGGAAGAACAAGCTGATGATGGCGATGGCGACATTGAAGTCGGTCAATCTGAGTCGGGGTGAAGTTAGGATCTCGTTCCGACAGGGAAGGAATCGGGAAACTCACGTCCTTGACCATACGAAGGGAATCTTGGGTGGAGGTTGCCCATTGGCGTAGGCAAATTGGATGAGTGAGGGATTCGAGTTGAAGCCTAGTTGGTAGCCGGCCCTCCATAGCTTCGTCCGGTATGTATCTGGTTGTGCGAGCGCGGTGAGGACCAGTAGAGTGACGGTCAGCGCAAGCTCAACTATCATCATGATCCACATAGCGGCCGTTGAAGGCCATTTTCTCTTCAGTATCCTATACGCCATGGTGAAAGTGTATGATATACAATGTGTTTCGCCTTAGGATATCGATCGTTCGAAAATAGTAGCGAAATGTCGCAGCAGAGCCTCGCGATACTTTCTCCAACTGCTTGCTCAATTACACAGCCTGACGTAAAAGGGTATCCAGACGGCTTCAGGGCCAATATCGTCGACCTATCACTTTGTTCATTCACATCTATTCGCTGCAACAACGATTATGTCGTCGACAACGATAGATCAGTTGTTGGTCATTCAGTCAGTCCGTCAAATCCGACTTTCAAGAAGATAAGGTCGAGGCCGACCGACCTCCAACTTTGGGGGTCACCCATTTTAAGAAATGGCGGGCGCCAGCATAACGCAAGCACCAGCAAAAGCGGCTGCAGGTTGGTCACAGACTCTGGGGTGGTGATATGTTGGGGGCGGGCCAATAAGAGAGGACGGCGGCGAGGTTAGGGAGGGCTTGTACTGCAGTAAGCGCCGAGCTGTGGTCTATTGGCGAGCCCAGGGACCACACAATGGGCGCTTCGCTCTCGGCGTCATGGCCTGCCGCCTCGGGATTGGCCCTTGTCGGCCGGGGTCCCTGAGCATCCATTCACCAATCATCGCCCGTCTTGCCGACCAAGCTATGCCGACCGGGGTTCCTATTCGTTGGTCTATAACCAACCCTCTTAAGAGCTGTGATACTTGCTCAAGCACCAACCCTCGCCCCTCATAAGTAGATCGTCCCGCACTTCGGCTCGCGTTAGCTCGATTGATGTTAAATCATTTATCGCTTTCTACTTGTGTATATGTATACTCCTCATTTAAGTATGGTCATTCGTATGGCTGAAAGGACTTGCCCATTGATAACTGCAATAAGCACCGCGCTGAAAGCCCACCGCTCAATTTTTGCACACACCACTCTAGATGATATGAAGTGTTACTTTTTTCCTAAGGGTGAGATGGGCAGAATCAAGTATATCATACCTCAAGCTTACCTACACGTCTCCCGTAGTATGTGCATAAGCAGCTTATGTTGTACACCCCCAATCTCTATAATTAGCCGACCGAACTGCATAGGTATACTACATGTAGAAATGCGGCACACGCCATCTTACAAAGTTATTATGCTGGAAGAGTTGCACGCTTTGGACACTCACGTCATATCAGTGATGCATATTTGGTCACAACCGAGTCGGACATGGTACGATGCGTTCCGCATCACGCCTGGCGCTCTTTAGCGGCCGTTGAGTTTATTCGCTTCTAGTGGGTCTTTTTATATGACTATAGCATATGAATAGAGGGTTCTGGTGAAGGCAATTAACTGCCTTCAAGATAGAGATATGTAAGTTCTAGTTGTCCCATGTTTTCTGTAACAAATCTTTACCTAGGTACTTATTTTCCGCCATACTTGACTTGAAGCCGTCAAAAAAACCTCATTTGGCTAAGCTTATATAACCTCGTAATATGCCGTAGAATAAACCTTACCCAGAAAAAGGGGGAAACAGTATATTGGTGATGTAGAAGAGATGGAGAGTCTAGTACAAGGGTGCCATTCACAGTTCTTTAAGTAAGCCGCACGCTTCGTTCCTACCAACACAGTACCTGTATTATCGGGCGGGAATCAAGAACACCAAGTTAATAACTTAAGCCAATGTATGATTCGTCATCAAAGTATAGCATAATCGTTCCCGAACCTTGATTACTGCCTTATAAAGCTTAAAATGGGTAACAAACCTCAAATAAGGTTGCTAACAACACTGAGGCATAAAGTAATTCATGTAGCTATTTTCTATATAAAGGGGTAAGTAGTTATATCTTAGAATTTCCCCTTGTCGTAAATCTACCGAGTGAACTTCCCGCACGAAATATACCTACTTTTATTTAATCCATAACGCCCAATTATGAAAGGCCATGTCGCTTTAGCAGGGCGGCCGCCCCCATATCCCGAAAGCTTGCAAGGCAGTTCAGGTCCTACTACAACAGAGCCCCCAGAACTCAGTCCATGGCAGAGACGCTAGAACATGGAATGGCTGAACGAAGCTTATATCCCCCATATGCGTCGTAACGACTTACTAATGAAACAGCCGTCAAACCGCGACGAAAACTACTTACTGTATGAAGAAACCAGACTAGGTACGGCAGTTTGTGTCGAATGCTATAGAAGCAGGCGTAGCTAGCCCAAAGAGCGCGCTAAAGAGGACGCAGTGGCCGTACGGGACAGGCTACTTGACATGGCCAGTCCATATGCTCGCTTGTGATGCCAGGAGGCTTTGGGAACGCTGGCGCAAGCACAGAGAGAACACCAAGACGTGGCACATGGTAGTAGTTACGGAGGAGCAAGGCGAGACGCCTCGATGGAAGGGTGAGATGAAGTTGACGTTTCGGGACGGGTTTCTCGATGATTATTTGAATTCGGAGAATCCACCAAACTGGATCGACTTCCCTTCAGCCCAGGATATCAAGT
Source organism: Xylaria sp. 218_066 (assembly GCA_019843955.1). NCBI lineage: Eukaryota > Fungi > Ascomycota > Sordariomycetes > Xylariales > Xylariaceae > Xylaria > Xylaria sp. 218_066. The sequence goes on from JADKYC010000022.1 coordinate 169,892, forward strand.
GGTATTTGGTACGGACAGAGAAGGGGGTGGAATGGCTGCAGGGCGGTCAAGATGCGCAGAGTTGGTCCCCTTATCTTTGGCGGGACTCGTGCATTCCCTTCGTTATAGCGGATGGACATGTCGTACGTGACTGCAAGCCTCACGATGTTCACGAGCGTGCCGATGGAAACGTGTTCGATAACTTCATGCGATTGTGTCCGCATTGCGGCCGGGGATCGTAGGATAATACCTGTGGTTGGTTCTTTTGGAAGAAACGAAAGGGCTCGATCTGGCAGGCGGAGTGGAGAGGCTAACAGTATGTGATCCTAGATCTAGAGGCTTCCTTACCAGCTTGTAAAGATTTGTATGCAAAATGTCTATAGAATTCCTGTTTTTAGGTCCATCTGCGGTATCCACTATATCATGCGAGCTCCAGTCTAAGTAGAGTTTCGTATAGCTGGACCAATATGCGGCTCTGCAATCAACCCGAGGAAGGATAAAGCCATGACAAAAGCAGCAACGCCCCAGGGGTTGTGTACATGGACAAAGAGGATTAACATAAATATAAGTTTAAGGCTGCGTGGGATATAGACTATAGTAATATAAATTATGGTGTGCTGGTGGAGCTGATATGCCTATGACCATACAATCAGTCAGCAGATCACTTCGTGCCGAGTGTTTAATATTGCTTTCTCTGGGTAGATCGCTTTCAATCTATACAAGTGACATTGATCAATGTGCCAAGGTGAATGAATGACTAGTTAGCCCCATATTTTGTCTCGGTAAGTGAGGAACACCAAGACTTGATGAACCTACTTGTCGACGATTCCTTGGTTCCTAATCCAAACTGAATCGTCCAACCAGCAAAGTTTCGGAGCGGACCGATTTAAGTACCCCTCGTGGCCTGTCTCTAGATGTGTTTTGACCGGGAGCAACAGCAGTTAACCGAACTGCTGAGTAGGAGCGGCTGATCTCTTTCCCCATATGGGCCGCAGTGGTCTTACGGGCACCGATACGGGAGCGGGACTCTGACTTGGGCAGCCCGAGCTTCGGTTACTTTGAGGTAGTCTAGTGGGCAGACTTAGGCCTTGTGTCAAATTCGATCGCTCTAGACTCGGAGATCGACTACTTATGGGGCAGGGCGGCCAAGTTCGTGTCACACGGCATTTATACTAGACATGTCGTATACTGCTCGTTACAAAACCACGCACTATAAAGAGACATACAGACACCGAACGTGTAACAAACTATGGCAGTCTGTCTTACTGGGGAGAGAAGGGAGCAAAAAACCGCGCTAGCGTTGTTGTCGGTGCACAAACGCGATGTATTAGTATGCGGTTTTAAAAGTTGCATAGGCCGTGTCTCGGAAAGGACACGCACGAATCTGCAAGCCTAAAAAAATCAGGCGAGTCGGTTATGGCACTCCGTCCCATCTCGCACGTGTACCTACAACTGGATGCCGAGCAAAATCTGGAGACACCCTAATCAAGTGCTTATTACATGCACACTACAGTATGGGAAGGTATGGTTTGATATGTATATCTGAAGCACTGGCTTGCTATGTCGATCCCCTTATCCTTGCCAATATATTTTATTTCTTCGCGAAACTTCACTGGAATATTTCCCTACCCTAGTTATAGGCCGTGAACTCGCATTGGCTGTTGCAAATTCCAAATTCTTAGACAGGAGCTGAACGCGTTCCGAGTCGAATGGGAGGTTCGTCGCTAGTAAACAGATTCTGCGCGAATGAAGAGAGCTGAATCTGAACACAACTCTAGTGGTTTCAATAAACGAGCGGATGACGAGTGTAATAACAGTGGCGAGCGAGTCCAAACAATGTTCTTGTCGACAGTTGAGAGGCAACTGAACACGTTGGCCTGTTGCTTGAGGGGAAGTGATCTAATAGCTATGAAATAGTGTACAATAACTTGCCATCTCCTGTCACATAGTAGACAGCGAGACACAAGCGAGGATTCTTGTGATCTTTAGCAGATTAGTATATACAATTGAGAACTCAGTCTAATGAAGGACAGAAAAACTATAATATACTTGTAAGATATAACCAGGTAAATTTACCTGGGAACATTTGTCGCCATTAACTGTCCATCCCATGTGGCACTGTAACAAGGTAGATGACATGCCTGCCTATCTCCTACTTACTTACTCAGGGCATGGCTATAGGTAGCGTAGATTTTACTGTCTTCGCACAGTACCTGTTTATTACTCAAGTGGGGTGGCTCGAATAACATGGAGTTTTATATTTCTCTTAGTAAGACGGTCTAGAAAGATGCAGACCATGCGTTGTACTGCACAGGTTTGACCACTATGACGTCGCCATCTGCTCTGGGGTAGTGTACATATCTGCATGCTGTACGGTACAGTCGCTCGACGTTGAGGTATGGGGCTGATATGTAGAAACAACGGTCGCTTTAAGCTTACCAAGTATATGCTTATACTAACAACATCGAAAAGCGATAGTCGATCTTTTATAGAAATCCAGTCTAGCCTGCTGCGTATAATTACCGGTGATCATCGATCGATTGTCGCACGAAAACGAACTTCTGCCATGCCAAGACCGCACGCCTGGAAGCTTCCCCCAAGCAGTGGCCCCAAGAACCAGCAATGGAGAGCTGCTGGAAAACGAATGATTACCGGCCTAGCAGGTATCCTCTTCACTATATAGTACCTACCGAACCTATCTAGATACTAGTATATACCTATAATGGGCTAACTCAGCGAAAATTTAATGCGCCTATGTCGCTAGAAAACCCCACAACACACCACGCTGTGACCGAGTTGAGCTTAGGGTTGTTGGTGATCAGCGATCAGCAAGTCACCGTCTCCTGTCTTGGCTAGACTTGCCCGGCTGAGCGATGATCGACCCCACGACTTTCCCTAAACCACCGGCCGTCCTGCCTGGCTTGCCTGGATCCGCACCGCCTTGCAGGGTTTGCTAGGGTGTCCCATCAGGTAGAGAGGGTCTATTCCAGGCCTGGAACACGCGATGTCCTGCAGACCCCTGCATCTTCATTTCCATTCGGGCACGTCGTCCTCCTCCGACTGTCCGATAACTGTGCCATCCTCGAGTGCGTCTTCATATTGATAATGGGTATACACGTGCTGATATAGCACATCTCTACCTACATACACAGTACTGTACTAGGTACACAGAGTATTATTCCTTCCTACTCAACTAAGCATTCGAAGACACCACACCACACCACACCACACCAACACTCTGTCCGCCTCTCTCTGCCCGCATTTGATATCGTACTCGTACTCACCATCTACCATCTCTCTTCGGCACTAACAAGCCCTAGTAACACTGTAACGTACCTAATCTCACGCACCATATCGCGGTTCTTCCTGGCAGTCTTCCCCTCCACCTCTCCACATAATCACTGGAGTACACCACCAAGTAAAGGCTAGGTTTACGGTACTGCTGCTATCCTGACTGGCTGACAGCCAAGTGCTCGTCCACTTTTCTTGGTTATACCCATTTCCCTGCCTGCCCATCTTCACCACTCGTTTCATAGCCCTATACTTCACTGGAGGGCAATCGGTGTTCGTCCACTGAAGCTGCTTCTGGAAAACTCCTCCTTGCTGCTTGCTCCCAGACTGCTCGTGAGGAACCGTCTTCCCTCCCAAGCGAAGTAAGTTGAACGAAGGCGCCCTACCCTTGCTCATCTTCGTTCATAGGTTGGGTCTTCGGCGGGGAACCTTATCAACCATACGATTTCCTCATATCTGCGATCGTCCACCATAGTTGCAGACCCGATTTAGAAAGAGGAGAACTGACCGTTCCTTGCCGATTAAGTGTCCCACACCCGTTACTTGGATCTGTCAATGGCCACGGCCAAACAAAGCCTGATCTCTTCAAATCTCCCAGATACGTAGGAAGGGGTTGTGCTTAGGCTCAGAGTTGGGAGCCTGGCGCGTGGTGATAGACCATACATCCAAGAAGCAGGAAGACCACTTCATGACTCTAGAAACAAATCATAACGAACCTTATAATCCAATAATATTGGGCGACATCTCGACGACAGCTCCTCCCCACAAGAGTGTCACGTCCGACCCCTCGCCCGTCACTACCCCGACTTTATTCACCAAAGCGATTCGGCAAGGTGAATACACACCGACTACCGATGCGAGTACACCTGAGACACAAAGATCCGGGGAATTTGCGACGGGGATCGGTCGTTATGGTTTGATACCTGTCGTATCTGACACTCTTGCCCAAAATCGAAGAAAACAGACAGATCATTCGTTACAGGAGGCGGCTTGCAGGCGGGGAGATATTCCTACCGTCACACAACATTTGCCTCAATTTTATCCGGCACAGGTCAAGTGTTTAACGGAAGGCGAGGCTGAGGAAAGGGGCAACGGTCAGCCGCCTAGAAAGAAGCAACGGGTTCGCCTATCACCTCCTCGAAAGATCGACTTGAGCAGCTTCAGCAGGCCCACTCTACCACCAAAGCTGGTGGACGGACTGACCTCGCCCCTCTTTTTCTCCCGCAGACAAAACCCCGTGCTTATTAGACCACTCGGCTACACTGGGTTAGAGGCGACGACGATGTTAAAGACAGTGCGGGATGGCACCGAGGTGACAACTCTGAAACTAGCACGAGGTACTGTCAATGCGGCGAGCCCGGCAAGATCTTCGAGTACGCCGGGCAGCTGGTCTTCAATCGAAGCAGCCACGTTGAACCGGAGCCCTGACACACAAACCTCGGTCCCAGGATTGCAAGTACTTCAGAATGTTGGCATCTTGGAGTTGCTCGAACGAGACGATCGGCCGACATTCATCGTTGACGGCCTCAACAGTACACCAACAGGTCCTTTTTCAATTTTGTATGCGAATCCTGCGCTTCATGTATCAGATGCCATCCGGCAACTAGTATATGGGGATTTACATTTACACGACAGTCAAGACGGGAAGACGGAGTTTCTCAATTTTAGAACATGGGTTAAATCGTGCGGCAACGCCACAGAAGGACTAGATACATTCTTGCCATCCTATCACTACGGCGGTGTTAACTGGACGTGTTCTATACTCAGAAACAGGTTCCGTTTCGTCAGCGCGAATACAAGTGCGGCCTCGATCGTGCAGACTTCCCCCGAGCCGCCCTTGGAACGCGAGACAAGTTTTGAGTCGCGGAGTCGAGGCTTAACACCAATCGCTCAACCCCAAACCCCCAGCGATGTTATCATTCACGATCGTGATTATTTTGGCGACGTTGGTGAAATGAGCGTTGATGGCCAGGTTCCTTCAGGAATTGATAACGATGTAGGAGAACCGATGGTTATTAACCAGCCTCATCCTTTCGTACCCGAAGCTCTCGTATCATTGCCCCAGCCATCGTTTGATTGGACCAGAATCCCCTTGACTCCTGATCTACCGGACCATATTCATTTTGCCCGCACACGGGATTGGGCATCCACCCCGCTTGGCCCCATTGATGACTGGTCACCAGAGTTACGCACTATATCCAATCTAGTGATGGGAAGCCCTCATCCTGCAGCGCTCTACTGGGGCCGACAGTTTACAGTGATTTACAATGAGGCTTATGTCGCTCTGGCTGGTCGAAAGCATCCAAAGCTGATGGGTTCGAGTTATAATGAGGCTTGGGCTGAGATTTGGGATGAAATCCGGCCGGTTTTTGAAAGTGCGTGCGAGTCGGGTCAAGCGACCATGAAAAACGATGATCGTTTCCTTCTGCGGCGAGATGGTTTCATTGAAGAGACATTTTTCTCTTGGTCGATTGTCCCATTAGTTGGGGAAGATGGGACTGTTGTTGGTCTTTATAACCCTGCATTCGAAAACACGCGACGAAAGATGGCTGAAAGAATGATGCTTACTCTGCGTGAAGTTGGAGAGAAGACTGCACTTGCCCGAGATATCAAGGGTTTCTGGACCGAGGTAAACAGGGGACTCGAATACAATGAGGACGATGTTCCATTCAACCTAGTTTACTCTGTCGTGGAAGACCAGGAGAGCGATATTTGTTCCATGCATTCGGGTAGCTGGATGAATCCACCCCACCTGAATCTGGAGGCGTCCCTTGGTGTTCCTCAACACCACCCTTGCCTGGTCGGATCTCTGGATTTGAAGACGAGTAATGAAGGTTTTGCGCCATATATGCGGGAATCCATGTCGAACCATGGCAGACCAGTAATCTTATCGGCAGAACAAGGAACTCTACCTGAAGGCCTTATGGACGGATTTGATTGGCGAGGTGGTAGAGAGCCATGCCGCTCGGTTGTCATATTCCCAGTTCACCCGACAACGGGTAGCGAGAGTGTTGTTGGCTTCATTGTGATGGGTCTCAATCCCCGAAGGCCATATGACGAGGACTATCAGCTTTTCGTCAACTTATTATCAAGACAGTTAGCGACATCTCTCGCGTCAGTTGTTTTGTTCGAGGAAGAAATTCGGCGGGGCCAGAGAGCGGCTCAAATGGCATTGCGAGACCGCCAAGAGCTCACGGAGCAACTGCATATCCGCACACGAGAGGTGGAGGAAAGCGAACTTAAATTCACACGAATGGCCGAGTTTGCCCCTGTCGGCATGTTCATAGCCGATCACCACGGACATATCACCTACTCTAATGACATGTGGTGGGACTTATCCAGACATAATAGGTCGGAAAGCGTCAACAATTGGATGCAGAGTGTCAAAGATGAAGATCGGCCAGCCCTTGAAGCAGTATGGCGACGCCTTGTCTCGGAGAAAATCGCCATTACCCATGAGTTCAGGTTCAAATGTTCCCGTCATGAAGGAGGAGTCATTATCGACACGTGGGTCTTGATGAGTGCTTATCCAGAAAAGGATTCTGACGGTGGGATCAAAAGCATTTTTGGATGCATCACAAACATATCACAGCAAAAGCTAGCCGAGCGAATCCAGATGCAACGTAGAGAAGAGGCCGTTGAGCTCAAGCGCCAGCAGGAGAACTTCATCGACATAACGAGTCACGAAATGCGCAATCCATTGAGCGCAATTCTCCAATGTGCGGATGAAATAGCGGGAACTCTGACCTCAATTGCGACAGATGGTTCCGAGAAGAGCGAGAGTTTAAGACTTGCTCTTACAGGCTGTCTTGAAGCGGCAAATACGATCACTCTATGTGCAAGCCACCAAAAGCGGATCGTCGACGATATTCTGACGTTGTCTAAACTGGACTCACAGCTCCTCCTTGTCACGCCGGTTGACGTACAGCCCCTGGCAGTTGTCCAGAGGGTCCTCAAGATGTTTGAAGGGGAACTGAACACGAACGGCATTGAGATGAAGTTTCAGGTCAAAAATCGGTACATTGACATGGGCGTCGACTGGGTCAAACTGGACCCTTCGCGACTTCTTCAAGTGTTGATTAATTTGATGACCAACGCAATCAAGTTTACGCAGTCTCATCCGAAACGGTCCATAGTTGTAACCCTCGACGCGTCTACGGACATCTCCGAGATGGCGCAGTCAGGTGTCACATACTTTCAAAGTGACCGGTCGGACCAAGATGACCTCACGGATCAACCTGACTGGGGTAGAGGTGAGAAGATCAACCTTCACTTCTCTGTTCAGGACACCGGAAGAGGCTTGGATGAGCATGAACGGAAACTGCTCTTCCAGCGCTTTTCACAGGCGACACCTCGCACCCACGTCCAGTATGGCGGGTCTGGACTAGGCCTGTTCATCTCTAGAATATTGACAGAATTACAAGGTGGCCAGATCGGCGTAACTTCTCAAAAGGGCGTCGGCAGTACGTTCTCCTTTTACATCAAAAGCCGCAAGATAGCTTCTCCATCTGAAAACAAAGTTCTGCCATCTGCTCCCCCTCTTACACGAGCACCTGGTTCCTCCACCACGGTTGAGACTCGACAACCGAAAGCTAGCACCCAAAATATGCTTAGCCGTCCTGCAAAGAATGCAGCTCCGGAACCAAGGTTCTCTGAAGATGGCCGCCGTCTGTTCGATGTTCTTATTGTTGAAGATAACTTGGTGAACCAGAAGGTGTTGCAGAGGTCACTCCGCAATGTTGGGAACAATACCAAGGTGGCAAACCATGGAGGTGAAGCTCTCGAAGTGCTGAAAGGATCCCGGTATTGGCAAGGGAACGAGTCTGTCGGTGACGATATTTCTGTCATTTTGATGGATCTAGAAATGCCGGTCATGGACGGCATGACTTGTGCACGTAAAATCCGTGAACTTGAACGAGATGGCACCATAGTTAGCCACATTCCTATCATTGCCGTAACGGCATATGCACGCCCGGAGCAGATCGAAAATGCCAAGGCCGCGGGAGTGGTGAGTTCATCTGTCGAGGGATCACTGTCGTTCTGGAACTAACGCGCTAACTTTTCTGCAAAGGATGATGTCATTTCGAAACCATTTCGGATACCCGAATTAATTCCTCGAATAGAGCAGTTAGTCGAGACAAACGCACATTACCCTGAAACTACCGCGGCGTAGGCAGGGGTCCAATAGATCATGGTCTATAAGATGGTGTAGAGAGTATTATCCGCCTCATAATTCAGAACAACACGACATACCGCAACAACCCCTCTCTCACATTTGCATATTTGTTGAATGGTTACTTTAATATGCGTTTTGTCATACCAACATGTAACCCGGTTTTGATGAGTATATTGTACGGCGTTTTGGGTTTTGGGAGGCATCGATATGCGTGGAGCCAAAAAAAAATCGGGATACATGGCACCGAGTGTGATGACTTCATGGATTGGGTTTCGATTCATAGACTATGGGCGCATTTGGCAGCATAGCCTACATTCGGATTGGGCTGCTCGTTTATTTTTTGCATAGCATACCTGGGTTTGCACGCTCGTGCAGCCTGACATGGTTGGAAAGGAGTCATAATGAGCTGTGGACAAGATGGGACGTACATACAGGCTCGATACAATGCCGATGATTAGCGAAAAAACATATATATTCATGAGAATGTTAATAGTATATTATCCCCTGGCCCCGTCTGAATGCTGACGCATCGGCCGAGAGAACAGTTCCGTGGGACGGAACGGGTTGATGTTGTATTGCGTGGGATTGTAGCAATCTTAGTGGGATTCGCGGATATTACCGGCAACTAATCTTTAGTACGTCCGGCTGCGACACCGATCCTCAACGTCCGAAACCGGTCCTATAATTTGCCAATGACTGGACGACTTGCTCACTTGGTAGAGTCCGTATATGCGCGTGACATGGTCGATCATTTTTATAATTGGGATATCAAGGTATCTGGTAGGGTCAAATTCAACCCTGTGGTGCGAACACTGGCCTGTTTTCTTTTGGTTGCCCCGAACCCGCCCTGTTGACATGATTTATTATTCCTTAGATCCTCAGCCGCACCGGAGGAAGGATTGGAGCGGCAGACCCGGGATGTTCTTCATGATCTGAATGGCCCACTTACACGGACTGTCGGAGAGCCACCGTCATAATGTAAGCACAAAGAACTCTCCAACCTGTGAGAACGCTACCCGCCTATGCGTTAAGGGGAAGGTGGTGGAGTCTATCTACGATGTAAATACCATGTAGGGAGGTAGACAGACTTAGCTATATAAGTAGCCATCTGACGTATTGTACGCCATGGGGCCCCTGATTTCTTTACTTATACTTATATTCCTGCCTAGGTAATTGAGGTATTGTGTGTATAAGTTGTATCCAAGCTACCTGAGGCAGTACCTAAGACCGATTCAATCAAATGTTAAAACCAGCTAAGACTGCCTATAACATACTACACGATTCGGCGATAGCTGTACCCCGTGTCATTGTCACAGCAGTAGCGCGAGCTGACCCAAGCGCCCCCCCCCCCTGTTACTCATTGGCCTGCCAAGCTTTCGGTCTTGGTAACGTCTTGGTCCCGAGGACGCCAAGTCGATCAAATTCCATCATCCATCTTATCTCTCCATCCATTTATCATTTATGCCCCTCTACACCTCTTCGTCGCTTACACACTCCCATACGCCAGAACTGCCGGACCTGCTGAAGGCAAAGTAAAGAGACAGAGAAAGAGAGAAGAGCGATTGCAACCCGCGGGGGAGACCTGAATTTCATCGCCCTCCCACGGTTCGTTGCTTGCAGCAGATTCTGGATGCGACCGGTGATGAGAAATAAACAAACGTCGCCGGCGCAAAAGCGTGAAATGGTCCCAAGCTCCAAGAAGACTAATAATAATAATATTTTCCGCCTGACAATTTACAACTAACTAACAAACCACGTCTGCGCCTCGTTAAGTACACTTGTCCTCTGTTGCACTCACTGGTGTATGCCGTTTTTGCCACCTTGGACTATTTCATTTCATGAGCTACACCGACAAGTATGACGGCGGCCTCGGCACCCCCAACGATGAATGCCTCTGCAGCCGGCACGCCATCCACGATGGCGTCAGGCATGTCGCCCCCTGTCCACTCTAATGGGTCGCCTCACTCATCGACGCCCCATGAGCGTGGTCATGCGCCCGTGACGAACGCGCCGCCCAGCAGCCAGCCGCCAATGTCCAGTGCACCTCCGTCTTGCATTACCGGTCCGATCACGCTTGACCCGTTCGCCACTCCGTCCGCGACCTTGAATCCTCGGAGTTGCGTGACATGTCGCCGCCGCAAAGTGCGTTGCGACAAGCACATGCCCTGTGGCAACTGCCGTAAGGCGCAGATTCAATGCGTCTTTCCGGCGCCCGGCCGAGCCCCTCGACGGCCGCGGGCTAAAGACCCGAATGCCCCCCCGAAGCAGACGAGCGAGCGCGAGATGGAGCTTTTGAAACGGCTGCGGAAGTTGGAGGGCATTGTCGAAGACTTGAGCGGTCAAATTGAATTCGAAACGTATAAGCATGGTGCCAATAGCGAGTCGCCTGAAGAGACATCGGACACCATACATGACAATGATCGCCAGAAGATGACGGGCAGTCCGTCAGTCGACACCCAGTCCTCTACCAACAACGCACCACCCGGCTACTCTGTGCCGCGTCGAACAGGCACGGGCGGCTCGACGACTGGGAGTACCCTTACGAATGCAAAGAGTCAGCATGGCGGCGATGTTGGCAAGCTCGTGTTGAGCGAAAAGGGCAAAGTCCGATACGTCAGCAATGCGTTCTGGACTAAAATTACCGAAGAGGTATCCATCCTCGCCACACGGATGCTTTCTTATGCTAATTCGCGAGATAGATCGAGGCTCTCCGGTCGGAAACCCATCGTCTCACAGACGACTCGTCCGATTCGTCAGACGATGAAGACTCACCGATCGTAGCCAATCTTCATACGGACCAGCACATCGATCATCACGGGTTTATTTTTGGTTATAGCTCATCCAACGTCGACTTGAGGTCGCTTCACCCCTTACCATCGCAGATGCTGTTTTATTGGCAGGTCTACATGGAGAACGTCGACCCGATAGTCAAGATTCTCCATGTGCCGGCTACTACTAAAATCATCAAAGAATTACGAAGTGACATGAGCACTATCACGCCTAGCGTTGAAGCATTAGTGTTCGCCATTTATTTTGCCGCCATTACCTCCATGCAGGAGGACGAGGTACGCGACACTGAAAAGAGATCATAGTACATTATCCTAACTTGTTAACAGGTCTTGACGAATTTCGCCACCGAGAAGCGCCAATTACTTGCACGATATCGTTTCGCCACTGAGCAGGCTTTAGCTAGAGCAAATTGCGTGACGACCTCCGAACTGGTCGTCATGCAGGCCTTCGTTCTATTCCTCGTTCTGGTTCGCCGATACGACGATACCCGGTTCTCCTCAGCTCTCACTGGTTTGGTGGTCAAGATTGCCCAGTCGCTAGGGCTACATCGAGATGGGACTTGCTTTGACAACATAAGCCCTTTCGATGTCGAGATGCGTCGAAGGCTGTGGTGGGCCATCTGCATCCTGGATCTTCGATCGGCAGAGGACCAGGGTTGTGAATTGACTGTCGTGGAACGGTCGTTTGATACCCGATTCCCCCTGAACGTGAATGATGCAGACATCAGCCCCGAAATGACTGATTTCCCGCCGGAGCGCGTAGGCTCGACAGATATGACATTTTGCCTGATCCGCTATGAGCTTTGCGCATTGTCCAGGAGGGTACATACTGCAGCGAATGGCCTGGCGCCGTGTCTCAAGGATTCGCAGACCACCCTAGAAGAACATGAGGAGAGGCTTCTTCAGATGTATGAGCACATCGACCAAAAGTACCTGAAACCATGCCCAGCTAAGGAGACCGATCTACTCAATTGGATGTCCGCTACAATGGCCCGGCTCATCATGTCTAAGATGAGTCTTGTTATTTACCAGCCTCTGATGCCGTCCAACGGAACCAAGCTTCCAAGCGATGTCCGTGATCGGCTATTTATGTCGTCTATAGAAGTCGTCGAATACAGTCAGGTTTTAAACGCAGAACCTAAGATCCGCCGGTGGCGGTGGCTTTTCCAGACGTACAATCAATGGCATGCTGTTGCATACCTTTTGCTTGAGGTCTGTCGACGGTCTTGGTCACCCTCAGTCGAGCGCGGATGGCTTACGTTGAACGCCACCTTTCAAGGTGATGCCCGTCTTGACTCTTCCCGACCTGGGATATGGGTATTGTTACGGAAGCTCATGATTCAAGCAAAGAGGCATCGGGAGAGCGAGATTGCAAGGCTGCGGGGCAATCCTCAGGCCGCCGAAGAGCTGGACATCGAAGAACACAACAAGTTACCACCGGCTAGTTTCCAACACTTGCCCAGCTCTGTACGTAGCACGCTCGCACGAGACCGATGGCGGAAATTGGTCGGCACGGGCGACCAAGACCGAAAATCGCCTATCACGTTGAACAACAACAACAACAACAACAATAATGACGGCAGCAATAACAAGGGTAATAACAACACAAGCCTTTCAAAAACCACGCCAACAGCATCTCGGCAAACATTGACGAAAACAGAAGAAGTGCACTTTAATGACGTCGACTCTGCCATGAATGAGCCATTCTTCAGTCCACAAGACCTCTTCCCTTTGGCATTTGGAGGAGATCCGACCGAGTTCGCAAGGCAGGCCGTCATGAACGGCGATCTCTTCCCAACATCCTCACCAACCTTCAGGTCTCCGCAGCAGCCCAGCGTTCCCATCGAAACCTTCAACACAAGAGGTGGCAACGCGCTCCCGGACCTGTCAGCGTTAAGGATGGGGGCGGGCGGCGTGGAGATGGGAGAGGGCAACTCGAACCCAATCACGGACGACCATCCTCCGCCATGGCTCTGGAACACCCAGGCCGTCGCCGGCAATTTCACGGGCTACAATAACATGACCCCAAACGACGACCAGGACGTCAACATGGACACGCCCGAAGCGGTCAACTGGCAGAACTGGATGGACTCGGGGCTAAGCATCAACGGCGTGGGCTTCACGGGCGGTATATAAAGGAGGAATGTACTCTCTTGTCATAATACGTGAAAAATAGTTCTCATCCATCCATCCAGGATATGTCATACCTATTGTATGTATGTAAGTATGTAGTGCTTCGAGGCCGTATATACTTTGTGTGGCGTGGTAAAACATTTGTTTGTGGGGGCACCGGTATAGAGGGATCTTTTGAACCGTCGCTCATTTTGGTATTTCTATCATTTCGGACTATAAAGGAAGGAGTATGGCGGGTGTTGAAACGCATATAAGGAGAATCGGGGAGTTGGAAATGAAATGAAATGAGCATGGCGCGGTGCTGAGTTCTTTTTTACGGGGAGGGAGGCGGGGTTGGTTGGCGGAGCGTTATTGAAATTTACGATCTTTCTCTGATACCCTTGAAATTCCAAGTTCGCTCGTTTTGAGTCCCAATAAGCTTTGTCTGGATATTTTGAAGTTTGTAGTTCATTGTCGGTGTCGTGGCGTCCCTGCAAGCTTCACGGTAAAATAACCAGGAATCGAAGGAAAATAACCAAAAAGGTATCTATTCACATCTATGACTCCAAGGGGGCCATACTGGCTTCCTCCCCTCTTTCTCTGTCGGCAACTAGGTCTATATATACACGAAAGCGTAGCTTTCGTCCATCTGCTATTATCGTCCATTATCGTGTCTGTTCTCGCGATCAGGCAAATAACGGGTGGGTGGATATGCAAACCACCGCGTTACAGATGAATAACATGATCTAACCCCTGGCATCGGATATACGCATTTTCACTACCTTGGGTTATTCAGTATGACAATAATATACCAATACAATAGATGATCTCAATGTAAACATCTCCAGCTGGCTGCTGCATACTTGGCATGCCTGTTGACCCAAAGGCATAGACAAGAAAACTATTGAAGTCAGCCACGGATAAACGCCGCCCTCCTCAGCACAGCCTCTACGTGAAGCGAAAATGGTAGATTCGGGGTCAGATGGCGGTTCTGGTACAATAAAGCGCATGTTCTGTGAAGAGGCTCTCCGCAAGTTTACACCATCGGACATACCAAAGTGGGGTAGGATTTCTTCGTCTACTCCTTGTTAAAACCCGAATGGGATCAGAGAAAAGGCTATATATTTACTCTTATTTGAAAAAACTTAAATCAGAGTGCATGACCAAATTCGAACCCGCCCATCTGAGCACCCAGTGGCAAAGTAGTCGCCAGTTGGGCTTGCGGCCACAAAATCGACCAAACCCTTATGTCCACGAATTATGGACTGTGTTTCGCCCTCATGACAATCCCAGAAGCGAACCTCGCCATCAACGGAGCCGGAAAGCATCCCCTGAGCATCGGAAGTGAGCGCAACGCTGCAAACGGAAGTCTAGCTTGTCAGAACACTACTTTTAGTGAAGGGTTGCACAGTCTGTCGACTTACTTCGTAACCCTTGAATATCTTGATGCAGCTTGGCCCTTCCAGTAATTTCCCGGCGATTTCGTCGGGAACCTCAAGATCCCACATCTTGATATCAGTGCAGCTAGAGCTAACAAGATTGCGCCCGTTCGGTGAGAATGTAAGGCTCGAAACCACGTCCGAGTTCAGACTCGCGACTAATTGACTTGTATGGATATCCCACACCCGGATGCCGCCGCCAAAAAGAGTCTCAGCTACAAGTTTCGCGTCTGGTGAAATAGCGAATTTAGAGGTGACATCTATACTCAGTGTTATCAAAGACGTCGAGGTATCGATGTCCCACAATTGCACAGTCCCGTGAGAGTCTGCAGAAACAATGGTCCGGCCATCGTGCGCGAAGCCCAGAGAATTGACACTCCCCTGTTTTCCTCTGAGCGTACTGTGAATGGTTCTCGTTGAGATGTCCCAAATCTACGAAGATCAGCGCCGGTTATAGATAATCTAGGAAAGCGACATACTCCAATTGACCCATTCCCTCCAGTGGCCATGTGCTTGCCATCAGGGCTAAAGCAAATAACGTTTACGTAACATGCTTCGGCAAATGCTATAGTATCCAGGGTACAGAGCTGCACTCCCGTGGCCATAACATATATTTTAACTGAGAATCTGAGTCCGATTGCGAGGTACTTCCCATCGGGACTGAATTGAACACAAGTTATCCTCCCTTTCCCAAACTCCAGAGTGTGCACCAATTCGATATCAAGAATCAGTGGAATCGCAGAGTTGGAAGCGACCAACCAGCCTTCTCTCTCCATTTTGGAAAGTTTTGATTCGTTGTCTAATTTGAAGTTGCTTGGTAGACTCCTTTGAAGTAACATGCGCTTATTCTTGGCTACGATTGGGTGCAACAAGTTAACAATGTCCTCATGACCTTGCTGGGATGCTCTTGTTAGAATGCCCACTTTGACGAGATTGGATTGCCCTTGTTGCAAAGATACTGCACAACTGCGAGATGTCCTTCACCACAAGCATAACCGAATGGTGTCAACGTCGAAGAGTAGGATTGATCATTGCAGCACTCAGGGTGACGCTGTGGCTGTAGGTCAGTCCGAATCTTCCTCGTTTCTATCAGCAGCTTGACTATGTCCAAATGGCCGAGTGCACAGGCGTCGCAAAACGGCGACCGCCCATATGTATCAGTTTGATCTGGATTACAGCCTTTGTGGTTAATGAGTAGGTGCACAATGTCTAGATTGCCAGCCGCCACCGCTGCGTTCAGTGCAGTACGTCCATCTTGGCGTTCGGGGAAAAAAACATAGGCTCCCCTGTTCAGCAATATCTCGCACACCTTGAAGTGACCAAATTTTGCTGCCAAATAAATTGGTCTTTCTCCCCCTTTAGATTTGTTCGGTTGGTTGACGTCTATTCCGGAATCCAGTAACGAACTAATTGTAGCTAAATCGCCTCGTGTAGCAGCCGTCCAAATAGTCGCCCTCTTCTTAGTAGCCATTTTAGGGAACCCAATTTCATCATTACCTGGATCAGGATGATGACTATTCTGGTGTTGGTCTAGTTTCGTACGTGTATCATATCCCAGTTGAGACGCAAAGCAACTATTGAGGAGACAGCGGAACGGACGATCATGACGATTTAGGTGTTGTTCACGATCTTCAACGTTTCCAAAGCCCGTCGTAAAATATTCGCACCATGGCTTAGGACATTTGTAAGGCGCTGTGTTTCCATGAAGATCGGTAAGAATCTCTTTTGCTATAGGATCCAGAGCCGGCCAGTTAAGTGTCTCTATTGCATTCCGAATCATGGAGGTTCGGTGTTCCATATTAAAGTATGTGCTTCTTTCGCATCCGTCTCTAGGAAGGCGTGCGAGGATCTTGGCAACTTCTTCGTAGCATTCTGTGTCAGGAAGTTTTCCCACTTTTGATGGTAGTCCGTAGGCCACAATAACGACTTTGGCAACCGACATGGCTTCCGAAAACAAATTAGGATCCAACTTTGTAATGAATTCTGCGCAGTTCTGGAAATGATCAAACCAAAACTGGACGGCGTAGTCTTGGAGAGCATAGTATCCCTTCAATGCATGCGTGACAATGTCTTTATCGTCGACTCCATATGCAAATGGACTAGATGTAAGATATCTTGCACAGAAAATGGCAAGCCTTGCATGCTCAAGACTGACATCAAGCAATTATTTCCGGATGAGATACCTTCGACTATTAGCTTATACCTTGATTGTACCTCGATTATAATATACGAAGGGCTTACTCTCGAGCAGTTTCATGAACAATCTTGATGATGTCCTCAGGGCCAGTTTTGTTGGTCGCATGATGCACATCGATGAAAGATCCGCAAAGCTCTTTGCAAGTAACCCTGAGTCTTCTCTCTTCGTAGTCAACATCTTCTTTGACTGGATCGATGCAGAAAAGCGACTGGATTTCACGCCATCGTAGGAGTCGCCTGGCGCAAATAATCCAGCCCAAGATTTTCTTTGCATCCTCGAGTTTATCCGTTGATGAAACCTCAAATACACGCACTGACACCCTTTCATACCTATCATAGAAGTATCAGTTAGTCTATTCTTTGAAACTTCCCTTTCATCATCACGAGCGTACTCACGCCTTCTCAATTCCCCGAGGGAACGTCCCGGGTTCAATCTCTTCTCTAAGGCGAGACCGTCGCGTTTGGTTCCACAGATTCTCCAACACCACACGCGCGTATAGGAACATGCCTATAGTCTCATCAGCACCAATAACTACATCTTGGATATTTTAGATACCTTGAGATTCATTTATAACCTTCCGTATAATCTCTTCTTCCATTTCTAGCGTAATCTTGAACTTTTCTCGAATCTTCCCAGCGAAACCTCGACAGTATTGATGAATGTCCTCAACGTGTCCAGACGCTTCTAAGGAAATAGAAGATTGGTCGGATAGCAGCCTATCTATAGTGCCGTCTCGTTGGCCGCAGAACAGAACACGTAGTACCGCATTGGTCCCGGACAGTCCTCCATTTATCAGTGACAGAAACCATGCCACCGACTTTGCTGCTTCATTCGGGGCGCATTCGTCTAGGCCGTCAAGCACAATGTAGGAGAGGCGATAGCTTTCTAGAGCAGCCTTGATTAGACTCTCTAGTACTTTTGTTGACCGCAAGTTAACACCTTCGATGGAGGACATCTTCTCAAAAAGATGATCAGATATGATGGAATCTCGCTCAATGAGTTGTAATAAGAGTGCTCGGAGTGAACTGTTGTGTGACACCTTGTCTAGCTGTTTTTGCTTAAAGTAGAAGTAAGCGACGCAGTGCCTTTTTTCCTCTGAGAACTTGCTATCCAAAAGTTTCTCTATGACTACAGACATCAGGGTCGTTTTGCCTTGACGTCGTTAGCACTTGGTCGAGTGAATCGTAAGATAACCTACCTGCACCGGGTATTCCATTGACATATAAAATACCATGCCCAGAGGTGTCGTGATTGGACCAAGAGCTGAAACTAGGGTCATCGAATATCCACGTTCCTGAATTAAGCCCGTGTCTGTCCTTGGTCGACATTTCTTGATCAATTTTATAGTTCGGAGCCTCCAGCTTC
Source organism: Xylaria sp. 218_066 (assembly GCA_019843955.1). Classification (NCBI taxonomy): domain Eukaryota; kingdom Fungi; phylum Ascomycota; class Sordariomycetes; order Xylariales; family Xylariaceae; genus Xylaria; species Xylaria sp. 218_066. Next base: position 188,240 of record JADKYC010000022.1, read on the forward strand.
TCTCGAACATAACACACTTCCCGCCTATGCTTTTCGACAGCATCTTGAACTGCTCGGTTTCTTTCCTTTGCGTATATATTCGAAATATCCTGACGCAGTTTTTGGACCTCGTAAAGAGTCGCAGATCCCTTCTCGCTCTCTAGCAGTTCGCGTCGCTTCTCCAAACTTTGCAGAATTGGTCTAAATTTACTGTCGAAGGTTTTCCACGTTGAGTGGAACAATTCTTTCCATCCTGCAGTGTTTATTCATTCGTATTGATCGGATAACTGGACATGGAAGAACGAAGAGACTTACTGGGCCGTCTAAAGACAGAGAGCGCCGCTTGATGAAACCCTAAGATGTCTGAATAGTAGTCTTCGAGGACAGTGGCTAAAGGAGAGTGTTCTTCGAAAACAGTCTGGTAACGCAAAAGGCCGGGAATAGAATTTCCTATCTTGTCATACATATCAAGTAATCTGTCGAAAGAATCCATATAGGTTTTTGCGATCTTAAATCAATGACTCTAGTAAGTCTAGGTCTCCAGTAAGCGAAGTTTCATCATTAATACTCACACCAAGAAGGAATTTGATTGGCCCCTCTCGATTGTCAGCAAGCACTTGCTGTTCGGACCATTACCGCCACTCACCCAAATGAAGCACACGATTTCATTTACATTCTCATACACTTCGATTACTTTTCCGAACTGCTCCATGGCTTCGACGAAGGCCTCAAGCCGTCGCATGTGCCGGAGATTTCTTTCCTGTCCATGCGCATCTTGGATATTGCGGCAGATATCACGGACATCTTGTAGTGAGCAGACCGAAAATTCGTTCACGAGGTTCGGAGAGAGGGTTTTTTTGAAGCTCTCTAGTGCTTTCTCAAAGCGATCCGGCCTAGGCCCTGTCATCTTGAACTGAAATCGCCTACGGACCCGTGAAGTACCATGGCATGTCTCCAGTGTGTGCTAGAATATCGATTAGGGGCAAAAGTGATGATAATCAATGGATCAAGCGATCTTCAAGGCAGATACAGTGATTAAGTGAGGAATAATGGAATGTTCAACGTGGCATTGGCCGTGAGGGGTTGCCTTTTTACAAGGCACATTATGTGCGAACAAGACAACGAGGTAGTTTCGATGGGTCTCTTGCAAATGACGTTCTCTTGCATACGAAGTGCAGTAGACTGGTTGCCCAGCCACGCTGCACTTCTGTATGCCTATTTCAGCAGGGTAAAATCACCTGTTAGGCATTCTCCAGGGCAATTCAGATCGGTGCACTGCTCAGTTTGAGAGCCTTTTGAAAAATATTTTAGTCCTAATATGAGATTGACAATTTTCTTTGGATCTAAACTCACTAAATACAAAGCGATAGGGCACGCGAAAAGTAAGTGATTCTTAGACCAGCTCATAATTTCTCTTTGACTAACCAAGATATCGTCAACATTTACTGATAATAGGATGCGTAGGCCGATTAGGTTTCCTTCAGGAATAAGGCGGCTCATTGTTTTCAAAACACAATGCTGGCTAAACTGCCCGGGTATGAAGTCTGTTATGGGACAGTAAGGCACGGATTCTATCACCCTTAACTATTCGTCAAGTCTCACACTCTACCTTTAGTTATATGATGTGATGGCAAAGGAACTGGAAAACACCGGGATATCCGATCTACTTGGGAATAAAGACGCCGAAAACTTCACATGTTTTCGCGTGCGAATAAAAGACCACATTCACGTACTGTGCTACGAGCCCGGGCGCGACTTTGCTGTCTTGGACACCCGGACCGCCTCTCATTTGAGTGCTCTCAGCGAAACGCCAATGTTGCGGTTTGAAGCCGTCGTCGAATCCAGGACTTTCTCGAAGCGACAACGGGGAGCGAAACAAAGATCACGGATATTTCCTTTATCAATCAATATCTTCGGACCAATATCAACCGCAGACCACGTGGCTTACCAATTATCAAAGGTGTCTGCGTTTCTCCAACATCCTCAGTCCTTACATCCGGACATCGAATATCACAACCCACAGCTTCTTACCTTCGCTGACGATGACTTGATCATGAGAGACCTCATTGGCGTAGGGAATAGCTCCCTATGTGTTCTTAGTATCAATATCACGAGAGAGGTTGAGAGAATATTAGAATCGCTCTCACACACAGATATGGTTTCAGAGAAGGAGCTAGAGTTGCCTGCCGGACTCCTCTCCAAGCTGAAAGTGCAAGTACTAAAGCTATGTATTACAATGAATTGGCCGTGCTAAACAATAAGAATAGACATCAAGAAGATGGCGTACGCTTTATTCTTTCACGCGAAGAGGAAGCTTTCAGCCAGCAGCTTTCGTCACGGTTGCGCCAAGTAATCAGAGTCCAGTATGCGAAGGTCAGCCGCCTATCTTGATAACGTCGCTCTAACTTACTTTTAGAACCGGTTCACCACTATCTGTGTGTTTTGGCGGTTTGATTGCCGATGTGATGGGACTCGGCAAGACGCTCACGATGCTCACGGCCATTTTGCAAACAATACCTGTTGCAGAAGACTTCGCCAATTTCTACGATGGATATGAGGACGAACTTACGAATAAGATTCGCACCAAGGCAACACTGGTAGTTGTATCATCAGTTCGTAGGTTAGGAGGGCTACGCAACCGATTGATCATGTTCTAATCCCTCGTAGAGCTCCTCGAAAGCTGGACATCGGAGATACAAACGTAAGCACCGATAATCTGTCACCTCAGATCCAAGTACTGATCTCAGTAGCCATTTTTCGCCAGACGCACTATGCTCTGTTTATTTCCATGGCCAAGACCGGCCTCGGGACCCTGAGACTCTGAGGTCGGTTGGCTTAGTACTAACTACTTATACCACACTGGCTGCGGACTATGCTGGTCAGCGTGTCCTCGATAAAATGGAATGGTATCGCGTAGTACTTGACGAAGGTATATATTCTTGGTACCTCATGTGCTCATGCACTTCTCCTTTTACTGAGACATTGAATATCTAACTAAATCTAGCCCATTGGATCCGTAACTCCAGTTCCAAGCAGTTCCGGGCGGCAGCAGGCCTCCACACTAGGCGGAGGTGGTGCCTCACCGGTACTCCTATCCAGAACAAACTAGATGATCTAACCTCTATTGCTCATTTCCTCCGTCTTCCGCCCATACCCACCAAACTAGCATTCCAGAAGCACATCCTAAGCCCGCTCTCGGAAGGCGGCCTTGACTTTGCAAAGCCTCTACGAGAATATCTTGAGGCTTACTGTTTGCGTAGGAGCGAGAAGTGCCTGACCCTACCCTCTTCTTTGTCAAAAGACGAAAGGCTCCGGCTTTCATCTGAAGAGCGGCGGCTTTACGATCGTATATTAGATAATACTAGGCGTCAATTCGACTCCCTCGTCAGCAAGCGCGATAGTCGTACCTGTAGCAAGCTTTTTACAGCGATGCTCAGGATGCGCATATTTTGTAATCTTGGAACATTTCCATGGGTTCGAGCCAGCAAAAGCCTTTTGGGACGGCGACATTTAGATATCGGGTGCGAACGCTGCTCAGCCACGGATGAGGACGCCCTCATGCTTTTAGAAGGCTCCTCGTTCTGTCCAGATTGCGAAAGACCGCTAAGCTCATCCAGTCCCCTACCCGATCTTGCTGATGACCAGAGAAGCACCGCAGAAGCTAGTCTCTATGATGCAGACACGATCCTCGATAAGGTGACTAGTGATATGACAGTACGGAACGGCTTCTCCCTGAGAAATTGCTTTTCGACGAAACTCAACGCAGTCGTGCAGAACGTAGCCTGCGGCGGTAAAGATGACAAGAGGTAAGTGTTTTGTATCCCACCTGCTCAGAGAAGTCTGCGCTGAGAATAACCAGCATTGTCTTCTCCTACTGGACTTCCACATTGGACCTCCTCTCACAACTTCTCGCGCGGGCAAATGTTGCATACCGCCAGGTTGACGGCCGGACGAGTTATGCAGGGAGATCCAAAGCCCTCAAGGCTTTCAAGGAGGACCCCGAAGTACCCGTCTTGCTTATGTCCATTGAAACTGGCGCTGTGGGGTATGTTCATATCAAGCAGGCATCTCTTTATTGACAAGTATACTGATCTTGATAGACTGAACCTGACAGTCGCCAACAAGGTGCATCTTGTCGAGCCTCAGTGGAACCCGTCTGTAGAAGAACAGGCTATCGCGCGCGCCCTACGAATGGGGCAGACTCGAGAAGTCACGATTATCCGATACATAATGGAAAACACCGTAGAGCAGGTACTAAGCCTCAATTTCCATCTCTTTTAACAGAAAGCTAACACATTGCTTCTAGAACATCATCAATCTTCAGCAAAAGAAGAAGCGGCTTGCGAAGCTTACTTTTGATGCAGGGACGGATGCCCCTCCAGATATGCTTGAGGTAAGGCGCCGATAGTGTCAGCGGGCACACATCGTGCTAATAAGGTTTCAGGATCTTCGATCAGTGTTTGAAATGGATTCAAAGTAGCGGATACTGAGTAGGGCATCGAAGCTAGTCATATCAACACAGGTATGTTATGAGTATAGAGAATAGGGGCAACCGCATAAGAAACGTAAAGATATTCTTTCCTAACAAGTATCAATTAAGTCATATTAGGCATTGAGCGTCTTCGAACCATATCGCGATCAATCAGATCGATGTTTGCCGTGTTCGGTGGGCCGAATCTGTAGTAGCGCGGTAAGTTCCAATCTGCGGAGACATAGCTGTTATTGTACGGGACTAGATTCGTCGCTATTCGCACTCGGGAGTTAGAAATCACTGTAACAAGTGAGGATTGAGCAATATTCCAGGCGCACATAGGAGGACTGGGCCCGAAACATGCCAAGGGGGGGATAAATGACATAGGGGGACGAACTAGCTGCTAATAACGCATACCGATCTTCGAAATCGGACAGTCCGTAGTAGGGAGGATCGGAGATGGCCCAACCGGTCTTCGGATCGATGAAGTTGAGGCCATCTTGCTCGCTATTGGTGCCCATATCCGTATAGCTCTTTGTCACGCTGTACCTAGTCGTCCCGTTTTCGACGGAGAGATTGTAGTAGTTCAGGGCTTTCGTATGTCAGCGTGGGCTCGAGTCGGCTTCGACATACATACATAACCATAGCGCACACTCGTGCGCTTGCATTGGCGGCACTGTCGATTTCGATGCGCCTCTCGACCCATTGATAAACGGGACGGCCACGCTAGGTGGCAGGCCAATAGTGGCAAACTTCATTATATACGAGCGGGATGTATCGTTGTATGCAATTGATGGGATATCTGGATGAGGACCGTCACCGGCGAGGTTAGTCGCGTTCCAGATCGCATAGAGATCGGCCGTCTTTAATATGCTGTAGCCTGGCTGGAACGTGAGGGTTGGACCAGTCGGTAGGCTGTACCGTAAACACATGTTAGCTGAGATCTCTTACGTCTTGCACTAGAGGACTTGCTAGATACGAAACAAGAAGACTGAGACATCAGGCAGGGGAGGTTTCTAATGCACCCCTGTATTTGCACGGCTTCCCAACCGCTCCACAGAGATCAGTGGAAGACTCGTTGCAAAGCGGCAGCTCCCAACTGCAGGAGCCTTTGTTGTCCAGCTGATCAGTAACATCAGTGCAGCTACCATCAATCGCGATCGATGGTATTTCTGTGAGGTATGTACAGTCTCCTGATGGGCACTGCGCTTGCAAAGGCTGAGCAATATTCCCCAACCCAGCACCGATGACTACAGATAGTGTCGAAAAATCGACTTGATACGAAGGGATGCCTAGTTCGACGCCGCCCTTCATCACGTTAGAAGCGTATCTCTGGCTGCGCGGGAAAGGTTTGGCGATTTTAGTCATGTCTCTCATATTATGCATATCTGAGATGATCAACTGTTGGGTAAAGGTAGCGAATGCCAGATTGAGAATGGTGGCTATAGCACCCAGTGCCGCGATACTCCTTCATAAAGTAAGTATAGATACATTCTGTGCCATGGGCTTCCCATGTAGACGCTTACAGAGGCCCATGCTTTATAAGTAGTGCTAGACTACCCATCGGTCCTCTCGAAGCGTCATGATATAGCTGAAGGTCCTGCGCTGGTCGGGTGGTCAAGCCATTGCTCGTTCGTAGCTGACCGAAATCATTCCACAGGTTCTGGCTCAGAGTGGCGCCCACTATTGCCGCTATTGAGCTGCCTACGACGGTAGTGAGCAAGGAGTTAATCGAGTTGAGCGTCAAAGGACCCCAGCGGCGAACTGGCTGGCCGTCCATGACGGCAAGGACGATAACGAGTGCGGCGAAAGCGATCAGAGAGACGATCAGCATAACAAGCTCCCATCGCCACCATTGCAAAACCGAAGACTGCTGAACATGTACACCTCCTGCCCCTACCCCCGGAGGTTTGGGACCAAGGAGACTATCGCGGTCGCGCTGGGGTTCGTCGGCCATCACCAAGAATCTTGTGCCAAAGTCAGTGATTGCATGGTGGTGAGAGCTCTCACACAATTTTTGGGCGCCAAGCAGACACTTATACAACCGCGCGCTAACCTGGAGAACACCACCTCGCGATAGGATCAGGGGCTAGAACCGGCCCTATTGATCTGCTACTACCTGGGGGCCGAATCATTAATCAATCAGTTACTCAGTCAGTTGCGACTATACACCACGGGACATCAAAGCGTTGCGCTATAGATGTAAAGCTTCTCCTCCCCAGGCAGTTTAGTCTAGTTCAAATAGGAGGAATTGTAGGACGCTTCGTTTCGAAGATCTCAGAACGAAACGTCTACGATACTTGATTCCGCACCTTTTCAAGATCTTAAAACTATAAGAGCTTGGTGCGCTTGGCGCGACGCTTCGATTCGGAGTATACTACCGTATTCAAGGTAGGTAAAGTGTGATAGTGATTATAATGTATAGCAACTTCAACTTGTCCAAATAAAGCTAGTACGAAGGCACCCCTACAACTATAGTAGATAGGTGCAGACGACTATAGCCTCATTATTCTCCATCCTAACAAATTACATGTTAAGAGAATGATGGTACCCTTAAACTTTTCTTGTACTATATCGTCTTGATTCCTTTCACTGTAAGGTTAACAGAAGGGCAAAAGGTAAGAGAAGCCAATTACTTTGACCAACTTTCGTGATAAAGGCTTGCGATATGGGGTTTAAGTAGACATGGCGATGGTGGGCCATTACGGATATCGCATTTGCTAACGCTGTACAAAGTTGTTCATAGACTTTTGTCAACTGGGAAAGAAATGTAGAATTGCCGTATAAATAAAGAGATAGAAATTTAATATATGGAAACTTGTTGAATTAAACCCAGTATAACTACAGATTAGGTTGATATTGAAAACATATGAACTTGGTATTAATAGATATAAACATTCCTACGTTAGGGACTCTATTTTTGGATTTTATCCCCTTAATCCGGAGACTTCTATACTACTTGTAACTCTCTCTTCTTCAACTTGTCCTCTCTACATTCTCTCCTCGTCAATGAATATGCACCTGGAACTGACTTCGTGATTCATACGAATACACTAGCAAGCGGGCCGGTGTGTGAACCTGTAGCCAGTATTGAAGCCCGCATACTCGGCTGTATCCCGTCCGTTCTCATACGCGGGCGTGGGCCCACGGGTTTGACTCACCGCACTTCTGTCAACCCATGCGCCATCAATCTGAGAAGGTTCGACGGTCTTAGAGGGCGGAGAATTTAAGCGCGGTACTAGGGTAGGCGTATCGGGATTTTCTGAACGCCTCGAAGGAGACGGGAAGGCGAGGGATGGTGAAGGTAAGGGCCGTTTCCGCAACAAACTCGCGAACTCGCCGCCAACACTAGATTTTGGGGATGATCTATGAACCGGTCGGGCAAGCGTTTGGCTTTGCCGTTGCGCCAGAGGGGTCGCGACTTCATTTGCGGCCTGGGACGGCTGGATGGCGGAATTCGACCTCGTATCCATTCGTCGGTCGGCCGGCTCGTTACGAGCTGAACTGTCCGCCAGTTTCTGACGTTTTTTACATGGTATCAAAGGCTTTATAAACTCCGGTACCGAATATCTGGGCGCTTTAGCCCGACGAGGCTGACATTCCGTCTTGCCTGTGGCTATACATCCCGAGATACTATGTTAGAGAAGAGAATATCCGGGGAAGTAGTATAAGTATGCTCTTACCACCTATCTCTATGTTTCTCTTTCTTGCTTCATCTATGGATCCGTCGATAACTGGATACCATACGTTTGAGTCAACACACATCTTCTCGTAGGCTTGCCTTGCAGACAAATCATAATATTGTGACCTGAGCAAACGCGCTTACCTTGAACGAGGTGGTTTTCCAATATCTCCTGAAACGTTGTCCCATGCGGGTGCTTCGAATTCCAGTGCGACATGACATTCGACATCGCTATGAGTGGGTTCCTCTTCGCCTGGAACTTACAGGGATGGCAACGCAAAATCCAGAGAAGCGAGCTGTTGTGGGGGAATTCAAAAATGAAGGCATCATCGACATCCCGCATGCGAACAGTTTTAGCTTCAATGCGTCGGCGCTTTTTGTTCGCATTCGGTTGTGAATGCTTCGCTGCACAAGGCTGGCCTTTTCCCTTGTTGCGGCCGGGGCCATTCATCCCCTTAGCCGAATCAACAGTAGATGATCTCAAGGGCATCCGAGTGTTACCAAAACTCTCTTGATCCTCAAGAGGCGGATGAATAGTCTGACGCTGAGGCGCCTTCTTTAATTTCTGAATTGCACCTGAAGAACCTTGAGTTGGGAGAGTGGTTTGCTGGCTGCTCTGGCTTAAGGATGATGCAGGTTTGTGCTCGACTCGCAGTCGAATCGTAGTTTCGTCAGTCACGCAGTATTTGCTGCCCTGTATTATGGTCTTTGTTGCTTCGTTGACGCGCCGGCGAATTTGTGAGGTTTCGCAAGTTTCAACGTCAGACGTTAAGGGCAACATTGCATCAATATCAGCAGCATGTTGGTTAAGGCGACCAATCCGAATCCCTATATCATTCAAAGTTCTCTGTTTGAATGCATTGAACTCTCGGCACTGTTCTTCGTATTTTTTCACCTGTTGTTTCACTGGATCAGTTATTTGGGACTGTGATTCAGTTCTGCTTATTGCTGAAGTCATGATGATTGCGAGGCGTTGTAGAAGTGATCAAAGTTATATCGCACAATGTCAACAATAACGATGAGACGAAACTACTGATACTTATGTTATTTACAGATGTACGAAGCAAACGGCTCTGTGAAAGAGGGTAGAAGTAGCCCTCCAATCAGCCCCTCAAACAGATAAATTTTCGGGCAGCTTTCATTATGACACATTGTTAATTCCACTAGACTTGAATCCACCACTACATGTCACAGTTTAGGTTTCGGGTTACGCTTGGTCGCTTGTATGTACCCTTCACTTGATGTAGGGGAGTATTGAGCGGGATTGTGCAGTGATTGCTAGCTGCTATAAGAACTACACAAACAAAGAGATTTCCGTATGTAGATTAGTCTAGCCCACGATGGTGTCTTGAAGCCTTCCGTGCAACAAAAGTTGTTCAAGACATAGATTAGATTCAAAATCAATATAGGGGACGTCTTAGCAATAGATTTTCTATCGTCGGCGCAGGAGCCTGCTTCTAAGTTGTTTGTGTACTTCATATGAATCACTGCACAACGGTATGTATCCCTTTTTCATGCAAACATGATGCCTAATGCCCAATGCCCAATGCCCAACACCGAAAACCAACTACGTCAGACATTGAGCTGATTGCACTTTACATAGTTCCTGTTTTACGCAATCATAGTAGCTTGCATACAATATGTCTCTATCACCAAAAGCAGGTCCTACTTTTTTCATACTATGCATGTTGGGATCGGCGCTGTTCCGCTGTGGCCAAACATTGATAATCTCAATGTCCGGGCCTAAGCCTTATCGAAAAACATTGGTTTTACCGTCGAATAATATTTGGGATTGCCATCGGCTAGAGAATTGGGCCATTCCCCGGAGCAAGTTATAGTCGGTCGGCCAAACTTAAGAAATCCAAGACCCCTGTTGCCATTCTAGTCCGTCTTCCGTCACTATCGGGGTAAATGAACGAGGCCTATTTTCTAAAGCAGTCAGTAATTCATCCGTCGGTCCACAAAAGAACCTGAAGGTAATATGAGTTTGCCCGAGGATAATATTCGGCCCATATAGGATAGGAATTAGTAAGTTCGGGTGATTAATCCCCCAATCCAACTACCCGGTCTACCACCCACTCGAGGCCCACCTCTTCCGCTCTTCTGGAGCCATATAAGACCCGTCAGTACGATCGCTCTTCCGGGGAATATGTTAATTACATCATCAGCAGTAATTTGTCAACCAATCATCGTCGATCAACTTTCTCAAGATAGCAATAATTATACTACCCCTGCTAGCTGCTTCGAATCTCACAGCAGTCGCCGCCATGTCTCACAATATCTTGATCACCGGAGGCTCTGGCTACCTTGGTGGACATAGTAGGTTACTTTCCTAAAATCGAAACTCCTATTTTCGCTTCTTATGACTTGGCATACACTTTAAACAAACACTATTAATTTCACGTAAAATGGTATTACTCACTCATTGTCAACGTCGCAGTGCTCGCAAGATGGAAGGAGGCAAACCTACCAGCATACAATAAACTATTCGCCCTCGTGCGAACCCCCAAGCAAGCTGAGGCCGTTAAGCAATACGGTGCCGAACCTCTCACCTTCGATGCTTATGACGAAGCGGAGGTTCGTGCAGCGGTGGTAGATAACAATATCACCATCGTTTACCATTTGATTGCCCCTTGGCCTCATGTCTCGCAATCTTATTTCATCAAGGCCATGGCCGAAGTGAAGAAGAATACCGGACGCGATGTTCACTTCCTCCATGTATGTATTCCAACGTTTTATTGAAGGAGAAAACATCATTGTTCTAATAGAGAGTACCTACTGGGACAGACCAGTGGCGCCAAGATATTCTCATCTCATGCCGGCGCTCCCACGGATAATCCGCTACTCGACAGCGATCCGAACCTCTACGAAATTCAAAAGGGGCAAAAATCCCATATCCCGTTGATGCAAGAAGTCAGTATTGACTTAGCATGACGATCCTCTTCCACAGCTAATTAACTAGCAGGCTATCGGTGTCAACAATTTCGTGATTGAGGAGGCGGAGAAGTATGACATTCGTAGCTATGTCTTCGTGCCTTGTATTGTGTGTAAGTGCTCCACTAGCATCTAGGTGCTCATGCCGTTAAACTTGTAACGGGCCAAATTATGCTGACGTCGAGCTTCACAGATGGCGAAGGCAAAGGGTTCGGCAACCAGATCTCAATTCAGACGGTCGCAATTGTTCGCGCTGCTGAAGCTGTGAAGCGCGTGTACCGCGTTGACACTAATCGACCAGTGGGTGACCTTCGTCGTTGCCTCTCCTTGCAAATGCTGACAACATCAGACTTGGCCCGTATGCCATATTGAAGACAACACAAACTTGTACCTAGACCTCCTCCGCAATATCTTAGCGGGGGATAATCCCGGATACGGCAAGAACGGCTACTATCTTGCCGCCTCAGGCAGCGTTGCAGTAAGCTTCAATTTACCTCTGTGCTTTTCGACATGGCTTGTTAACGAAAATTTAGTGGGATGACTTATACGCTGCCATGGCGGCAGCGCTGGCCAAGCGAAGTGTCATAGGCGATGATACGGTTGTTCCTGCAAATGAACAAAACCTTGAAGACATGGGAAAGGGCCTCGGCTGTCCTGGAGCTCTAGTATCGCTCATGCTAGGGGGAAAGTGAGTTGGCATCATTCTGAAACTCTAAATGAGATTTTTACCATTGCTAACATGATGCGATAGCTGCACCTTTACGGCAGATCGCGGGTCAAAGGAGCTGAGCTGGAAGCCCCTTTACAAGCCCGAGCATATCCTTGAGTACGCTGACGCTGAGGTTGACTTTATCCTTCGCAACAAGAACTGGTAGGCTAAATGGTCCAAAGCCAGCTAGTAAATCGGGCCTAGGAATTGATTTTTGGCTTACTTTCGCTGATACCTTTTCTATCTGTTGAGTTTGTACATAATGCGTCAAGGCAGGCTTCATTCATTCAGTCAGTCAATAAATTGATGTATTGAGATGGCTACAAAAACACAGAAATATCTAGGCAGACAAACCGCCACGCACCACTAAGCGGCAACTCTCCCCGTACCTCTTTTCTACTACCCTGTACGCTCGTATCACAGCGTAAGTGACACCTCCAAGTCGAAGCTCTGTACCGCATTCACGACACTTTCTCCTTAGGCAGACGTGATCCCGAAACCACTACTAGGTTATAGCTAGGGCAAATAATTATCCAGTATAAGTTCCGTTACCCGCACTGAATAGGCCCACTGCACGACTCGCAAGGCTGGTGATATCTTCCTCTCTTAAGGCTTCAAGAATCGACATAGCGACGACAGGAAACTTTTGGAAGAACACTTTGTCCAACCAAAACAATGGATAGGCAAAGAGAGAGAAAACCATCAAATTCCGGTTAGGGTTTTTAGTGAGAAGTTCCAAGAGCAATAAGACGGCCGCATTAAAGACCTGTGTCTTAAGGTAGATATAGCGACCATCGAGCACGGGGAAGTACAGCCGTATACCGATGTAAACCAAGACGTCCATGAGAATCCAGAGAGGAGCCCTGTAAAAGTATGCCTCGAACAGGCGACGATGCTCACTATACTGGGCCGGGCCGAGTTGCGTCTGAAGGATTTGCGTGAAGCAGACGTAGAGAAATACGCCGAGCCAGAACTTATCGAGCGTATCGGGCCATATCGGCCAGTGGAACCAGAATCGGGGACTGCCATTCTCATTCCAATAGTATCGCGCGTACGGGAAGATGCCCCATTTCAGACGATCCATCGCGATATCATTGAGGTGGTCGTCGAGGGGAGCACCGTCGGCTGAGTCGGACTTGTCATGCACGAGACCCTGATAGTAAACGACCATACCTCTGGAAAGCAGCGAGATTCGCATGCCTTCACTGTCCATCGCTTCGTCTTTCATCCTGTGCCGCCTAACGTCGAGGATGATGTTGCCTATGTTCTCGGCCGAGTACCGCGTCAGCTTGGGGAAGACGGAGTACATGACCTTGCCGCCACGCCGACGCTCGTGGTCCATCATGCGGTACTCGGTCTCGCTCGTCGGGAATGGCATGTATAGCGTGGAGTCGACATCATCAGGTTCCGTCAGCTTGGTGACCGTGGCGCTATCCGACTTGGAACTGAGCTCTGCCAAGACCCTCCAGCGACTCTCGTGGCTCTTGTGGAACGACTTGGAGGCATCGTAGAGTCCCTGGTCGGCATGCTCTTCTTCTTCCCACTGGAAGCGGACACCAGGCGTCGCGGACAGGATATGGAAGATGCTCGGCGAGACGGCCGTGCAGACTTGGAAGTACCCGGCCATGGCGAGAATCGTGTGCACTTCCTGCCAAAACACGGCCCCGGCGCTATTTGGTGCTCTGCGCGTGGCCATGCACATCAGCATGAATAGGGGTTGGAAGACGAGGACGGTCTGTCCGGTTAGGTCATCCACGTGGTCCCAGAAATTCTCGGGAACCAGGCTCTCGCCGAGCGCAGCACGTGCGATCTGGCGGCGGCCTTCCTTGCGGGTAAATCCTATTAGACGTGTCAGTATGGTATGTCTAGTAGACGAGCGAGGTAGATAAATGCGGCTTACCTTCTGCAATAAGCCAGTGCGAATCATGTCTATCCAGTTCCTTCTGATAGGACTCGGTAGCACCGAATAGCAGCTGGTTGAATATCTTCCTCTCTATTATCTGAGAAAAGATGGAGACACACAGCCACTTTCGGTGCTTGGGATCATTGAGGATGTCCTTCCAGTCGACGTACCCTTTATCCTCATGCGCAACTATACGCGCGTATTGTATGAATTGTTCGGTCATAGGCACCTCCCAGGCTGAGATCTCTTCCTCAGTGTCTCGCCAGTCCTCAAGGTAGATTCCCTGTCCGAACCATATCTCGGCGAAGTCACACAGTCTGTTGTATAAAGTCTTATAATTGCTTGTGTAAAAGGCATCATCGTAGTCCGCCGGATGCTTGTATCTCCCATACCATGCGGTAAAGTCGATCTGCGAGGGGCTCCAGTCGTCCTTGAATTTGGTTACATCTTGCCAGTCATCGAAGTTCTTTACTAAGGTCGGAGAGGTAGATTCTTGAGCGGCTTTGCTCCGTGGTGCAATTCTTGGAGCGGGGTCCGCGCCAGTGAGAAAGTTAAAGAGTCGCGCTATCTTGCCAGGTCTCGTTTGTGAGGCAGCTGGTATACCATCCCAAATAGTCCCTAAACTAAAGCCTGCCCAGTTTGCGCTCTCCTTTCGTACAGCTCGGAATCTCTTGTAGAAGGGGCCCCATATCAAGTCACGCTCAAACCCAAGGCGCCACCGGATTGCCTCTAGGAAGGAGTAAGGGTGGTGTCCAGGAGCCTTTTTGACCGATCTCTTGCTTCTTACAGCCTCTACCGGTGGTAGCGTCGGTGCGACCTCCTCGGGCTTTTTGACGGCCATTATATTTTCACTGCCCAATGGTTATTTGACCTGTCGCGAAGTAGATCCCAGCCAGATTCTTTTGACAGATGCAGAACTGTGCGAACTTGGAAGGTCGCTCGGTGCTGTAACCCGGTGAACTAGAAGGCTTGGGTAGTTGATAAGGCATAATATTGAAAGAGATTGCGAACGTTGAGGCATTCGAAATACAAAGACTTGTGCAATAAAGAACCAGAACCCTAATTTCGCTCTGTTATCGGTCGTTTCCGTGCTAGCCTACCGCTTTCAGGTCTATGTCTCTCCTTGGGACATTTCAAAGATTTTGCGCAACACTAAACAAAGCCTGTCATTTGTCGCAAGTTAGAGCTTCCTATTCTTTTCACCGGATACTATCTCCAATCGGGGGAAAATAAATCGTGCTATATTACAATCTCAACACTGTCAACGCAGTTCGCTTTGTTTCCAGATTAAATTCATTCATGTAGCATATTCCGAATTGGGAATCCCCTACTGCCCAACGTCAATTATACAATAGTAGACCGCGTTGGGTAATCGTCTCTTATCAAGAGTGCCGGAGCGTCTCGGCCAGAAAATCGCGTAATTTGTCCAAACTGCCATATGGAATCTAGTAGGTCTGCTACTGTTGTTGAGGCTGTTGCTGATAAGATTGCTGTTGCTGATATGGCTGCTGTTGGTAAGACTGTTGTGGCTGGGGTATCTCGTGAGCGGGAACTTGTTGAGGAGAGTAATAAGTTTGCGGCTGCTGTGGTTGCATCTGGATCTTTTCAGCGCCAACTGGAGCACCTCCTACAGCTGGAGTCGAGTTGGACCTGCCAGGCATAGCATGAAGGCCAGCCTTTCTATGACGGTGCAACGCGATGCTATGCAAGATGAGAGCAACGAGGTATACCACCCTAGCTTATGTTAGCACGGATGAATACGTCTAGTAGTTTTTAGCTTACCAATTGACAGCTCCAAGAGCAGCTGCAGCTGCAGTAATCGCACCTAGTATAGTGTACCCATTGTAATAGTCGTAGTAGTAGTAACTACCATAATCGAGGATATAAGCAGCCTGGGTGGCGAGGAGGGCGAAGGAGACGAGCCAGAAAATAACGTGAAAGATATCCAAGCCCAGGATTGCCCAATAGTTATAGGCTGTAGGTGATCCAAAATGGGCGACGAGGATGTAGATACTGCTAATCAAGGTAACAATTGCCTACAGATATCAGTTAGTTGTGTGGCTTAAGAAAAAACAGCGCTGTTTCGAGACATACCGTAAATAACATTAATATTGCGCCAATCAACGGCACGACCGACACCGTGAAGGCAGTCAAACCTAAGCATATTATACCAAGTACCAACTGGATGATGCGGACAGCAACAAAGCCCTTTGGGTAAATGGGTATATGCTCTCTCCCAGCAGCACGTTCGCTGATGTAATTTGACATCTTTCAGGTTGAAGGTGTACTCAATAACGAGGCAAGCCTAGGGACAACAAAGAACAATGAACAAGTGGTAAGAGATATAGCAATAGGGCGTAGAAGGAGGGAATGAAGAAGCTCTGATACTCAACGAGAACATCAGGTTCATATGAATATTTCCACACAAACTAGTCCGGCAGGCCGGCACTTAAAATCTAGCAATGTAGAAAATACTTAATGCAAACACATGACTGCACTAACTACCCAGCCGAAGACATTTTCTATAAAAAGAGACACTGGTAGATGATGTGGCGTTTGGGCTGGAACATGAAGCATGGCTTGGACCCTAAGCTAATCTCAATAAGTTTGCCGAAGACGCAGGTTATAGTCTCATGTGGCTGCAGGGCAGTGGGAATGCACAGGACAGCATCATGAGCGTTGGATATACGAGCGGCCATGTACATAGTAGCTAATGTACAGTCCATCAAACAAGCAAAAGACCAGAATGGCTATATGTGGTTATGTAACTATTTCTAGCAAGGTAGACTGCTTGAATACAATACAGTAGTGATCACCATGTCAGAGAAGAAGGAGGCGAGGGAGGGAGCCTGCAAGGTGCATGAGACGAGGAAAGACATCATTTACTTTGTACAACTCTATAGAAGCAATGTGGCTGCGGCTGAAGATGGCGATCCAGGATATGCAGGATAAGTGGTGTAGATCGAAGACTTGGCAGCGGCTTTGGCCTATGTTTCTGTGGGGTATCATACAACCGTTAGGTACCTACATGTACATATAGGTACCCCCACCAAACCAACAGCCCAAGTCCAAATAATTGCTAGTAGTTGTGGTGTGCTATCTACACTAGAGTAAAATATACCGGATATTCATAGGCTGTAAGTAAGTGCACATCTCGCAGAGTGCAATTTGAGGCGTAAGATAAGACAGACCTTGTTTCGAGTGATACATACAGGTACTGACCGCCAAGTTGTAATTCCGAAAACAGAAACGCCCAACGTCAGGCGTTTTCATGGCAAGCCTCTATTTGCTTATACGCCTGTAAGATTCAAAATGCTAGTATGAATCGAGCAAGGTATTCATTCAGCCCTGATGTGGACCAGTGACGATTTACTTACTTAACCTCAGTCACAATCGTGTAAGACGGTTCAGAGACATGCCGCAGCAAGAATTTCTGATCGTTCCGCTCTCGCAAATGAGATTATTTCATCCCCTAAACAATATGTAAATTGTGACGAACTTTCAACCCCCCTGAGTTAGATATTACTGCCAGTTATTCTCGCCCTCCGAGAAACCCCACTTGTCAAACAAAGATACCCATTCCCATATCTGCGAGTCTCTGTTTCACGCCTCAGGATCATTCCATCGAACATCAATCAGCGCTAGACTGGAGTCCTGCGGCTCGATGACTTCTGTGAGAACAAACCTAGGATCTGCATCGGTAAGCAAAGATTTCCATTCGCCGTACGTTCGCTCCCTAGCGTTCAAAAGAACCCCCATCATCATATCTACCTTTCTACAGCCATCGGTTAGTCAATGTGATCTGCACATTAAGTTTATGTCAACTTACCTGACAATCTTCTCCCTCCATAGCGGGAGAACGCCTCGTTCCTTCATGCATGCGTCCATGATGACAACTCTAGACCCATGCTTCAATCCCGGGATCAAGGCTCGCAGGATGCGTACGCCATACTTGTCGGCCCAGTTATGTAAGACCAAACGCAGAAAAAACACATCCGCCGCAACGATCTGCGGTTGGAAGAAGTCATGTGCTTCGAAACGTACTCTCCCTTTAAGATCCTCAGGTACCTTGTTATCAGCACCAGCAACGACACTTTCTACATCCTGAACCTCAATCCTCAGATCACCGAAGTGCTTAGCCAACTGAATTCCAATGTGGCCTTGCGAACCCCCAACGTCGACCACCGTAGCTATTCCTAGAGACCCCCAATCATAATTGTCGATAACATGAACGGCATGGTAGTCGTAGCTGGAAGCGCTAATCTCCATGAAATTCGCAAATCTTTGGACCCGTCTGGGTTCCGAAGCAAGGACGTCGTAAATGCTAGCACTCGTGTTATTCGCGAGAGAAAACCCCTGGCGAGTCAAGTGTTAGGCACACCATTAAGCGGCCCGTGATGAGTGAATACCCGGACTATGATAGTCTTACAGATTCATTTGGCTCTTGAGACTTAGGCCATTTCTCAAGTGCGTCAATCGTCTAGATACCTTCAGCATCGTGTTATTATCCGTGGACCAAGCTACACTCACCTTGACTGCAGAGGGCCAAGCTTCTTCTGTCTGTGCGCCCAGCCAGTCATTCATCTGGGGATCCGAGAGCAGCCTAGAAGCTTTCGTATGGGCTACCATGCCAGGTTCCGGCTCATGAAATATGCGCATCGTCATTGCCGCCTGGAGTATTCTTCGGAGTGTGGGCTCAGTAAGGCAAGTCTGTTGGGCTATATCCTCATAGCTTGCCTGGCTATCTTCTGGAATCACGCCGGCAATTCCAAACCGAGAGATGGCCTGTAAACAAATCATATTTGTATACTGTAAATCAATGTTTAGTCATTGCGAAAAGCAACGTCGTTACAGACTGAAGGCTAGGAATGCGCACGCCACCATGGATATGAAGCAGACTTATCGGGTCTAGAAGTAGGTCGTGAAGTTCCGCTGCTGCGTCTATCAGCTCGTCCTGGACCTTGGAGGCTTCTTTAGGCAACTGAAAAGCTCCGTATTTATCAAATGAAGGAAATGGCGCTTTATGAGCCACCAGAATTTCATGCAGCTGGGCAGCAGACGAGCTGATCATTTGCGCCAGTTGAACGAAACGGGGTAGGCCTTGAGGACCTGACATGATGTCAAAATGGGCAAATTGATCTATTTAATTGACTCCTGCTCGTGTTATCCACCTTATATCCCTTTGGCCCAGGTGAATGTGATGATGGTTGTATTGTTGAAAGTAGGATTATATCTGGGCAAGGTTACTCCGCAATGTGCCAATACCCAAGGTAAGCACGTGCTCTTACGTGTGCTACCTAGGCACCAGTTATTCCAATGATATATAAAGTGTCTACTATAGACACGCTGAGGTTTGACTGTAAATTGCGTATGATGGTTATTTAGGGGGGCGGCCTCATCACTCGCTCTGGGAGCCAAGTACGAATTCGAGATCATGATCAAACACCGTTATCGTTATAGGTAGTACTTGCTCGGGGAAATGAAAATATCTAATCTAAATCTTAGGGTAACATTGACTTACTCAACGTTGTTGGTTTGGAAATTTTCCTGAAACCTACACTCAACCGAGATATAGATATCACGATCTCCAAGTGAGGTTCGCAATACTTCCTCTATAGATACGGATTTGAGGGCTCCTATCCAGGCGTATCAAATCAGGTGAGCATCCTTTCAACCTGCATCTGCAGTCAGCGAAATAAACAGAGTGGTATTATAAGCAGACAATTTAAGAACATTAATACATAATCTAAGCTATGTCATTCTGTTATTCACCGGCCTGTCTTGTGGCCCGAGTAGCCCATCAAATACACCGGTACGTACCGACTATTACCTACAACTACATCGCCCGCTACCACAACAACCACATTAACTATGTCGACAATTATTAAGGGGCTTCTATTAATATTCTAACTGGTAAGCGGTGTATCTTTACTGCCGGTAGTATTTTGTGTATTTAAATCCTCCAACCATGACAAAGTCTGATCACCATTTCTTCTTGTCTTTACATCCCCTCAACGTTCTTCTCTCCTTCCTCCCTATCTACAAGCTACCGCCTATAACCTGAACCTACCTACATGTAGGCAAGCTATTGGCGCTGCTGCTATAACTCCTTGAAACATATTCAACAATCATGTTGTTACCATTTGTCGTGTCGCCATGCTTTAAACTGCGTCCTGTGGTTTTGGGTAACCTCTAACAACTCCACATGATTGAGTGGAAGCAGCAATCCAACTGTCGCACTGCATACAGCCTCGAACATGATACCCATTCTCTGGAAACCGCCTCAGGTATGTAAAATTCAATATATGTTAAGACTTCCACATGTCCTTTTGGGTAGCCCTGTCCTTTTGAATTATTCATCAACCATTGGCATCATTCTATTAATTTTTTGCACATCTAGTAACACAAGCTAACAAACACTAGAATCTTGCCGGTGATGGAACAACATCAGGAGTTCGCATGATGATACTGCTTGTATCACCAATGCTCGCTTCCTACCATCTTTGTTTGCATTACCGACAACAATCAAGTTAGTGGACAGAATGAGCAAGAGGTGCTGTACGTAATCCTCTTTCCGTTGCCAGCCTGTGTCTAACTAAAACATCAATACCAAACTAACAAAGATACAACAGCAGTGTCCTGTGCATCAACGAAACGTCGAACTAAGGCGGGCCCACAAGCTGATGGGCATGACGAACGGGAAGGCTGCGTGCTGTCCGTTCGTCTGCTCGAAAAGCTTGTGGCCCTCTGTCGACCATTGCACAGTCAATTATACCAACTGGAAGAGCCACGCAATTCTTTCCCAACCGACAACAACAGCTATCCCGCCTCGACTATGAGACGCACAACTGCCTGTTATCCGTCTCGAAGACATGCTGATTGGTCCCTCCCTCCTTAATAACCCAACAATGGTAACCAATAGGAACAACTACAGTTCCCCGGCTAGGGTTGCGACAACCTCACCATCCCCCTAATGACAAGAACAAAGAAACGGGTTTCTTTTCGCTCTCGAGGGGTTACAGGGCGATACGTTGTCGCAAGTGGCTAAGACAATCGGTAGGAGGCTTTACAGTTGCATAGCCACGGATCCCCCTGACAATATGGTTGAACAAATGCTTTTTGTTCATATCCCCACAGGCTTTCGACATATATGCCATAATCACAGGGCTCCCTTCGTGATTGCAATGAACGCTCGTGTGGTGTTCATTAATTCACATGGTCTGCAATGGGTTCTCTCCTCGCAATCATTATAGTCGACGAGTGAGCCATCACTGGGTGTTGCATCTGTATCATCCAGTGTATCCGGCCAAGATCTTCAGCGACCTCTGCCTTTCGATTACCTATGGTCCGGGCCGATGCAACGCCCTATACACCAAAAAAGAAGAATTTTCTACAAACCCCAATAAAATAGAATCGATTTTCGTCCTATAACAGGAACCTTTTACCAACGAACCACCACCGCCCTATAACATAACCACCAGGGAGAAAGGCCTGGTGCCAATTCACGCACTCTTCCCTTGCGACTATAATACCAACACCAAAGAGGAAAACAATTTACACATAAACAACAAGGCCTACTACCACTACTCCTTCACACTGATCTATCTGAAAGAGCGACCTTGCTCGCGACACCAACAATGAGGTGGACAATAGAACCAAATGATTTATTTACTTGTTAATACTTGGTTAGCAACAATCTAATACAGAAGCTATCTAAATGACACATTTATTTTTCTCCTACTGCTACTTCATTTCCAATGAGTGGTTACCCGTCAATGACCTTTCTTAAATCATCATGTGTATAGCCAACCACGATTGAGCACCGCCATTTCTGTTTTTAGTGACATCTGTTCTAATTAGGGGATGACTGCAAGAACAGTCCTAAAAGCCATAGCCTTGGACAGAATAGGGTGGTTGGAGCTGCATAAAGAAGCATAACTTTAGGTTCGACATATCTGTAGGCCTGAGTCAAGAGGAAAACTATTATAGTCACAAACAATAGTCAAGCCCCACGTCAACTCAACTAGCAAGCAAGCAAAGATCACAAATGATGATATTTTCTCATTGTTTACATTATACAATAATCCCGATCCCCATCTTCCCCAATACATCTATACACTGTCTCGCGGTCCGCAAAGCGGACCGCCCTATTCCGAATCTATTGTCTCGTCCTCGTTTTCTCCCGCCAAGGTCATGTAAACGTGCCCAGGTTCGACCGAGTCCGCAGACCTGACACCCATTACATACAGATTCAAGAGCCGAAATCTCAATCGCCTAGCACCCAATGTCCCACAGCTACTCGTTGCTTAGTATTCAAAGTAGGTACCCAAGAAAGCCCAGACTGCTCAAACACTGTTGGCAAGGATGAAGCCACATATAGGTACTCCGGCTAGGATTGCTCGTAACAGAGACAGAGGCAAAACACAACGGACAATTAAGAATAAACGTAGAAATTCATCGATCATAGTAGTTATCGTATCAAAGCGACTGCGGCCGTAATGATGTAAAGCCGGAAAACAAAGACAGGGCGGTGCCTATCTCGATCCAGCCCCAAAAGCACAACTGATGGGGTATCTGTCTCATCGAGTCTTGGAAAAACTTCTGAACGCTTGAAACTTTAAATCACGAAAATATGAGCACGGGGTCAACCCAGCTCGGTCAGGCTCCTTCTAAGAGAAATCTTCTCCGGCAGGCGACAATAGACGATCGATACGTTGGACTAACTCCTTGGTCTCGCGGACGATCTCGAAAGCAATTGGTGGAAGAGTTTGAGTCCACATCCGCCATTCTCGATCGTTCTCACCCAGACCACGCGCTGCTAGGTTCTTGCCATGATCGCCAGCTTCGAGTAGCCGCTGCCGGCAAGCGGATAAGCGTTCCAGCATCTCGCCAGTATTTCTGCTAGCTTCTGTCTCAGCAACGACCTTACCCACAACCTCAGCGATTGAAGTAATCTCTTGGTTGATCTGTTGAATGGGCGCATCGCCACGGATGGACCCTACAAGACCTTGTATAGTCTGCACCATGATGGCAGTCTGGTCTTCCAGATAGATCTTCAAATCTTCCAGTTGTGTATCCTGCGCTCCATAGCCGTTTGGAGCTACGGGGAGACCTTTACTCGGTCCATTATATGACGCA
Source organism: Xylaria sp. 218_066 (assembly GCA_019843955.1). Lineage (NCBI taxonomy): Eukaryota > Fungi > Ascomycota > Sordariomycetes > Xylariales > Xylariaceae > Xylaria > Xylaria sp. 218_066. Next base: position 211,056 of record JADKYC010000022.1, read on the forward strand.
TTGCCATTTCCATTAAGTTGACCGTTGGGAAGGGCCGGGGATCTCCCCGAGTGAAGGGACTCCCTTGGTGAGTTGTAGGGACTATACGCAGAAGAGTTGGCGCTATCACGCGTTCCCGCACGCAAGCCCTGGAATGAAGGGGGCGGAGCTAACGGTGATTCAGCTACCTGTGGGTAGGCATCTGGTTGGGTTGTTGTCGTGCGGTTAGAAAAGTAGCCAGCAGACTCGACGGGTGTAACAGAACCGTCGTCATCATCTTCAAGCTCTGCGGCAGGCGTAGCTCGGATCTTGACGGTCCGCAAGAGCTCTACGAGAGCTGCGACAAGGTGCGAGGCAGCTGCGTCAAGCAGCGAGACGGGAGAGAGACCTGCGGCAGATGCGAAGTTCTTGGAAGCAGTAATGAGATTGTTGGCGGTAGCAGAGACGCGGTTCTTGAGCTTCTGATGTTGGCGCACCAGTTCTTCGTCTTCACATTGTGAATCTTCTATGTCCTTCGTAATACGACGAACGTTGACAATAACCGACTTCATACCGTCGATTACTCGTTCGGGTTCGTCAGTACGCGCACGCCGTAATAGCTCATCAATAGAGATCTGGAACTTGGTGACGTGTACATCCTTGACCAGGCCGTTGGCCTCCACAAAACCCTTTTCCTGTATATAATTTGCCGCATTTGTCTCAATAGTAAGGCCGATGGAGGACGCACGCATGTTCCGAAGCTGGGTTTTCGTGCGGGCATAACGACCTCTCCAATCGTGAACTTCCTTCTCGAGCTGTTCAACCTTTCCCTCCAACTCGGTTTGCTTCTCCCATGATGGCATATGTTGCTGGGAAAGAGTCCTCATCTCTTCCAGGAACTGTCGCGCTTCACGGCGAGCTTCTTCAGTCACCTGTTGCTGTTCTTGAAGGGCCATGCGAAGCTCTTCGTTTTCTTTCATGGTTTCCGAGTCGCCTACATTACGAGTGTTTTGGTTCGCTTCTTCAAGCTCTTCACGTAGAGCTCGGTTTTCTGCGGCATGCTCATCTCTCAGGCGTTCTAAGTCATCACGCAGTGAGGCATTGAGGGATTCAACGTCGGCCAGCTTGCCTTCTAAATTCATTCGGACTTCGTCCCATTCCTTCTTCTCCAGGTTTGACGCAGTCGTCCGTGAACGCTCGCCATCCCGCAGGGCAATGAGCTCCTCGTCCTTTTTCTTTATATCAGTTTCCAAGTCCTCTATTCGTCCACGAAGTTCTTGAACTTGATTTTGGTATTCATCAACCACCTTCTTGTCAACCTAGCTTGCGTCAGTTTACCACGAGTTAGATTCCTAGGAACGGAGAAGGCTTACCTCGGAGACAGGACTCAAAATTTCTTCCTTACTATTCCGGCTACGGGGTGTAACTGCGTCACCATTACCATCATTGGAGCTACTGCCATCATCGTCCTCCTCAACCATTGTGCTCTTGTTTGGAACAATAGTGTTGCTTTGAAACTGCTTGGGAAGTGGTCGGTCAAAGTTCCCATTTGGCGGCAATCCAGGTGAAGGTGGTACGGGAAAGTCATTGGGAATTCTCGGCGGGCCAGCAGAACGAATAGAGCTTGCATCAGATGGACGTCGCATGGCCCCATTTGGCCCTCTGGGCAGTCCCATGCCGTTAACAGGCGTTCCAGTCCTGCTTGGAGGTGCCCCAGGAGGCGCGCCTGGAGTGCTCCGTCGTGGAGTAACGCTGGCGACAAACGCCGGTATGCGCCTCTCCAACTCACAGAAGACATCGGTAGCCAGGTCTCTGAATCTTGGAGAACCGAGTGTCGAAAGTTTTTGGCGAGCCTGGTTGCGTTTAGGATGGAAATTCGGTTCGGGTAAAAGGTATGGGGGTGGTCCAGCATTAGGAGGAGCACCGGGCGGTGGCCGTTTTATTTGTCGTCGCATCAATTCGTCAAAAACATCGGTGGATAGTTCTAGAAACTGGACTGACGACAGCCTGAGTAATTTGTCTCGCGCCTTGTTCGGGGGCGGATTCGCTCTTCCATCCTTGGACGTGGAGGCCAAGTATCTCCTAAGCGCGACATAGTGCTCTCCTAACACAGGCTCGGTATTGTCTTCGCGTATACTTCGTCCGCTCTCGCTGCGCGCGTAGGTACTAGAGCGGCCAACAGAGGGCGGAGGAGAAGGCCCGCCAACGCTCCTGGGCCCGCCAGGAAAACCATTCATCATGCCGCTGGGGCTTCCGGAATCTGGAGGAGAGACAACACCACGATTGTTGGGATAGAGGCCGTCGGCTGGGTATTTCGAAGGACCGGACCATTCGCTACCACCACCTATAGAGACAGGCGACAGCGGCGCATTGCGGTTGTTCATGATCAAAGCAAAAGCGGAAGGTCGTTGATAGTTCAGGTGAGAATGCGAGTTCGTCCAACCGGAACAAAGGAGTTGATAGTGATACAACCCGAGGAGGATTATGCGCCACGTGAGAAAGGGGGCTTCGTGTCTCCAGGCCAGCCCTACTGGTACTGTGTGATCCTACGCAAGCACCCTTCGGTATCCGATGTTTGTTCTGCTGATCCACCGAGTTGGTTTCGTTCGTCCGTCCCGTTTCCCAATCTATTCGCTCGAGTAAAGCCGATGCGCGGTTACCTAAGCATAGAAGCGAATTGGAATTTGGTGACAATCGTCGTTCCGCGCTGTTATTACGTTTGGCTGAAAAAGAATGTGGATTCGGTCTTCAGTTGGTGATTATCAATTACATGCGTACAGTATGTCACAGGCTGAAAGGAGCAAGCGTTGTGTTGTCGTGACTAGTCGGGTCAGTCAACTATTGGAACGACGGTTCGCGTAGTTGCGGCTCGACAGGAGAAACGAGAGAGGTTGGCGATGAAAGCCTTTTGCGAGGGGCCTCTGGGACCACGTGCCAAAGCCACGGAATGAGAAAGGATGTGCTGTTGCTAGTGAGCGGTGGTAGTTGGTAGTTTGGTGTTCTAAAAAGCGGCAGTCCCAGGTACCGAGCAAAAAGGGATGTACAGCTAGCTGTATGTACTTTATGTACTTCGCAAACAGCACAACAACTCCAAGCGATAGACTAGTAGGTAAGGTAGAGAGAGTAGTAGATGGTGTCTAGTGTCTAATCCACGGTGACCATCGGTATGGAGAGGATTAAAGGTAGCAGCACATGGACACCGATAGAGAAGAAAGCCAAGCGGGAGAATGCATTGTTACTGGAGAGGCTGGTTTGGTGGAGGCAGGAGGAACGGGGATGATGGATGGATGGATGGATGGATTGGGGGTGGATGGAGTGCATCAGGTAGTAGCGCAGCCCAGAAGATGCATGAAACTGTGGGTCAGGGGGGTTCTTGCCGGCGGTATCTACGGCCTACTAACAAGCTTTCTGTAGATGGGAAAGGGGCAGCTTCACAGCCCATTGTCCAATGAGGATTACGGGGAATTTCGGAGCTAGCTGGTTTTGATCGTTTTTTCCCCCAGCGGAACCAATGCACTGTGGTTACCCAGGAAGAACGCTGCATATCTCAGGGCAACCACTAGTTATACTATTCATTCCCTTAGATAGTCCCCATCTTTTATACCGAAATATTTACTCTAGAAGGGTTAAAAAGAACATCATACGTCTGTATTCCAAGGAACCCCCTTCAACGACTTTAATTCAGAGAGAGTGTGTGTATGCGAGTGAGAAGTGAGAGAAAATACCAAGTCCCGTTGGCCGTAATACATAAATCCCGTGCCGAGCCCACATTCCTTTCACATGTTGTGCAACAAGTACTATACCTAATATTTTAGTGAAATTATAGCTTCCTGTTCCATAGTATCGTGACCCCACCCCCCATCTGTTTAAAATTCACTCTACTACAGGTACAATCTCACAGATCAACAACTGTCTTTTGGTTGCTATGGTCAACAAGCTGTGTCCATTGGCAATGGTAGGCATGTATGAGCCAATAGACCGGCTTCAAGATCGACGGGATGCCCTATCTACCTCGATCTGAGAACCACAACACACGCAGATGGAACGAGATCGCCCAGGCACCACGGATACATCGGGCTGCAATCTAGATCCCACACGGCCGGGCGCGCATTCGCTACTGAATCTGTCGTTCTCCCATTCGTCACCATACCAAATTAAACAGCCCCAGTAGGGTAGTTTCTCGCGTGGGTTACGTACATCTCTCATTCGCCTAGGCACCTGCACTGGAAAGCCCTCAGGGCGTAAAAGTCCGTTTCTATTGGTCTTTCGCTTTGTGAATTCGCGCGCGCCACCATACCTACTCCATCAACGCCGACTAGTTTATTACCTACCTACATGTCCAATTCTACTCAGGTAATCAAGTAAAGATAAAGTAGGGAGTCTCTCAACGTGAAATTCTAAAAATCTACCGGTTCAAAGTCGTCTACCATTAAGACCCGCATCTGCTACTTAGAATTGAAATCCTACTTTAGCCTCCTTGGCTTGAATGCCTCCCTATTGTGACATCGGCATACGCAACCTTGAAAACGCCGCTTAGGACCCCTGGCCGGCTTGTTACTATCCCAGATAGCCAATAAGGGATTAGGGGAAGATTTATTTTGGACGCGTTTTGCTGACGGTTCTTCATTTCGACCCATTTGTAAAAGGCTCAAGAAAGGGCAAGCCTCGCTCGGCAATTCCACAGCTAGACTACGACGCACTTGGTCGAGATGCTAACTAAGAACTAGCCTCCTGGTAAATCACACTGCCACATCCCTTATAATTAGAAAACAAGTAAATTCATACTTGGCATACGGAAAGATGCAGCAAAGAGGAGGGATTGGTTGTTACAAGTGATGGACGCACAAGAAAAAGAACATGATTCGAAAATAAGTTAAAAGGCCGACTGTTGTTTGGATCCATCGCATCCGTTGCGTGGGATGAGGTCTTGTCGCAGCCCTTGTCTCAAACTGCGTTTGAGCCTCCTTTGGCGTCGAGTTTGCTGCTCATACTATCGTCTTACTTCCCCGTAAAAGTCTTGCATGTTTCAACTGACTATGAAACATCACGGGCCATCCATCTGTTGTTGGGTGAACGAATAAATCTAATCCGATAACCATTATCAGGTGAATTGATGGATTTGATCAACATCTCGTAATCCAATCTCATTATTATTAACATGGAACAAACCTGTTAGTTCCTGGTATCACAAAACATCAAATCAGTACATACATTAAAACCAGGCCAGCGTCCATGTTGCTGGTAGGTTCGGCCACCTTTCTTGCCAATCGCCAATGATCTCAGGTACTCGCTCATCAAACGACGCCCTGCTTGCAGCACTCGCCATATCAAAAGCAGTAGCGCCGATAATGTCTCGCTCCTCCTTAGCCGCCTTGTTTAGCGAATCTGCAAGATCCAATATGCCTTGTCCACCTATAGATGCCTCTTCATGATTATCCTTAATATCAACGTTAATCACGTGGACAGGGCGATTCAAGGGGGATCCTCGGTTCAGTAGATCGTCGATAACGGCATCCCAGCATCTTTCCTCGCATGTAAAGACAACATCTACAACCCCTCCTTCTGTGCCAGTATGGCCACGGTCCTTTCCTTGTTCAACTCTTGGAATGCCAATTTGCCAGTCTTGCCAGCGCTCAGGACCCCACTTTACTTGTCTATTTCTTCCCAGCATGTTTAGAAGTCCATTAGCTGTGTATAGTCGGTGATCCTTCCCATCGAGTTCTTTGTACATCGTATCGTAAGAGACTTTATTGAATGGATAAACATTGGGTTGATGAATAGTAGGTCCAGGCAAGCGAACGAGAGACCCGGTTCCGAATGAGATGACCGGGTAGTTTGCTTGTGAGAGTCGTAAATGCGCTTCCATTGATCTACCATGTATTAGCTTGTGTTGCGGGCCACAGATTATCTAAGGTTGAGATTATTAAGACATACCTATTCTGATTGGATGCACAAACCGTACAAAGCTTCAATTTATATCCGCCTGAATCTTCCCGTTCGCCGTTGGTTGCCGGCGTAGGGGCTGTGGATGCCCCATTAGCAACCTCCATTGTGAGAAAGGCGGTCTAATTTTTCTTCGGATCTTCTGACTCGTTGAGAGTAGTGTATCATCAATTAACACACTCGCTATCAACTGTTCTAAGTCGCAAGGCCCTTGGAGAGCTCTGATGAGACTCGACTGTCCTGTTCACTATGGTCAGCAGTATGTACTAAAATGAGACTGCAACCAAGCGGGTAATGCTCCTCCAGATTCAGAATTGTTGCGTATGGTAATATGTTAGGTGTCACCATTGAAAATCAGACAGCTCCAATAAAAATTTCATCACAAAGCGGAATGTAGGTGTAATTCCAACAAGTGCATCCATTGTACATACCGTTGTTGTTGATACTGTCAGTGCAAAATGGAAAAGCACGGGCACAATTCAATCGACGTAACGCTTAGGACCTGGGCAAGATGAGCCGCTGTCAAAGCGCATCATGCCGAGTGCTGGTAGACTAAGAGCCCGGCGTTCTATCGGAGGAAAAACAGAATGAAGGATCGGTGGTAGGCCTCATGACGTTGGGGTGTATGATGTCGGCTTGCAACCGGCGCAACCAATGAGGGAGAGTTCAAGGCTGCGAACAACTTTTTAGGAATGCTGTTTTTGGTGCGTCGGATGTCGATTATGTAATGCACATGTGGGGCAGGTTTGAGCCCGCCCGTTTAGATTCAACATCAGATGCAGTGATATATGACCTTAAACAGATATATCTTACTAAAGGATGCTACTGTACTTCAAGGTTACGTCAGAGGGGACGGCATGGATCTATTGGTGGCCAAAAATAGAACTGATTGTCCAATCAATCTTCAAACATCTGGGCAAGCCTCGAGTCTGCGTCTAGCATCGGGTGTAGAGAATATCGGCTCATGATGCTCCTGACTGTAAAGACAAACAGTATAGCTGTTTGAGGTTTGGTGGCTGGCTCTATTGTAAACTGCATCGTGCGCTCCGAATTACGCACTTGCCCACCTGAACTGAACTGAATAGGTACATAGTAGTTGATCTTTACAGAGACAAAAGGTACCTAGCACAGAAGTAGTTATTTTAAGAAGTGGCCCTTCCCCAACTCTCTCTGGACGGTACCGCGCGGTCTCTCCCATTCGCTCTAGGCGCTGCAACGCTACACAATCTGGCCTCCATCGAATCAAAGGCCGCCAACACAATACATTTGATGCACGAAGTATCAGTAGTTTATCACGTGGCTTCCTTGCGTCAGTTGTTTCACATTTGCTGACATGCATCAATGGTTGGTTCGTGCGTCTTTGGGCTTCTCACTGCGTCAGGAAAAAGCGGTGTTAGCTGCATGTCATTGCACTCTTCGGCCACTCCATCTGCACTCAATATCGTCAAGTCAAGCGGTCAAGTTCCGAGGGGAAGAAGGATGGAGTGTTATAGGACCATATGTCAAAGTTGTAGATATATCAATTGCCAAATAGAGAAAGAAGCCTTAAAACATCTAACCTATAACTGAAGCACTTTCAACATTACTATACTATGTGTTTACCTACCTACAGGAAGTAAATACCTTTTCTATTATAATCGACAACCAGTATGAGTATAGTAGGTAAGCAGTCAAATCTAGTGGTTACCTAGGTAGGTAGGTATCATTGTGTGGTAACTTGAGAGTTTTGCCAATTGTTGCCGACAGACATATGAGCATGCACCATCCCATGCCAGGCTTCTTCTCGACAACCCTACTTGATCGGCTGAAGCAATCACGACCTGGCGATATGCGCTACCGCCTAAAATATGCAAGTTGCTGCTTTTGGGTAGACAGGGAATCAATAATACGGCATATACTAATCGCAATAGATCACAATGTACCCAATGTACCCAATGTACCAACAACTTCCGACTGATACTTCGTGGAAGTTCCTCATATATTTTGTCTTGTCGGGTGTACTATATATACCGATATAATGAATCAACTAGTCCATCTACTATACGTAGAACAGTGCCTAACATCTATATTCGAGGGCCGTTTCTGTTCTGCCTGTCGATGTGACATTGTCGCTGACCAACTTGGTAGCGGGGCCTCTGCATCAAACAAGCGCCGTCCAATCGCGAAAAAAGCATGCTCCACTAGACGGCATATCAATCATATGCACTGATGCGGATTGCTGTTGTCTGTTGCAGTCTACCTACTTACAGACCTACCTATGTAGCTTACAGACAGGCAGAACACTTAGAACAACATACGCACTAGACTCAGTACCTAGGTAGGCGAGGTAGGTAGGTTAGGCAGATAAGTTGTCCCGCCGGTTCCCACTAGTTAGGTACTCGGCTGCTGTGGCTGACTGGCTTCGACCCCCGATCCTCGACCATCGCCCGTATACTCCGTAGTGCAGGCCGCTAGAACCAATCGTGAGACGGCCCACTCTCCCACATCCTCCCTCAAACTTCATCTAAGTATACCCAGGTCCACCTGCGCTTTTCCCCGTTGCTCTTCTCCACCCCGCGTCCAATTGCTTCGATTGCTGGTGTCTTTGTTCTTTGTCTCCCCGAATACGCTTCAGAGAAGCCAACTACCAAACATCCCGCAGCGCCACAGCACACTTCCGGGCCTCGCCTCCCAGTGCCCGTGCTGTGCCAAGCGATCATCACTAACAGTGCGCTGCGCCGACCTTTGGTTGAGGTCCTCTTACCTACTTACCTACCTAGGTATCTCTTCACTGAGCAAGCCTCTCGGCATTGTCACTACCCACGATAGAAGTACATACCCGAGTAGGTTCAAAATTAGTATATGCGTACAGGTAGGCAGCCCGAGGTCCGTAGCGTAGGGTTTTAACACCCCCACCAGATGGGTTAGACCCTGTCTAACCCTGTCCGATTCCGTCAACTCCGTCCGCCTTCCTGTCTGCCTACGACTACACTACACTACATTCACTACATTACACTACTTGTCACTGCTGTATAGTATAGTAGCAGTGTGTTGCTTACTTTCACCCAATTCTTTGTGCCCTGTGTGCTTCATTGTGTTCCCACCCGCGCGCTGACAGAACAGCCTCAGTCCAGCCAAGCCACCCATCGGACGACCTCGGTCACATCGTCGCAACCGACCACAGCGGCTTGTCGAGAATCTGTATGTATCGACACTATATATACGCACAGTCCACCACCATACCGCCAGCCTGCGCCTCTTAGCGACAGAGCAGCTGTTCGTCGTCGACGTTGGTGGACACGGCTTGCAGGACAAGACTGTGAGGCGGTAGCCACATTCGCTACCCCGGCGTCATTCCATACCTACCTTTCCGTGTCGCATACGTATACACACATACATACGAACATTCCACCTATCCTTTTGGATATCGGTTCCAGGGTACGCATACTGAAACACCAAAAGTCCCGAGGCCTCTTCCTCTCCATGGCTTCAATCGTGTCCTCTGGCTCATCTCCGGCTCCGTCGCCTCCAGCAGTAGTGTTGTCGCATTCTCCCTCGGCGAATCCAAATCATCCCCCGCTTCCGCCTCTAATAACGTCGTCGCCGTCACGCCGATCTACAATCCCTCGTCCGATGTCGCACGTATCTAAGAACAGGCTGTCCCAGTATTCGGCGGGCTCCATCCCGTCGCGGTCGCGGCCCGCATCTCACCTCTTCCCCATATTCCATTCCAGCCTGTCGTACACCATTGTCCGTGACTTTGCTTACCCTCCAGTGAACCCTATGCACTATGGCCCTCCACCGGAGCCCTCTCGACCACCATCTGGAATGATCACCCCTGCCAGCGAATCTCGGCGACTGTCCGACCCGCCGTTATCATGGGACAGCAAGACATCTTGGGAATGGACGACCGACGGTGGATACGGGAAGAGTGGAGAATTGGCTCCGATTCACTTTGGCGATGGGCCTCCATGGAGCGAGGATGAAGATCTTCACAGCCCCGTTGTTAGCTCACGGCATAGAAAACACAAGTCGACCTCCGCGACAATGGGGAAGTCAAGAACCTCAAGAGAGGGCGATGGATCCTCTTTGATGGGTGGAAGCCATTTCAACACAGAGACAAGATATTATGTTAGCACAAGCGGCGATGGTAGCGAGCGATATTACGTGAGCCAAGGTGGAGAGGCGAATGGTCCGGGCGGAGAGTATGTTACGTATCCACCAGACCAAGCACGGCACTCGACCGCAACTTATCAGTCCATGGACCAACAAGCCCAACGCTATGCCGAAAACAACTCGGGATATCATTCCGAATCGGACGCGTCGAGCGTTGCTTCTTCGCCCGGTTTTCATGCCTATGACGAGTCAAGATATTCTCGAGACTATCAATTTACTATTACTTCGCCAGACGAGGAAATGCACGGCAAAGCGGTTGCATTATTCGATTTTGAACGAGAAAACGAGAACGAGCTCCCGCTTGTTGAAGGTCAAATTATTTGGGTATCATACCGACACGGGCAGGGTTGGCTTGTAGCGGAGGACCCCAAAACTCAAGAGAGCGGGCTCGTTCCTGAGGAGTACGTGCGTCTCCTTCGTGATATTGAAGGTGGCATGACGAGTCTGGTGGCACAGGTTGCTCCGACCGAAGGCTCAGGAACACCTAATGAAGTAGGCACCCCGACACAGGCGGAGCACAGTACCCAGGCCCTGCCTGCTGCGCAGTCTGGACATACGCCGTCTTCAAGCACATCCAACGGATACCACCAACCAATAGTGTCCACATTTTCAACCTCCAGTAAGGATCTAGATCCATATCCGCAACATTTGTTAGGTCAGCATGGTCAAGCCCCACAAGTCGTGCATTATCATGGTCAAAGGGGGGGCAGCCAGGCAAACACACCGACTGTACAAAACAGCTTTGATGCTGCACTTGGCCGGCGGGGCAGCTCGGATATCAGGCGCAGTGATTCAATTTCTACTAAACCTCAACAACCTTTGGAGACCTTGCCGGACGCGAGATTGACGTCTACCACAACTGAGCCTGACATGGTTAAGGGAAAGGAACAGGGGCAGGCCCCGCGGTGACGCTAGATATTATGGTCACTGACGAAACATTAAGCTATATACTATTCTGTATCGTGAAAGGCTCCCGCGTGATATCTGCGGGCCATGGAAGTTTCAAGCCTGCGCGCTCTGGCTTACGGTAATAACTCTAACCAGCTGCCTGCGCCTACTGACGATTACGTCCCGCAAATGGCAGCTGTTCTATATCTACAGCTTTGCCGCTCAACCGTTATCATGCTCAAGGTATGCCCTATGGGTATGGAGTTCTGCTGGAGCTCCCTAGGTATTCTCAACCCCAAGAGTCCCAAGGCATGAATCAATCTTCAGAGCGGGCTCGAAATAAAGGGGTGGGATGGATCCAAGACACTGATACAAACGAGTCGATGAATAAAGGTTACGGAGCTCAACTGCTACAAGTGCTGGGATCGCATTATATGGGAAGAGGAGACGATGGAACGTTTCCTGAGTAGGAGGACACGATCTGTATGTTTGAAATGGAACGAACTAACTAACAAACTGAGACGATTTATCAACAATATTCACAATGCCGATAGTTCATTCGTTGTTGTGACTTGTTCACTGATCTCACGTCTCTATTGCTGTGCTACGTAATAACTGCCGTTTTAAACGTCGAGTAACTCTTGTCATTGCAGATTCCATAAATCCCAGGTTTTCGGTGCGCCTCTGAATACTTTGTAAGTTCTAGTATTGATGATGATGTGCGTCGGTGTACATTCCTTATGCCAGACTATCTACCAACCCATATAGCTACCTATTCCCATTTGCTGTCTAGGCGATAGATCGATATAATATGGCTCTTCCATAGAGTGTCTGCCTCTTCGCTATCAGGAATGACAAGGAGACGTTGGCCTATTACTAATGTCTCGGCCCTGGCTCGTTGACATGTAGGTTGCCTAGTGGTTGTTTGCGAGCAAGTTGCCATGTCTTATGCCGCTTACGTATTGAAATCCCAGTTAAGAATCACAAAAGAGAAAAATAAAAAAGGCTTCTCAAGCTTATTAACCGGGCAACGTCAATTTCACTATTTGTATGCGATTTAGACACCAAAAAAAAATTCAGATGACCTATATAGGTACTTCTCCTAGTAAGTTTGTTCAGGTACGTACGTACCGCGGCAGTCCTGGCTGAGACCACATATCCAACGGGATTCGTCGCGCAGAGAATTTCATCGACAGTGTTCGGTTTCCTTACAGGTATTGGAGAAAGTTATGCGACGCCCTTCAATATCTTATAGACTCCGCAGAAGCGTGAGGGTGTTTCCCGTTTTCACATCTATAATCCGGACGAGGGTGGGTGATATCCTACTGAGCAGTTCATTCCCAAAGCATAGCAACAAAGCTTTAATTTATGAGGACTAAGGCACCACCTGAAATACTTTTATCTGGAGCTACTGGTTGTAATGAGTCCTGTATCCTAATTCGATGTATTGTTACAAACATAAAATCATTGCCTTCACACCCAACAATTGTTAAACACCACGATCCATAATTTTCAGATAATTATCATGGAACAAATAACACAGATATGGTATCATGATATTCATAAAACGCTATAGAATAGGGGTATCGTATGCATGCCCAGTCCAATTCCATCTCTATCAGTCCATCAGGGGTGCGAAGGACCACCACCACCACCCCGTCGCACGGCATCATCCGTCTTCATACTCTCTTCCAACGCGCGTCTCAGCTCTTCGTCCTCGCCCTCCGCACCAGCATTGGCGTTATTCTCCTTCGCAGCATTACGGAACGCCGCCTCCGCAAGACTCTGTTTCTTCACGTACTCCATGACTATATCCTCTTCTGATCTCAGCGAGTTAATCCGCGCCAATTCCTGCTGGTGGGCCCTCTCTGACTCTGCGAGCGCACGCTTTAGTTCCTCCTCTTCGTCGGGCTGCTGTTGGACTTCTCGCTGTTCGGCCTGCGAGGCCTCGATGGCTCGACGGAGTGCCTCTTCTTCGAACTCGGCATCTTCGTGCGTATGTTGCTTTTGATTTTCGTGCTCCGCTTGCGAGGCTTCGAGGGCTTTCTTGTATTCCTCATCATTTAGACGACTGGGGTCGTCTGTCTGAGATTGCTCGAGGGCTCGCCGCATGTCTTCGCCCTCTTCGCCCTCTTCCTCGAGATCATGCATGCGGATAACCTGTTGCTGAGTTTCCATTATGCTAACTTTGATAGCTTCTTCGATTAGAGCCTGGTACTCTTCGTCGGTGATATTCTCTAGGTCGTCAGGTGAGAAGGGATACTCCCGCTTCTCATCAGGAAGTGGGCGTTTGACGTCGGGAACCCATCCAGAATTCGAATAACCTATATTTGAGGACGCAGTGGAGCTCATCGTCGTTGATCGTCTTCTCATAGCTCTGACGCTAGATCGAATGACTTGCTCAATACGAGCATCTTCAACTGGGTCGCCCCTCGAGGTTTCATGGACCGCAGCCTGAATAGCGGTTTCAAACTCGTGGTCTAGTTCACGGGTACTAGTGGTAGAAACGCTTCGGACGTCTTCTTCAATAAAAGGCCCTTCGGCTCGTTTTTTCTTCCACGCCTTCTTTTGTTCCTGTAGAGTTCTCCTTTCCGCTGAACCAATGTTCCTGTTTTGGAACCACCCTGTCCTTGGTGGCTCGTCTAGGCTCTCGGTACTGACCGAGGCATGCTCAGGTGCCGAGGGCGATGTATCTCTCGATTTCCCTTTCTCTTTTTGTTTCAAGGAGTAAAATCCCTTCATATCACCCTTCAAACTAAGCCAGCGCACTTCGATATCCTCTCGTTCCTCAACTGAAGAGTCATGGAAGTCCTGATTACCCTGGGAAATTCGGGACGCAACAATGTATTTATGAGCACTCTGTGCAAACAACGTACGGATTTCTGCATGGACACCAGCCATAGCGTAAGCGGGAATGCCCCAGAATCCTATGAGAATGTCAGCATATATTCATAACACTGGTACATCGTGCTTACCCGCTGCCGGCTTAAATATCAATCCACCAATCCCTTTACCGAACCCTTTGATGAGTCCTGCGCCGCCTTCCCTCTCGGCGCCTTTCAGGGGCTGAGTTACCAACCCCGTGATACCATCAAATAATCCATAACCGAATTCTTTTCCTGCCACTTTAAGACCACTACTCAAGCTAGTGACTTTCTCTGTAGGCCGCACAGTGTCGTCATTGTAAAGATTGGGTGCATTTCTGAATCCTCTTGCAAGCCCTAGACAAAAGTTCATAGGACTTTTAACACCAGTAACTATAATATTGTTGATGCTCTTGCTAGAGTCCAATACCATTTCCAATTGATGATTCATTTTATCAGCTGACATCGACTCCGTTCTCGCGGTACGTGTACCATGTTGCTGGCGAGGCGAGACTGGCGGGATCGACGTCGCGGTCGTAGTTGTTGATAGATTCGGAGCTCCGCTGTTAGATGTGCGCATGCTAGCCGTATTCGAGAGAACGCTGACCGAGTCCACATCCTTAGGTTCACTTGCATTCAATGTAGACACGTCATCCTTCGAGAGCTCAGAGGACGCACCCTCCGCGGCGACATCCTCCGTAGATTTTGACTTTGGTGGCCCTACAGCTGCCTTGAAGAGGTTTCGAGGAATGTCTGTGGCAGACATGACAATGCTACTGATATCGCCTACCAGTGCCGAGGTACACGCCGAGATTGGGTCAGTGGGATGGTTTTCCGTTTCATACTCTTTTGGGCGAAAACTATCAACATGTGTCAGCTGATATCCAATGTTTCAAGCTTCTTTCGCTCAACCTACAGCTTCAGGTCTGAGTACCGAAGATACCCACTATGCACGAGAGTGGCGGCTGCGAGTGCACTGAGGTGTGTTTTGGTCCGCCTCACCCGCCAGACGGCTACTCGGCTGGGTGCTAAGACACATCGAAGGGTGTCAACATTGAGATGTTTATGGAAACTTTGAGCTCCAAGATCAGCACCTTGTTCTTCGCGGATTTTCTCTCCTAATTCTTTTGCCTTTTGCTGTGTCTCCGGTTTAAGAGCGAATCTGATGGCTTCGGCAAGGCCTTCTGTGGTGAGCTTCTTGTACGGTATAGGATCTGGCCCTGCGCCGGCTCTCGCTACCATAGCACCCCAGAAAGGTTGGTCGCCGAAAAAAGGTACGACTATTGTGGGTTTGCCGGCTTGAATCCCGGCAGCTGTAGTTCCAGCGCCTCCGTGGTGGCATACGGCGGAAACATTCTTGAATAACCAGTCATGCGGTACATTGCCGAGCATGAAAACGCCTTCAGGTATGCCGACAGAATCGGCACCAAGGCCACCCCAACCTTTTGAGACAAGGGCGCGTACGCCCGTTTCGGCCACAGCGTCAAAAATCATCCTGGTAAGACTATTAGGGTCATCAACTACAATAGATCCAAATCCAATATAAACTGGAGGTGGTCCGGCGGCAAGAAAGGCGGCCAGATCAGGTTGCGGAGTGTAAGATGACGCCAAATTCAAAAAGTAGAATCCGGCAATGTCTATATGATTACCCCAATCATTCGGTTTGGGAATGAGCGCCGGAGACCTAAATCCTCTGGTTAGGTATTTGGTCACATGATTGAATCCAAGTTATCTTACCAGCAGTATGTGTAGGGTATTCGTAGACGTGTTAGTACACCGGGTGCCCAGATCAATGGAAGCGGGTCTAGATCAAGGACCTTTGTTCGAAAGCGATTAATGACATCTCCCAGTCCCTGCCATGTCATCATTTCAACCATGGCATATGACAGGTAGTTTGTTGTTACAGGATCCGTGTTGGAAGACTGTATGTTGGCAAGTGGTTGTGGGAAAGCCCTCGTAGGAGACCAGGGCATACTGCAAGTCGCCGATTAGCCCTAAAGTCGGGGGGAAATGCGATAGAGCTTCACTTACGTAAACATCAAGTGAAGTGGTATCCCAAGCTTTTCGGCGACATGTATGTGCGCAAAGCTAGGGGGATTAGCAAGGACGACGTCTGCAACAAACGGCTTGTGCCTTGAGTCACCCATCACAGGGGTTGTATCAGAAGGAACATCCTCATCTCTGCGACTAAATCGCGGCGCAGGTCCGAGGCCATCACCGGTCTCGATGCAAGAACGCCAGCAACCTATAACGATCTCTTCGATACCTTTCCTTCGTTTGGCGATCTCGCCATTCTTCAATGCATCAAGACCTGGCATCAAGCCGGGATTCTTGACCATGAAGGCCATGAGTTCAGCGGGGTCGCCCCCGATACTGAAGAACTCTAAACCATTCTCTTCGACAAACTTCTGGAATGTGGAATGGGTAGCAACTCGGACGCGGTGGCCGTAGGTATTTTTCAATACCTGTCCAAGAGCGATGAAAGGCTGGACATCTCCCCGGGACCCGACGATCTGTATGACGACATTCAGTCGGGGCGGAGGTATCTGACCAGGCCGGCCGCCTAGGCTCGGAGGTATATAAGGGGGTGGCAGAGTTGCTTCGGGGGAGATCCGGGCATCCTGCCTCAGCTGGTTGCGTAGAGTGGGGGCTATGAAATCGGCGAGATGTCTGCTCGTTTGGTTGATATTGATATTGACCCGACCGTCATCTGTCAGCACATTCCGTCAGCAGAGCGCACACGAGGAAGCAGTCGCGATAGGTATGGCCTACCTGTGACAGTGGCGCTAGTGTTGAAGCCTGTCTGGTGAATGTTTATCTGGTCATGGAATTCGCTGTAGGCGGGAGGTACGTCCTCTTGGGCAACTAGCTCAGGCGACTCGGGGAGAAAGCCATTGTTGTAGTTCTGGCTATCGTCGGTAATAACCAGGCCCGGTGTCTGGCCCGAGCTAGTCGTCATTTGGGTGCGATCTCGACTTCGCGACGGGACCTGAGGAGGACTGATGGGTATAGGTGCTTGCTCGGCTCGAATATGTTCTGCCGACCGAGTGGCATCGCCTCCTTTCCTCTTCTCGTCGAGGATAGACATGGCCACGCCGTTGTCTTATCTTGGCCAAATAGCTGGTCAAGAAGCGTTCGTGGTGAACGGCCGGGGGGGAGAGGTCAAGCAGACGTCGTTGGACACATTAGCTTCGCAAGTATCACAGATAAATATATACCCCAATTATGACGGAAACGACGCGTCACGTAAATTACACAGATGAGGTAAGTATACTGAGAGTACCGGTGTCACGATGTGTAGAGGATCTGGAGACAGACTCAGAAAGATGCAGAAAGTCAATTACTCTTAATAGGAAAATGCTATCTGGTGTATACTGGCTGCCTGGCGAGGACATGCATGAGTTGAGGGAGGCGAGAACTGCGGCGATGCATGGCTAGAGCCCAGGTTAGTGCTGGTAGTGCTGGTAATGGTGCTGGCTTGGCGATGACGTTGTGGGGCTGCAAGGCTGATAGGAGGGGCAATACCGGTCCCTGTTACCGTTCATAGCTACCTCCCCCGCGCAAGCTTTGAAACTCGCACTGACGTGCGAAATTCGGACTTTTCCCCGTATAGCTTGACTGGAGATTGGCTGTCTTGGCTCTGGGATACCCTCACTATTGACAGACTGTCGAGACTGTCAGCACTTTAATTAAATCTCGATCTTATTGCTAACCACATGGCATTGAAAATCGTTTGATTTACAGGTGACCTAACGAGAAACTTGCCCCCTTACCTTAGATAAGGTACAGAACTATTTTTAGTCGAATTCCATTTCTCGTCTCTGTAGAAGCTATTACTTATAAAAAAAATGGTACAAACTTGGGCTAAACAAAAGACCTACATACTTTTTTCTAAGACATTCCTCAGATGAGGCAATTCCAGAGAGAGAGCAGCTGAAAGATCGTTGTCGTCACGACAGTTGCTATGCTGACGTTAGCAGTGTGGCTCATTCCGCTATACGCGGATCTTGAGACAGGGCTGCCTAACTGTATCTAGACTTGACTTATCGGGCAATTTAGGGCCGAAGTCTACCAATAACATCGTTTCAAGTCGAGCGGGGAGGTAACAGGCAACGCATGCATGTGATTATTCAATTATTTATCGCTGTAGAACCCCGCAATCTACAGCGTGTGGTAGATGTATCGATGCGACAACCGCTCTTCCATGTTGTCATTGCCAATCAGGATTGCTTCTTTTCTTTCCTGTCTCTCTCTTTACGGATGACAACGATGCATGTCTACCCGACCACCAGCCACAGTTGCGGCGACACAAGGACCTCCGTTCTTCGGGCCGAGAAATGGATCTACTCACAATAACTTACCTATGTACGTACGTAAGTAAACAAAAGGAGGGGTCGAGACATTTCCCCCTCGCTGGGTAGTCATTGGCGTGCTAAACGTGCCGGTTCTAGTATTAACCAACAACGGGCGAGCGAAAGCGGTCGCAGAATGGGACCGTCATCATGAGACCCATTTAACCTACCTACATACGTATGGGGTATTGTACGAGCCGCCGCATACGTCTAGATGCTGAGATAATTTCACAGGACCCTGACTGATTGGTGAAATCTACCTTTGGCCGTCTATACCCGTCCACGACGCAGCACCACTAACATCGTGCTTACCCCGTTTTCTTGTCTCTTAGTTCAACTCTCCCTAACCTATCATAGTATGGCGAGTCTTGGTCTCCTCGATCTTTGCTCGAGTCATGTTGATGATGTAGTGCTTGAAAAAGCGTTTGGTGGGGTGTGTGACCCCCATCGACTGTAACTATAACCCCCAATATCACAACACAAACGATGGATTGTATACCCCATATACCTACAATAGTAGCTCGTTGGACTAGTATACAGCATAATAACCCCAGGTATGTTTTGTACAGCCATACCACCTACCTACTTAGATGAACGATCGCCGCCTGACGAGAAGCACTCGTCTTACCTACCTATCCTGCCCGAGTCTCTTTAAGCAGCTAACTCTATTTCCAGATGAGTATGTCCTGAATAGAATTAAGATTTCCACTTAAAGCTTCCATACACACACCACCTCTTGTTCCCACTTCAACTTCGAATCACAATCACCAGCATGGCGACAGCACAGCTATCGAAGGACCTCCTCCGAGCCCAATTCGTCGGGAAAACGCTCCATCAGGTCCCCACGCCCGCCGTGGTGCTAGATCTGGCCAAAGTGGAGCTGAACTGTAGCCTGATGCTTGAGGCTGCAAAGAGACTCCGTCTCAACTGGCGAGCACATATCAAAACTCACAAGGTCAGTCTGAGAACCTATTAATCGGCTGAATAGCCCAATTTCCACACAGAAGCCAAATACTGACATGGAATGAAATAAAAGACCGCCGAGTTGACAAGGCTACAAGTGAGTGATGATGACTCTATTCCAGTCAACATCATCGTATCGACCCTCATGGAGGCCGAGAGCGTGGTGCCGTTGCTGAAGGAGTACCAGTTGCGCGGCCGGCAAGTCAACGTACGTCTTCTATCCCACAGCTACGTTTTGCTCGGATTATATCCCATTTCACCCACTAACATACGTAAAAGATGCTCTACTCTTTCCCCGTCTACGTATCAAGCGTAGACCGACTAGCCGCCATCTCAGCGCAGCTGGGTCCCGGCGCAGTGACGGTGATGGTAGACCACATAGATCAAGTCAAGCTCCTAACCCTCATCGCTTCCAAATCAGGTCACCCACCCCTAGTATTCATGAAAGTGAACATGGGCGGGAACCGCGCCGGCGTACCACCAAACACGCTCGCATGCGCAGCCCTAGTCCGCGAGCTCCTTCTCGCAGAAACGGTCGGCGCGGCCGTCTTCTACGGTCTATACAGCCACGCAGGACATTCATATGCGTCGCGGCGCGACTGGGAGGCGATGGGGATGCTGGGCGCCGAGTTCTCGGCCCTGCACGACGTCGCGCACGCCATCCACGCCGAACGCCCCGACCATCCCCTCGTGTTGTCCGTGGGCGCAACACCCACCGTCACGACGCTGCATCACCCAGCCTTCGGCATCGACATTGACGGCGAAGGCAGGAAGCAGAACGCAACGGGCACCAACGACGAGGGCGAGGCGATACTAATGACGGGCGCCCAGGGTGATGCCACGGATGCTGCGGCCACGGGCCTCATCAAGGATATCATTGCGCGCATGCGCGCCGACGGACTTACCCTCGAGGTCCACGCTGGTGTGTATCCGACCCTAGACGTGCAGCAGCTCGCCGCGCACGCTCGCGACGCGACGTATCTGAACGCATCGGCGATCGCCATCAGCGTGGTAGCCGAGGTGGCCTCGCTGTATCCAGGGCGCGGGGCAGGGGAGGTCACGGAGGCGATGGTGAATGCTGGATCACTTGCGCTCGGCAGGGAGCCGTGCCAGGACATGGGGGAGGTGAAAGGACAGCATTATAGCGGGTGGGGTATCGTGATGCCATGGGCGGGCGTCGCCAATATCGTCCCGGGCCCGCAGTTCCCCGCCGTCCACGGTGGATGGCAGGTTTCGCGTATCAG
Organism: Xylaria sp. 218_066; assembly: GCA_019843955.1. Taxonomy (NCBI): domain Eukaryota; kingdom Fungi; phylum Ascomycota; class Sordariomycetes; order Xylariales; family Xylariaceae; genus Xylaria; species Xylaria sp. 218_066. Next base: position 231,423 of record JADKYC010000022.1, read on the forward strand.
TCAGGAGCACGGCGTGTTAGCGTGGATAGGCAATAAGGAGGAGGAGACGCCGCTGGCTGTCGGGCAGCGCGTGCGCATCTGGCCGAATCACGCGTGTATCACGGGAGCTGGGTACTCGTGGTATCTCATTGTCGATTCGCGGAATCAAGGCCGCGAGGACGAGGTTATTGATGTCTGGCCTCGGTGGAATGGGTGGTGATGTGGTGCCCGTCGTCAACAAAAGTCAGAAGGGAGCTAGTTAGGTAGGTAGGATATCAGCAAGGTCTCGTACAGTAGACTTGCATTCATCAATGAATAATCACAAATCGTAGCATGTAAACCAGAAAACCCCCTTTTAGGCTGTAGAAGTCATCGCTATTGCGGAGGTATATATCAATTGCTCATGTCGAGTATCTAGCTGCCGCCTTTTTTTTTTCATGTCTTGTCAAGTCTCCCTAGAGACATTCTACATTTTCCATGTAAAAACTCCATACGCCATCAACCCGCCCTAGAAAAAAGCACGTAGGCTAAGCTAACTCATGCTTTCATAATACCGTGATTTCGGACCCGCAATTATGACATTACCTCGGACAGACATACAGAGAGTAGACGGAGGGAAGAGAAAGAGATAGTCTACTTGCACCGCTTCTCGACGATACCGGCGCCGTTCTCCTCGTACTCCTTGCGCGAGATCCACATCTGGTGGAAGGTTCCGAGACTGGCGAGGATACTGCCGCCTATCCAGGCGCCGAAGCGGCGCTCCGTCGTGAGGCCGGCAGCATGCAGCTTGATCTTCATGCCTGGGTGCATGGCCATGAGCTCGTTGTTCAAGCGGTCGTTGAAGCCGTTCAGCAGACTTGTGCCGCCGGTGACGACGACGTTGCCGAGCAGGTTTGGTCGCAGATCGACATCTACAGCACTCAGACAAGCCTTGATCATCTCGGGGATCGTCTGTGCCTTGGTGCCGTCGGCGTTTGGAAGAGCGGCATTCTCATCCCACATGCCCTCCGTCACGCGGTAGCGCTGCTCTCGCCACATCTGGTTCGCGCCATCCGGCATCTCGAAGACGCGGCCCGGCTGCGACTTGACCAGCTCTTCGTTTCCGGGGTTCAGGTATCTGCCTGGGCCCCTCCAGACTTCGACGACGGACTCCTTGAACTCGGTCAGGAGTCGCTCCTCTTCATAAGCGCGGTACGACGGGGTGACCTCGAAGGCGAATTTTCGGAGCTTGGCTTGCGCCGGAGCACCAGCATCTACGGCCGTCTTATTCTCGACCATGAAGTAGGGTACCACGTTGACCTTGGGGTCGTTGTTATCCCACATGGTCCGTATTTGTTGCGACAGCCATATACCGCCGACTTGCGACTTCTGGATCGATCGCTTGAGGATCATGCCGTCGTGTATGGCCGTGACGCTCGTGTTGGCACCGCCGACGTCGATGACCAGCGCCGAGGCCTTGCCGGCCGCGAAGGCCGCGCACACTGGCGTCCTCGACATCCAGAAGGCGGGGCAACCCCAGTTCTCCATGGCGATTTCGATGGCCTTCTCGCGGGCCTTACCCGTGTTCCATGGCGCCTCAGTCATCAGGAGCGGGCTCTCAGCCAGAGGCTTTTCCTGATTCTCGACATCCTCCATGGCGACATCGCCCTCACCGTCGGCCGCCGACTCGTTCAGGCCATTCTTTGCTGGGGGTGTCTCACGTTCGGGTTGCAGACGCTTAATCAACATGTGTTCCCATAGCTTAGTAGCGGCATCCCAGTCCTCGACCACGCTCTCGCTACTTGACATGTAGTTCTTCACTTCGAAACCGCTGCGTGGATATAGGCATTCGTCGCCAAAGATGTCTCGGTATGTGGTCGTCGTGGAGTCTGTATTGCTGTTCTTTAGACTGCCGTAGAAGGAGGGCAGAACGGATTTAGGAACATCTTCGCCGGCAAAACCAGCACGAGTGTAGCAGTACCCGGGATCGAGGACAAGCGCTGATATCTCGTCTGTGTAGTAGGTTAGCTATGCATTCGGCATTCCCGTGGTGCAGCACGTACCACCGCCGTAGACGTCTAATGGCGCCTGTGTGTTCGGGAGGGGTTGCTGGCCCGCCATAGTAAGAGAATTAGAGGGCAATTGAAGGGAGTGGAAAAGGAGGAGTGACGGGCGGTGGAGGTGGGAGGAGCTGGGAGATGGATGGGATAGTGGGTTTGTCGCAAAGGAAGCTTCAATCGTGTTGATGAATTTGAAGCTTCACGGTCGCGCGTGTGGCTGGTGTATACCTTTACTTTTACGTAGTTGGTGGGGGGCTGGTCACTAAAGGTTAGGCAGGTACAAGGTACATTTTGGACTTACAGGGGGGTTTACTGCAGTGTACTACTAAACAGCAGTAGCACATGCTAAATGTCTATTATTTTGAGATACCATCGCTTTCGCATTCACCACGATGAACTCAATATTCACGATGCGTCGAATTGGGCTGGAGTAAAACCAATTAGCTCGGTCGAGTACCGCATGAAGCCATATTCTGACTAACCATGTCGTTGCGTTCCGAGGATGGTTCAGAAAACGAGGAAGTCGACATTCTCTCCGACAACCAATCCAACGCTTCATCCTCAAGCGACGACGAACCATTCTCACCCCCTCCATTGAGCCAGAACTACTTTGCGCCCCCCTTCTACGGCCGACCACCGACACCATTACCGCCATCCCCATCCCTCACCTCTCTCCTCCGGCCCTCGCGCCCCACGACGCCAGACCCATCCGACGATGACCTCCAGCCGGTGCCACGGGCGTCGCCCAAGGTGCCCACGTACGAATACTACGGTTTCGTCGTGTACCTGTTCTCGTCGCTCACCTTTTTGATCTATCTACTGTGGGCATACCTGCCGTCGCCCTTCCTGCACGCTCTGGGCATCTACTACTACCCGAACCGCTGGTGGGCGCTGGCCATCCCGTCCTTCATCACCATGTTGATCGTGTATATCTATGTCGCCCTCGCGCTATACAACACCGAGGTTCTGACGCTACCCCTGACATCCATCGAGACCATCGTCGACGAGGCTGCTAAGATTGCCACTATCGACAGCAAGGGGCGCATTCGGATACGAGGCGACGGCGAGCGCAAGCCGATCACGGAGGAGACGGCGCGCCAGCTGGATTGGAAGAGTATATGGAACAAGGGCACTGATGCCGTCATGGATGTCCCGCTTGCCGGCGTCTGCGAAGTTCTATACGGTGATCTAGTCGATGAAGACGAGGAGCAACGGCGTGATGATGAGCATGATGATACCCTTGGCTTGTCTTGAGCGAAACGGCAATGGCGTTAGGTGTTAATAGAGTTGATTTGAAAGTAGCAATTACTAGAACACCCTTGCAAAATGATGAAATAATGAAACGAACACATTTTTCTTCAAGGTCGATCAACTTTCTACATGCCTTACAGTATACTCACCTTGCCGTCGGATTTGTAGAATTGGTATTGAATCGCTGTCATCACGCGTCCCACTTCGGCTCACAACCTTATTGGATAAATTTGTCGCAAAACATCGTCTTCGCACCTTACGCACTTCCATCATTTGTCTGCAATTAATCGGATTCTGAAGTTGATATCTCAACAGCCATATCCTTCATTGTCGACCTTGTCGAGGTGTTAACTGACGATCTGATTGATGAGTTTATCTCATTCCGATCTTATAGTCACTTGCTCAATAGCGACAGGTTGACCACGAAGTGGCCGGTTTCACTCACTTATTCGACCGAACAGCTGTTAATAAATCAGAGCAAAGCTACCTGGCCTTCACTCACCACAAACACCCGTTTACTACCGCGGACACGCATCATATTTCTAGCGCTTTTAACCCTTAGACAAGCGACAAGCGCAATGGAAGAACTCCCCATACGCCCCCGCGGCGTAAGATTTCAGCCAGATTTCATAACACCAGAACACGAGGCAGAACTCATACACATCTTCCAGCACGAACTCGTGTGGCCAGAGCCCAAAAAGTCCGGTACGCGCCTCTCGTTGCACTACGGATACACCTTCGACTACAAGACATTCGGGATAGATCCGGACGTGCCCTACAAGCCATTTCCCGAATGGTTGCAGCCTCTAATACCTATTCTCCCCAAACTACCCCAAGAAAAGAAAGGCGAAGGAGAAGAGAGTGAAGAGGGGAGGTTGCCAGACCAGGTCTGTCTCCAGCACTACCCGCCCGGCGCGGGCATCCCACCACACGTCGACACGCACTCGGCGTACGACGAGCTATACGCGCTATCTCTGGGGTCTGCTGTGATGATGCAGTTCAGGCATCGCACTCCTAACACCCCCAACGCCGCAGCCAGGGAAGAAGACATGGAAACAGAAACAGTGGACCTTGATCTTCCCCCGCGCAGCATGATGCAGATGTCCGGCGAGTCCCGACTACACTGGGAGCACGGGATCAAGAAGCGGAAGAAGGACGTTCTTAGTGATGGAACGGTCCGTCTACGTGAAGACCGCTGGAGCATTACGTATCGCTGGCTGCGTCCAGGAGGCGTCTGTGAGTGTGGTGATGTAAGGCTGTGTGATACGGCGCAGAGAAGAGTGGGTGTTGAGAGGGAATATCGATGGAAACAGCAGAAGCAGCAAAATGGGGAAGAAGGAGATGAGAAGGTGGGAGAGGAAGTACAAGACCCGGGAACAATAAATGGCATAGACGATACTATTGAGGGTCGGAAGGTTTTGAAGGAAATCACAGCGTTAGAGTATCATCAGAACAAAAACAGCAATATAGAGTTGTCTCCGTCTTAGAATTTTTGCGTTCTATTACCTCTGTACCGTGAGACTAGCTAGGTCTCATTCCGCGTTGCTCACTTTTGACATTCAATACCAATGATCTCAAAGCCGTGTATCGTGCCTTAGCAGCTAGCTAACCATCGAAGACGACTGGCCTACTCAAACCAGCGAACCCAGTTTAGCCCTCTCTTCTCCCAGCACCAAGCTTCACATCACGAACCGCAACCATCCCATCTCTCCTCGACAGCCCTTTTCACATCTCCCCACACTGCGCAATGACAACATCCATATCTGGCACATCGCGTCCGCGACGACCCGTCTTCGTCCGCTCCATCTTCTCGACGACTTCCATACCATCAGCAACCTTACCGAAGACGACGTGCTTTCCGTCCAGATGCGGCGTGGGTACTGTCGTGATGAAGAACTGGCTGCCGTTTGTGTTCGGGCCCGAGTTCTATAAGTGAGTCAGTGGCTTACACCTCTAACTTTCACGCTCCGATAACAATAAAGCATATATAAAGAAAGGAAATAAAAGAGGATTTTGCTTACCGCCATCGAGAGCAAACCGCCCTGCGTATGTCTTAAAGTGAAGTTCTCATCGGCGAAAGACTTGGTTCCGTAGATGCACTATTCCATTTCATTTGATAAGTCTCCTCGATCGTTCTTTCATCGTAGAACCTCCGTCAACTTACAGTGCTCCCAGTCCCGTCACCATTCAAGAAATCACCGCCCTGGCACATGAATTGGCCGATCTACACAAGATATCAGTAACAATTTCATACAAAGCTCAAAACATGACGTCTTGTCAGAGCAAGATACGGTGGTGGGAGACAGTATTCATGAAGAAATAGAAGAGAGAAGAATCAAAATTAGAGAAAACTCACGATTCGATGGAACTTGCTCCCCTTATACCCCTGTGGTAGTCCGCGGCTATTCTTGGACTCACCGGTGCAGAACTGCCGGAAGTTCTCCGCCGTCCGGGGCACGGTGTCCTTGAAGAGCTCGAAGGTGATGCGGCCGAGTGGTTCGCCTGATACTCATAGTCAATGGTCAGTGGTCTGATTAGTTTTGAATGAATGAGCGAAAGTAAGTGTCAAGTGATAAGGTAACGAGGGACGAGTAGGTAACATGGTGACTCATGATGAGAACGGCGATGATGATGATGATGATGATGATGATGATGATGAGATGAAACGTGTTTTAATCCCATGAATATGTTTGCGATGCAGAATCTACGCCAGATATGCAAAATACACTGAGGCGAGGAAAAGTGCCCTACCTCCGATGGTGATGTCGAAGAACACCCTATAATTAGCCAACGGTGGTTAGCCTTACACTTAACTCAACACAGCTTATGTATTCTTAAAAGGAATTGGCTCGCTTCGGCCATAAACACGAAGGATGACTCACAGAGGGTTTCCGGACGCGGGGAGCTGTGTGGGAGGCATTCTGGATATCATAGAACCCAGTCCAACTGTTGAACTTCCTAGGGAGATGTAGATATGTGATGTTGGGCTTGGGGAAATGGTGACAGCTGGAGGGCGCTGCCAGCGGCTCACTGACACCTGATTAGCGCGAGCTGAGTAGAGCTGAATAACGGCGAGGCATCAGCCAGTTTGTTTCACTGCAATTTTAGCCCCGACGAAGAGGAAAAATAGCTGAGAACATAAATGATTAATATTCCTATATGTGATCGAACAATATAAATGTTGGCGGGAGTTATAGAATCTCGAAACAAAAAAAATACAATACCACTACTACAGCATATACGACCTGCTAATTTAACATGGATTAATTGAATATTAAAACTAGATCATCAACACATATAGCTCCGATTATTTACAGGCATGTCTCTTTATCTAACCGTCAATCGGGCACCTATACTCACTTTCACGGCCGAACTTGTCAACTGTCCTGTGACTGTCTTCTTCCCGTTGAACCTGTATCGCATCTAGACACTTTTGATGGTAAATATGTCTACAGGCAAGCACCACGAGCGGACCGAGTGGTTGGTTGTTCCGTGCGCCTACGGCGCTCCCATTTACGCCTGGACCGCTCTCTTCGCGGGTACCATCGTCCTGAGCTATCGCGTCCTCCGAGGAACCCTGTTGTGCCGCTGATTCGGTGCTCTTGCCTTTCCCCTTGCCTGAGTATGTCTCTGGTTGCTGTGGGGCTTCTGCTATGCCTTTTCCACGTGCTGTGGACGAGTCGGAAGCGGCGGCGGCAGCAGTAGACTTTTTCTGTGCCCGTCTTGCCGTTTCAATAGCCTGCTTGTCTTCCCAGGCCTCAAAGACGTTGCCTGAGACGCCAGGACCCCATACTCGGCGTCCGCAGGCTTCACAGGTTGATCCTTTCGGCCGCCATCCTCTCTGGCGTAGATCAACCGCTTGCTTCACGTTAACAAAAAGTTGCTGTTCCAACAATCGATTTGAAAGTTGTAGGATCGACTGCTCATAGGCATAAGCAGAGAAGATCGATGACAGAACGGCTCGCAAATCAGCTAGATTTGGCGACGTAGCAGCTGCCCGAGTCAAAAAGGCACGAAGTATACGTAAGAAAGTTAAGCTACCACCTGAAGAGGTAACCAAACGATCACCCGATGCAATGGGTCCTTGGGCTGACGTGGCCGTGAGTAGTGCTGTAAATGTATGCTGAACTAGAGACCTTAGTAAAGCAACGAGTTTATCAGTGTCTACCAATTGAGAAGCGTCTTCTCCCGAGGTTACAACAGGGTCAGGCGAACCGACTACGGTAGATAGCTTGCGGGTGATTTGTACCGTGGTGTCGATCATTTCTAGCCATAATTTCTCACTGGGGGTAAGATCACCGGGGGCTGGCGAGTTCTGTCTCATCTGGACGGCACTGAGTTGTTTGGACGATTTCATCTGGCCTTGGCATAGCCAGATACCCACGTGCGTATACTTCTGCAGTGCCTTTAGAATTTCTTCAGCGACCTCCTGAGTGTCAACTTCTTCGTCGTTGGCCGTACCGGACAGGAGGCCTCGAAGAGTAGACTCCAGTGTGTATAGATGTTTCGTCAACCGATTCATGGCATCCTGAACTTGTCCCTCCCGTGCCATAAGAATGACAGCAGCGTCAATAACACCTGTGTCTTCCATTGTTGGTAGCAACCTGTCCAGTCTTAGGCTTGTCGCTTGAACCAAGCCCACATACTCGGACACATGGGTGGGGTTATATCGGCACATAAGTTGTACATAAAGCTCGACGAAATCTCGGTCCAGGCTGCTCTCTAATTGCCCTGGGGTTTCGGGCTCTAAGAGTGCCTCAAGGTAGGCGTATTGTAGCCTTGAGCTATCCTCTAGAGAGTCGAGGATAAAATGATGTAACTCTGGTGCATATGTATTCAGCGTCTGAGCCGCCTTATACGGGTCTAGCTCTACCAAATCTGTAGAATGATGTTTGATAACATCAAGAACGTCTTGGACTTGTTTCCTGGTCAGGCCAGCTTGAGATTTGAGGCAATCCACAAGGCAGCTAAAAACTCCTTCCTGATTATCAGGGTCCTCAAAGTAAGTTTGAACCAACAAGCCATACCGCTTGTCATTCTTGTATATCCGTTTCAGGATGCGAAAGAAACCAGCCTTTTGGAATAGGGGTATCATTGGGTTCAAATCTGGGGGTTGGTACACAGAGAGAAGGTATTCTGCACTAAGCTGGGCATCATCTGCCAAATCTACGCCAGGGTAATTGCAGAGGCCGCCGATGATCTTATCCAGTGCAGATCCTGGTATAATGAGGTATTGCTGAAATTTAGGCAAGTTTCGCGCAACGAACATATCTAGATAGATAGTGTCTTCAGGTGCGAAGTCATCGGGGTTCATAATCTCTAATAAGATCGACACGATGTACTGGCGGTCGACGGTCATGCCAAATACTTGCTCTTCGGGAAGGTCCTTTCCAGTGCCACCGTTAAGCTGTTTTTCTTGTGATTCGTTGAGAAACGGGTCCTCGAAAGCCTCATTCAGAGCACTAAGGAAACTTGGAGCGTCAAACTTGAGTATCATCCGCAAATAAGGAAACGGTGGCTCTTGCGTTCCAGCAGGGCGAGTCAGAAACTCCTTACTACTTCCCTTTGGCCACTCAATGGTGTTTCCAGAAAAAAGAAACCAATAGAGCTCGGCCTTTGCTTTTAAGGCCAGCTCCTCTTGAATGACCTCCCCTGTTGGATAGATTCTGCCCGTCAGAGTATATGAGAGGTAGGGGAAGATTTTAAGAGCATTAACACCGAAGATCTCATCTTCCATCATATTCCCAGACGACCCATAATCACCGCTTTGCATTAACGGCTTGAGTATTGTCAAGAGATCGATGAGCGGCGTGATGTAATCAGACAAGGCTTGGTTCCAGACGTAGATCAGGGCATCGTAAAGACCGTGCTGCTTGCAAAGGAGCGTAATCTGGTCGATATCAAGAGTAGCGGTCTCCATATGACATATCATCTCCTCCAGGCGACCTTCCCAGCCTTGGCTCACAAAATGCGTTACCATCGCCTTGACGACGGTCGGAGGTACGGTTCTAATCGTCTTTTCCAGTATATAAGGCTCAAGAACCTCGAGGAATATTCCCTCGGCGTCGCTCTCTTCATACCACTCATAGACCTCGTCAAATAGGAAGTCGATGTCACCCACATTGTGGCATGCCACAAAACAAGTCTCGGCTAGCTCATGTAAATGCTGATCGTACGTTGAAGATTTGTTCTTCTGCCGTTGCCCAAAGGCGTACTTCAAAGATGCAGTCATTATCTCCATCAGTTTGTCCTGTACCAATTGATGCCGTGAAGCCGCGTCTTCCGGTAATCCAATAGTCAACTTATTTGCGTCACCAGTATAGTATGAGGTTGCTAGTTGAATAGCGCCAACATAATCGCCATTCTCCATCAAAGCGATCAATCGATCAGCCCAGTTTGACAGTGAACCGATCGAAAGATCGTTGAATCCGAGCAGGAAGATCCGTCCCTTATAGGCCTTGAGGCTCATGTAGAAAGCATCAGCAACGACACCATGCATAGAAGTGTCCTCCTCGTCCAGCTGTTCTACTAAAGCGTGTAGTTGGGTCGAGAAGATATCGGCATGATAGATATACTTATGGATGAGATCAAAAGCTTCGGTCATCCTCATTGACCGATCCTCCAGTATGATCAACCGCTGGCTAATAGTTAAAACGGTCAAGACGGACCGGCTCAGCCATTGCACCGCAACTATAGCCTCCTCACATTTCCAACGACTCCGGGCCTTGAACTTGAGTGTTGGTTGTTTATCCTTGTTATCAGACGGTACTTCGTCCAAGTCAAGAACGGTCAAGACGTTTGACCAACAGTAGACAAGTTTGACCTTCGACATCGTACTGCCTGTGGTAGGGTCAGGGACTTTTAATTTGACTGCGGGAAACCATGCTAAACATCCACTCATCGCGCTATGAGGTGCAACATCTTTTGGTCTTGCTGACTTGTGCTGCGTCTGCGCAATCGGTGTTGTTGATACAATGACCAAAAGGTACGGTGTTAGCATTGCTGTGAGACCCATCGAATCTGTCGCACGTTCTATATTTCCCAGGGGCAGGGGTGCGAATGCTAACACGGTACTGGGCTTCAAGGGCTTGCTTGCTGGCATTGGTGTTTCCGGATAACGTCCGAGTATCCTCACCGTCTTCACCGTCCTGCCAAGCGAACCAGTTCCCCGGGTCGCTAGATGAGAGAAAGCCATGCCACGATCATCCGCCGAGACTAAGGCTGTGTGTCTAGTTCCTAGAAATCCAAGATGAGTAACAGCAACGTTGGGCATGTGACCATCCATTGTCCGGTGCTGCGCTTGAGACGGATCTAGATGAGGGATCTGCAGAAAGGGGCGCGAGGCGCGACTCGTGTCCCAGGTAAATATGTTCCCGTTTGCATGGCCGGCCCCTATTGTGGTATGATCCGCTGATATGGCTATCGTAGTAACCGGACCAGATTCCACGGCTATCTATCGTTAGGAAACACCAGCACAAATCCAATTGAATTCGAGTAAGACCTCACCTTTTGTCCCTGGCCCGATAACCATTTTCAGGTTTTGGTGGTAATCAAACATTAGAATTATGCCCTTAGTGGTACCCAGAACAATTGAAGCAGAGACAGCGATACAAGTGGGAGAACCAAACCCGCGCTTCCCAGCCTCCGAAAAAGCCTGCCCGTTCAGTTTCTTGAGTTTTGTCCATCGGACAACTTCCCATGGTGGCGAGGAGGTTTCGGTCTCGCCAGGATCTAGGATGAATTGAGTACTCAGAGACACATTTCTACTGTGACTCGTAAGGAAGGCGGGAGATGAGGGTCGTGGAGATAGAGAGGACGGTGAGGCTATACGCGATTGAAATCGTCGATCGAAGGGTCGGAAGGAAGGGGTTGGACTATTGAGGCCGGGTCGCGATGCTATGGACGGGGGAACGCTGCTACCAACTGACGACAAAACGGATCCCTATAGCCAAGTCAGCAGACTGCCATGATTCGGATGGTGCATTGCCCTTACTTGGACCGAGGGCGAATCATCGGGGACTGATAATAAGGAGTTTATGGGACTACCAGCTCGCCGAGGCAGGCCGTCCATCGATGAACCCTCGTCAGAAGCATCGGCTTGGTCTCGGAGCAGCTGATGGTACCGACTAGCAGCGACAGAGCCTTGGACGGGGAACGAATCGGATGCATCTTCGTGCAGCTCTTCCTCTTCCTCCAATGCGTCAGCAATGTGTCCCTGATCTAGATCCCCTTTGATCGTCTCCTCGTCGCTCGATACTGAATCCCCGTCTGGAGACAGATCGAGATGATCTAGACCCATGCCCCCATCCTCTCTCTCCAGCGGCTGTGTGCTCATCGAGGCGGTTGTATCCGGCACATGGCTTCAATAGGGCGTCTTCTCGATGAGGTAGAATCTGGCGCTTTGGCAGTGAAGTTTGCGGCGCAGCTTCGATTTCTTTAAGCGATTCGGAAGCCCTCAGTTTAAGAGCTCTCCAAGCTTATTAGCGCGCGTCTGAGCTCGATCAGAATCGCGACGGGACCAGGCGCAATAAAGACTGAGAAATGGGGAGAAGCGATGTTGAAATGCAAAGGTTAAAGCTTTGCACTTCACTACACGCCCGTGTGGCTACAAGCTGCTTCCCTTCTCGATCGTGTATCTATCAGGTCCAATTGATGTCGTCGCACTTTCCAGGTTCACAAGTAGTACCTGTCTAATCTTGGCTTAGGCTACTGTAAGTAGAGTAGCCCCGGCGGAACGCACCATAGGTACTTAACTAGTAGCACCATTAACAGGCCCCGCAACTCACAACTGACAGCAAGGAGCTTCCAGGCAGCCACTTTCAGCAGAGACAGCATCAACGTCACTCAATAGCTCTTATCAACCTTATCAGCTCTGAATTGTCGAGCTCCAAAAACGCTTCATCTTCACTCACACCTCAGTAAAACCTCTTTTTTACCCAGATCAACGGTTACAAGCCAGAAAGCCTTTCTACGCTTATATAGACACTAGAACTAGAATTGGATTGCGACAATGGCCTCGATTGGGCCAACGTTACCACCTCACTTGGCGAAACGCAAGCGCACGCCCGACGACGAAGCCTCAGCGGACTCGCCCCCGACCAAAATCCGCGCTTCAGAGAGCGCACAATCCAACAAAGACGAGATAGATCTTGAAGACGACAGCGACGATCAATACGGCCCTTCCGCCCCGGTCGCTACCACACGTCCGTCGATAGGACCATCTCTTCCTCCCTCAATAGGACCGACTGCGCCTCCAGCAGGACCGAGTCTTCCACAGAAGAACGCCGATGAGGTCGCATTAAACAGCGAAAATAAAGAAACCATAGGTCCCTCTGTACCACCACCGCCACTGCCCACAAACACCACAAGACGCTCAATAGGGCCTTCGTTACCATCAGCGAACACAGACGAAATCGCCCTCGACAGCGACGACGAAGACGACGTAGGCCCAACACCACCAGCGCCCAAGCGTACCCACGGTCCAGCTCCACCCCCAGCGTCCCTATCAGAACGGCCTTCCGCACCCGCAGATTCAGACTCCGATTCAGACGACGACTACGGCCCAGCGCTTCCATCCTCCACCTCCCACCAGCAACGGCAGGCCCGCGCCCTAGAAGCAGCCGAGGCCGAAGCCGCGACTAACAAGGCGCCGAAGCGCGACGACTGGATGCTCGCGCCGCCGAGCGCGGGCGGGCACCGCGCAGCCGACCCGACGAAGCTAAAGGCGCGACGCTTCAACTCAGGACCGCGCGCAAACACGAGCGGTTCCGGCGGCGGCGAAATCAGCAGCATCTGGACCGAGACTCCGGAAGAGAAGCGCAAGCGTCTCGAGAACGCCGTATTAGGTCGAGACACGAGTTCCGGCCCTTCAAACAGCGCGCACCCGAAACCCGCAACGAAAGAAGACGCGGAGCAAGCGGCGCGGATCCAGAGCTTCACAGAAGCGACGCGCGGTCGCAGTTTATACGAGGAACATCAGGAGGCGAGGGCGGCGCAGGGATCTTCTGGCGCCTCGAGAAGCGCCGGCGGCAAGAAGAGCTGGGTCGACGAGGAAGACGACGACCCCAGCAAGCGCGCCTTCGACAAGGAGAAGGACATGAAGCTCGGCGGACGCATCGGCGCCTCGCAGCGCCGGGAACTGCTCAACAAGGCCGCCGACTTTGGCGGCCGGTTCGCTAAGGGGAAGTATTTGTAGAATTGCGTAGACTAGATGAATCGACCTATGGGCTACCGTCATATATTTAATATCTTGCTTTCCAGCAACTTGGGGAAATGGTTAATAAACCGCATCTCCAATAATTACGAGATGATCGAGCATACCAGCTCAATAACAATAGCCTGGATTTCAAGCGCACGCTTTACGTATAAATCATAGGAGAAGAGATAGGCACGTGAGATGTAAAACGTTCAGTGTGAGATAATTTATATACTACTTAATGATTCGGCTACCTACCCAACTACCTACCCATATGATCACTCCAGATAGATGTTAAGCGGGAAAGAAAACCCATTTCACTCCTTGCATCCCGTCTTGCTGAAGTCTCCAAACTCCTACACCGATTTCAAAAAAAATCAACATGCCATACTCCCTTCAATGCTATTCATCATTCGCCGGGGTCTTGTTTCTTCGTTAAATCAATTCGCCGCTGAACCGGCGAAGGGCGGGCGGGATTCGTTGAGCAACCCGGTTTCCGAGGGCCAGAGAGCTTCCCCTTGCCACTCGGAATATGCGTACATACACATGCATCAGATGTTCACTGGTGGTGACCTTCATCCTCATTTGTCACCCATATTAATTTCTGCTTGCCCCCATAGAAATATCCCATTGATGATCCTTTCATTAAGAGTCAATGTTCCCAGGTTGTATGCGGACTAGTTATATACTCGCGGAGGGTGGCGTGATTATGTTGCTCATTTTGCGATCAACGATGATCGTCTGCTAAAAAAAACGACAATGATTATATGCATGGATGCGTAGCTTAGCAGATCCAATATGTTCATGAAAGGCCGCTGACGATCAACGGGTGGAATTTCATTTCGATTTTTTTGCGTATATAAATCAGGATAATATAACTATTCAGTTTGGTTGAGTAGTAGACGGTTGGATTCCTGCTTCAAGCTGAGAAGGCGTTGTTGAAGGATGGGCAGTATTGGTATTGGGTTGTGCATCGGCACCCTGCACTTCCCGATTCCTCCTCATCACCTGGTTCAGTCTGAAGGGCGGGAAGCGATTCCGGAATCTTGTCACAGCGTTGCCCTCGCGTTCCTCTTGTGGAGCCGTAGGTTGAGCCTGATTGATAGTGTTCGTACGACTAGCTTGTGCCGGCTGCTGCCGTGATCTATATCGACGATCAATTTGGGCAGGATCTCTCGGGGTATCATCAAAGCGACTTGACCACATCTGTCGAGGAGCATCACGGAAGTGACTCCAAGCAAACGATCGCACGGGCGCCCGGGGATAGTTCAAACGACCATTGTTCCTTGAAGGATCGGGTGCAGTCGTAGGTGTATTAGGATCCCGGGTTTCACCTTCAGCAGGCTGGGGGCGGGCCTTCGGCGTGTAGTAGTCAGCTTTACAAAGAGGGCAGCAGGCTCTCCTGTTTGTTAACCAAGGATCTAGACAAACAGCATGGAATGCATGCCCGCATGTTAAGCCGCGGACATCATCATCGTCTTCAAGTGTATCAATGCAGATAGCGCAAGTATCACCCGATGATCCCATCATATCCGGATCTAAAGCGGGGTTGATGTGATCGTCTTCCTCTTCTTCTTCATCATCCTCGCTTGTTCGATGAAGCGAATCTTTAGTTGGTGGGTTATCTACCTGTGCAACCGGGACTTCCGGTTTGTCGTTCGGAGCTGTTACATCCTTGTCGACGTTTGTAGTACTTTTAACGTTCAAAGCTTCGTCACCAGACTTCTGCTCGTCTTTTGATTTCGGTTGATTTTGGGCATTACGGTCAGACTCGTTGACAGCGTTCGTAGTCGATTCATCGATGGAGTCCCGGGGATCAGAGGGTTGTTCCGGGATAATTCCTTCTACGCTCCGTACGCTATTAGGCCGACTAGATGGGGCTGATATGCCGCCTGCAGTTGGCAGCCCTTCCTTTTTGCGCTCCAAGACCCAAGTCTTGTACTTCAGCATTGGAAACTTCTCGTTGACTTCGTCCATGGTCATCAATTTCTTTTCGCGACGTCGTCGGTGTGGCCGTGCGGGCATATTCTGCAAGTCAATAGGTTCGCCATTCTCATCAAGTCGCGCCATCGCGCGATTGCGAGCGTTATATCGGAAGCAGTATTTCACACCAACAATAATCCTGCGCGCGATATCAGAAACCTTGAAGCATAATAACGCAAAAGCATCGGCTATTCCTTACCATAGATTGGTGAAGACGACACCAAAACCGAGAGCAACGAAAAATAACAGCGGCGAACTTGAACCTCCTCCGCCTCCCCCTCCGCCGCCGTCCCCATTACCGGTCGCACCAGCGCTTGGGCTAGGCGCAGGATCCGTAGAGCTACTTATCGCGGCTGATACTGAAGGAACAGACATCATAGTGGGCATTCCAGTAGCAGACATGCTCGGGGAACCAGATAAAATGCTCGAAGGCGTGGCGGTCGGTACTGTCGAAGCAACCTGGCGGATATGATATTCCACCACTCTCGCCACAATGTGGGCGCCGCCCGCTACTGCCCGATTGATGTTTTCCATGTTGGGAATGTGTTGGGCAAACGATGTCTAGCAGAGCGGTTCGAAGTGATTACACTCTCAAAGACGAGGTCCTGGAGTACTGCAGCATAACCATGGGTCAGACGACAATGGAAGCCTTCGCCCGAGTTATTCGGGTTGCGACGGTCGAATCGGTTTATTGTATTTGTCAGACGTCGATGGTTGCTTTGCTTGTTTCTTTCAAAGAAACAAAGGAAAGTTCGCACTAGTTGAAAAAATCCCTATAGAAGCAGTACCATCGTCGTAGTATCCCAGACGATCGAGAATGCACAAAGCAGGGTGCTGGCCGTGACCGATGGCTGGATTGAACTGGGGGTGGGCTGCAATAGTCAGAATTGCAAGTCTCAATTCAAATCGAGAGACTTGCCGAGTTCTATCTCAGCGCCGTCTCTATGACGCTGGCTTTACTTGACTGGGCTTGACTCGACTCGGCTCGACTTTCGCAGGGCATACTGCGTAGAGATGGCTGGTGGAGAAGAAGGTGCCGACCAAGCACCTCGAAAGTGAAATGCGAGTGGAATGAGATGAAAGGGGAACATCGGGAAATAGAGAGGAGATATGGTCGGTGGTTGGCCAGGTTCCTCATATCATACTAACCTTGAGCGTGCTATAGAGCAATACTCAGAAGGCCCAGGCCTGACCGGGCGCTGAGCAGACGTGCTGGAACAGGAACTGGAGGCTGGCTGTAGGTTGTCTAGGACGCTGGGTACTTGCGTTCGGTAGGTACTTTACATCACCTAGACTAAAGTAGGATGCTTAGCGTAGCACTAGTTCATATTTGGTTAATGCAAAGCCGCCCGGTAGCCACCCCAGACACCATTTCTGCGCCGGGTAATAAGCTGCCGTGTGACAGGAATACTCAAATAGCTTAGGACTAGCGGGGGGTTCGCCAATAGATATCCCTGGAATAGCTCCACTCCATCATCGTCCAGAGCGGATACAGTAAGTAATACTTTATTCCCAACTAGGCAGTGCATGTATCCTATACCTGCGACATTGTACGAGAAGATCATATTGTCGGCGGCTACGACGACGACTGTATACTTATAATCTTGAGTTTTCACTTCAATGGAATAATAAATAGAGAATTACCTTATGTAGTTGTCGTCTTGAGATTTCCAGATCACTCTGTAGGTATGCTACGGTACAAATAGCAAAAGAAAAGTTACTACTTATTACACTAAAACATAGATCGACCCTGTCTCGCCTGTCACCACAACAGACGTTGGATGGCTCAGATCAACCATGCATTGTAACAGTAAACTAAACTAGGTCGCAAAGTCGTCATCTGCTCACAGGTCATACTTAGATCACCTACTACCTAGTCAGTATCCTTATCAGTATACGAATGATAAGAAATGCCTACTCAATCCATCAATTGCTTAGAACAGCCGCAAATAGCTAGTGCATCAGGCCCAAGAGATATTGGGATAAGACCTTGCGAATCCATCGCAACCTACCTACTCAGTAGTGTAGTTATAAGTAGTTTATCGTAAGCCGGAGGATCCGAATATCCAGTTGCGGACAAGTGTGGGTATAAGATGGAGGCCTTCAATCCGGCCCTTATCAGGTTTTTGAAACTCAGAAGAAACCTAGCGCCTGTTTCTTCAGCTATTGGATACGGTACGTGTAAGGCCTGAGATGTTTGTTGTGGTAGCACAGAAGTACAGGAAATAGCACCGAAAAGCAACAAAGGTCTCGGAGGAATTAATCGGTGTGTACAGCTACAGCATATAGCGAGACATTATTGCAACACGCTGCCGGGTCGGCATTAGAGGGGCTGCTGGGCGCTTAATTGATTCATCTCATGTACTCTCCGTCAGGAGGAGGTACATGGTAGTAGTTACACCACCTCTCCATGGTGACGATACCACAGCAATTCGTTATGCCATATTCACATCAATACAACACTGGTCGCCTTGCCGTGTTTACAAGGACTTGGAACGCGTCGCGACAAATCCTTCTACCGCCTCTGACTCTCAAAAGCAACCATCCCCTACCACGTATCAGCCCCTGCATACGGCATAGTGTGTTGTATATGTCGGTGGTCTAGAACTGGTGGTATAGACTTCAGCTCGCCAAGCGCCGTAGTGAGATTTCTCAGCTTTCATATCGAGACACGGGAGCTGACGGGTCATCATCAATCAATACGTCGCAGCAAGTCGTTTCCGGACATATACTGTTATATGCATTCAATTTCCAGTCCATCAGCCTTATTGGAGCTCACCGGGATCAATGCCAATGCCACCCTCTTCCCGTCCCGAAATAGGACGCGCACTACTAATTTCAAATAGAGACTGGGCACAATAAGGCAAGTATTCCGATTATTTGGCTTTCTTTGCTCTTCTTTATCATCTGGAAATATGATGTTTGGAGTCTTCTTTCTCTATGTTGATGTTGTCAAGGTACATTGGAAGGCGATTACTACGGTATTGACAGTAGGCTCTCATCAATAAACAGTCATGGATCTGTGTCCCGGTATTTTCTACGTCATTTTCCCGGTTTTTCTCATACGCATGTCCGTCCGGTGAATGAATCCCTCGGCCCAGTTACTACACATTCCTAGTAACACGAACTGATTGCGCCCCATCCGCGTCCGGGAGTTGCACCTTGAGAATCTCGTCACTGAAGGCTACGAATAGGTAGACCTATCGCCATGTATACCTATTATGCAGGCAAGAAGCAGTTCAATTAATTCGACATGGCACTTGCAGCCTATCCTGGTCGAGCCTATGTGCTACACCTACACGTGTTCTCCAAATTGATATGCGAACCAAATGATTTGCGCGCTTGGTTTTTCGGCTCCAACGATCTTACTGGTAGCAAGCGTTGGGTTGTGCTTTGACCCTGTCAATCCTTCAGCGTATCAGGCCTTTCCAATCCACAACGTCGACGTCACGACGAGAATCTCCCAGAGACCTTGGCGAGTATCAACATACGACTCAAACCCTGGCACACTTGAGACTATACCTAGCTAGCAGATCAATATGTTAGTGTCTATACCAGTGGATAAACCCTTCTCCAGGGACTTTTAGTATACTCTGGTTCTACTATTGTTCAGATAGGCTTTACTCAGAGGTCCCTGCGTACAGAGCGTTCCTCCCTCGCTCTCCGTACTACATACACATGCAGTACACGTCTAACACTTTATGGTTAGTAGTTTGCTGGCTGCCCATGGCCGTTATGAAATGCCAGGCTGTAAGCAGTTGGCCGGCACTACCGGTGGCGCAGGTTCACAAGGAAGTATTCGGCAGGATGAAGAAACCTCTCATATCCGCGCATGCAGCATTGGATGTCAAGTGCCGTCTTTCATCCCAGTAATCAACAAAAAAGTGCCCATCTTACGAGATCACCGTACGTCACCGGCGCATCGAGGACTTATGCCAACTCGAGCCGCCTCGCCAACTGCCTACCCAGACTTCTGCCCAGGCATGACCCAGGTAGCAGTGAGCCATATTACTTATGTATAGTACTGTACTTACTCAAATGGGGCTGTAGCTTACGTCGCCCTTCCATGCCTATTTAGGCAAGTCAGAGGTCTTGCTGCTTGTGGCTGTGCTTAAACTGCATATTATCGAGATTATGTCGCTTTCTATATCGTCTGGTCAGCCGTCGGAGTGTGGTGGTACAGTGTACTATATTTGTCAACCAATTAACATGGATAATATGTGGTAGTAACTCGCCCGTTGTTATCGCTTGGTGAAGCGAAATGCGCGCGTTGAAGAACGATTTAGCTTCGGGTTCTTGATTCGCTATCTCTAGTACATTGGATTCGCTATGTCACAAAAGCAACATGTTCTAACCAGATCCGCCTTCTCCTTCATGAGGTGTAATCTCGGGTGACCTGCTTCAGGTCGGGAGTGCCGGAGTGGGGTTTTCGGATCTGACCGCCGGGCTTTGTACGGGCAGGCACGGGATTGTTTCGGCTCGAATGATAATCGAAACGTTTATCACCTGATACAAAATACGTCGGAGTGTCAACTTCGGGGTTTGCCTACCTACTAGCTAGGTCTATATACACACCACGGATATAATGAATGTTACAGCTCCAACCGTAGGCATGTAAGCAACCGCAGACATTAATCACTCACCTAGAGAGCATTATCCGTAGTGTACTAATCTGTCAGTTCATGTGCTGGTCTCTAAATTTGTATTTGCAAGTTGTAGCTCTCCCTCAAGTTACATTTTTGGCCTTATATTGTCTGCTATATTGCTGTTCGCAGTCTTTTCCCACCGGCTCTTGAGTTTATCGCTATATAATACTCTATAACGGCATGCATATCTTACGGCCTACGGTCATGATGCTAATCCCGAGTGACTAATCGCAAGAATTTATCTGACCGATGTCGATGCCTTACCTTCTCTACAAGATGATACCTTGCGTTCATCAGGTTATAATGAGTTTATATTGGATTAGTGCGTCTTTCACAGTCTATTAGTAGCAGTATTAACTCTTTCCATTCGATAAGATTCAATCAACCAATCGCTCTAATATCTTTTATTCATGTCAAGATATATTGCCCAACTATGATAAATTTTATTCTTTTACATAACGCTTGTTGGACGATCCTATCAAGCATTGAGTGTGTATCAAGACCACGACCTTGGACTACACTTAAATACAAACTCTTTGAGTGCCTCGGAAGCTACCGGCTACGGGTTGTCTACTCTACTTGTTGAAAGGCATACGGAGTACAGTGTTTTGTAGTTCCTTAAAACTAGCTGACACCATATACCGCGGCCATTGCATAATATTGATGAAATAGACTTAAGGAAACCATATGAAGCTTAGTCTTCAGAGTTTATTATAAACTTTGAGTCGCTAAAGGCCCTCATAGGTAGCCTAGTTTTTATCATATTGTTTGTTCCGAAGCGTGCAAGACTAGTATATTAGCACTTATAAATCTTTTATCTTCGGCTGGGAGAAACGGACCCCTTTGCTAGGTGAGGAGAGCCAACTAGACAACTTGATAGTAAAATACGGGAGTTTGATGAAGATTTAGAACGGAAAATAGCTTCGCCTACTTGTTAAGGTTATTATAACCCTCCTGGGCTAGCCCTCAATAGGTAGATACCTTTTATTATAGATGATCGTAACACAGATTCTTGATCCCCTCTAGATATCAATAACTACACAGGGCGCAGAATACCGTGACGAACTATACTCTTACAGATCCTTACCACTAAGACATAAATTTACTAGAACCCAAGTCACTCGGCAGAAGGATGTATTGAACGATAAGTGTAAGATAATCGATTTCTGGGGGGCGATTACGGTAGATCAACAAAATAGATAGACGTTATGTTGAAATGTTTGTTGGTTGATCTAATAAGGCCGCTGGACTTAGGTCTTAGGTGCCCTACATGATTTTACCTAGGGTTTAAGGCTAACAAATAATATGAAAGTACCCTATAATTGGAAAGTGTTCGTGTCCCGGAGTTGATAGTCGGGTACCACATAGATGGAAGGGAGTACTCAGTCACAGGGGCGCCGATCATCTGGAACTTTAACGGTAATATGATACATTTGACAGCGCCTGTTAATACCGAACCGTCCATCTAAGTGTTTGGCGGTTTCTGAAAATGCCTATCCCTCCGCCGTTAAACATGATCAAATTTGATACGCGCGGCTTGGTTGATGTCTGTGCACGTGCTGAAACATCCCGTTCGCTAGTTGCTTAAGCTCGGGCTAGAGTTTACTTGAGCGTTCACGCCCCGAGGAAATGTTGCATAGTTAGTCTAATGCAGCCTATAATGAACGTTGCCCAATCTAGTAAAATCGGCAGCGTTTATATACATATAAACAGAAATTTTCAAGCGTCGACTCCTTGCCACCACATAGCTCTACACTGTAAATTCCCAAATAGAGAAAGCACATGGACCCTTATTTGAGTTCTTCCCTGACGCTGCTTTACTGGTCTGATGTGAGCATATAGCGATATAGGCGATATATACAATCTGAATTGTGACCCTAAAAAATGTTAGATCTATAGAAGTGCCCTCACGACTGACACTTCAGAGACACTATAGTTGTATTTTGATTTGAAGTTGTTATATCACTATTGTGCTTAGATAGCGTAACAGGGATTTGTGATCAAGGGCACGATAGTTTTCCGTAGGATGAAGGGTCCTTGGAGGTTATGACCTCCTTCTGGTCTAGGTTGGAGATCTACGGCTTACATACCCGACTTCGCTTCGTCTGCCCCAACCCCTCCTTTGATCTCGTATACGGATAGGACCTAGTCAGTACTCCGAAAACTGAGTGGAAACTGAGGGGTCCGTGTGCCTCTAGCTTGGATTGTATCAAAAAGGACTAGATTAATAGTTGAATACACACATATAAAGGTCATCAACTTGTATGTCATTGTTTTAAAAGCCGTCTCTTATAACTACTCATAATTGTGTATGGAAGTGGGAGGACTGGAGAGGCTCCAGGCTCCCGTGATAATATGTGACAGGTCAGAACGAGCATATGAGAACATGAATTGATATCAAGATACAATAGAAGATGAGTCAACTGAGGACTAAGAGGTCTATTCGAACAGGGGAAGAGTAGATGCCGTGGTATAGTATGAACGCCATCGCCATGCGAATATAACAAGATCTGATAAAAATCAACATTGAAAATACAAGGAAAATGTGCTGTCTGCAATGTCTTTATAACGTGGGGATGCGTCCTCAATGCACTCGCGGAAGTGCACTAGAGAAAGCGGGACGCCATAGTATTGGGGACCAACCGACCCCTTATCATCCTCGCGCAGGGTCTCGGTCCCGTAAACGTAGACCAGGCCGCAGGAAAACGTAGCCGAGTGAGCCGTCGCAGAGCCACTGCACCTGGCATCCACTCGAGACGTGATCCCGCGGCAAGGCCGTGTCTGTTGCCGTCCTAATCTCGAAGTCGCTGAGCTCGGCTTCCATCTTGTGGAGCTGCAGCAAATTCTCCTGGCCTACCCAGTTGTTGATCAGGTTCGCGATCCGCTTGAACCCGCTCGTGTGCCCGCCGCAGTCATCCGGCTGGTATCCGCAGTACACGAACAGATAGCTGTGGATAAGCTCGTGGATGAAGGTGGATATGAGCAGGCGTCTGTTGTACTTCTTATTCTGTAAGATTTGCCTCGACAGGAAAATCAGGGTTTCGTAGCCGTGGCCATCCGGCGCACCCCTCCAAGCAGTGGTGCCGATGAGATTCGTTGGGAGGTCCTCCCAGGTCCATGTCACCCGGCCCTTCAAGCTTCCCCTGAAGAATATCTCATTGGCGGCGTAGAATATTCCTTGCAGCGCTTCGTCGTCAATCTCGAACTCGGCACATAGTGCCTTAGGACTGATGAGACTTTTCAGGATTCTCTCGTGTTGAGATAGCCGCCTTCGTCTCCGATAGTCCGCCATGTCTATTTCGACTAATCTCGCTGCCATGTCATGGTGGACGTTATCCTTTTTCTCCAGTGGCTGATCAATGAACGTAGGCTCCTCCCCGTTATGTACACGAAGGTGTGCTGATCCCTTGTCGTATTTGGACTGGTGTGCTGAGCCATTATGTGTAGTCTCCTCAGATTCAAATGAGCCCAAATCGCTTGTTTGAGTTGATCGACCTCCCTCTTTGATGACGAAGAATGGAGGGACTGGCTCATGGTCACACTGAGTAATGGTATTTTCGTTGGAGTGGATGTAAGCTCGGGGACGCTTCCATTCTCTTATAATCTGGAAGTCGTCGGTTATGTCGAGGTGGTGGAAATGTTGGAACTGTCTTTTCCTCGCCAGAGGTACAAGGTTGTCATATATATGAGATGGGGGGATAACCGAGTCGCTCAAGGAGCGTAACATCTCGGTGCCACCCACGTCCCAACTGGCCATCATACATGCTATAAGCCGGTTTTCTCACAATACTTTACACAGGACGACGGCATGCGATGAGCAATTTAACCCTCGAGAATGCTGAGAAACGTCGGCACCATGCGACTACTTCTCCGTCCTTTGCGATGTATGATTTCTAGTAGCAACTGTGGACCCTTCTTGTCTCAAGGCTCTCCTTGTAGCTGGGTAATGGGTCTGTGAGGATGGCAGACTGAAGGGAAGGATACCTGGACTTCGACTCTGGTGTTGTGGCGAATACAGGGAATGGGGTAGTTAACGTTAGCCTCACTTAAGAATGAACGCGCGCTAAAAAGGCCGAATATAGGTGTGGATAAGTGAAAAATTGAGGGAACTGTTTTAAGAGTCTGCCACAAAACAAAACAGAGATGGAAAATAATATCGAGACATGCCCGGCAGTACTATGCATGCAGCCCAGGGACTTCCTGGCCAACGACTCGATTATTGAGCCTGCGACAGACTTCAGTCAAGACTGTCCAGCAGTCTTTCTGTGTAAAGTGCGGTATGGAAGGCGGTAAGACGAGAGTGTGAGGAGCCAGCGCACAGAAGTGGAGAAACCAGGGAATTGCCAGAGGTCGAAAACCATGGAGAGTAGAAGGAATGCGGCGGTGAAAGCATACAGGCGCGGCGTAGCGACCAGAGAAAGGACGAGACACAGTGATGAGTGAAAAAGAGACGATCTCGGCGTGCGGACGGGCAGTTTAGAGGGGCTGTTGATGATCGACATGCCTACCAAAGGTTCCAGGCATACCTACTAGTCTACGTATAGCGCCTATAAAATGCCTATACTGTACAATACAGCCCAGCGCAGGTCACGGCGTGGCGAAATAGGATGCAGCGCATTGGTGCTGTGGCGGGTATAATTGTATGTAACATTTATGTATGTACTGCTGTCTATGCAGGTGTATGGAGACGGAAGAGATGATACGCCGTCATGTGTGCCAGCAGAACGAGGCATTCACTCCTTTTCAAGTATTGAATGACAGCGCTAACAGTGCTGTTGTGGTGTGTCAACCATCGATAGACTACACACCTGTGGCGTAACACACTTTCTCGTTCCGTCTCGTCCGACAGTGAATTTCACGATAGTTAATCTCCGGTGTCGTCTGACGTGACGGCCATTGATCCTTCCTAGAGTCAAAGATGTGGACAGGCCGATCGCGATTTGCGTATCTCAGTATGACATTTGAAATACCACGCACGGAAACAGCCGTACCCTCACGAGAATAACAAACGTATCGCGCGTGGCCTTGCATTCTGAAAACGCAGCCCCGTCCTTTTCTTGTCACCACTTAAGATACCTTTCTGTCCGAAGGTCAAGAAGCGACCGACGTCTGGAGCATGTGGCCCGTACCAAGCAAAAGAGCCCGCGAGTTCGGAACCGCAACGGAAACGGCACCTTGGGTTATAGTAAGCGAGCACAACATGGTCTCTACACATGTCATGGTGCGAAACCCTAGTATGATAAAAATTTCCAATGGATATGATGCATAATTAGCCCTATACGAATATGGCATCCGAATCTCAACGGTTTTGATTCGCCAGAAAGTGTTTTGCTGAGAGATGGCTGGTCCTGATTGGTCGCCTCATTTTCTGTGGTTGGCAACACATCGCGTCCAACTATCTGTTGAGGCTGGTTCACGGAATGTCAACTCGTCTTATGGTTGAGACTCGCGTACAAAAGACTATCGGATGAGGCTATCGGACTTGTACACCTCAAACGACTGCCCGGGCTCTATGAACAACTAAGCAAGAATATTCGCTAACCTAGCAACTCGCTATATATGAATTTACCCCGGACGCCAAGCAGGATGGGTGACCAGGGTCCCGACCAGGAAAATAATTAATGCGGACCTACCTATTTGGGTCAATGTCATATATCATGCTTCGCGAGCAGTTCAAACTCACAAAGACGTAAAGAGCTAACGGTGTGGTATGACTCGCTTTTGTATGCTCTACGCATTTCTTGCCTATTAATTATTAACACTTCTATACGTCCTGTGCTTACACACGCGTAAATGAGTGAGACTGGAATGGTACGTTAATCCCGGCTTCTGACACGCGGGGCCGTCAACAGCCAATTGCGGATCAGAACGCTGATCAAACGGCGTACAGAGTATCCTAGCGCGATACCAAGACACAGTAGTCTTGCATATTCAAATAGCCGGTCCCTTTTTCGATTTAATCGCGAGGCATTCCAAGGTTTTGAACAAACCGCACTTCGTCCGCCTGTCGTTCCAATGCGAGCCTCATCCGTTTTGCGTAGACCCGTTCCTCCTCTGCGGCTACTTCTTCTAGACTGCATTTATTTTCGATAAAGTCCTCGGGAAAGACGCTCGGCGCAGACGAAAAACTTACTAGACCCAGGGTCTCCCCTGTCCAGAATAATATATCATCGTCATTGGCAGTGCTGCTTCCCATCTCGATTCGTGTTGACAAGAGTTTTCGGGCAATGTCATCTGACCCTGGCATCGTACCGAACAGAGAGCGTTGAGTGTCGTCCTCCTTTTCCACTTTACCAATCTTGTGTCGCCGCACCTCTGTGAAGCCATCCCTTTCCATCCATTTCAGGTACCCTTGCCCGTCAGAGAAGACGATCCGGTTACCATGGTTAATGACTGATAAAAGCTTTGATGAAGAAGCAGTCTGTCGGTTCTTCGTAGTCGAGTTATAGGAAACGCAGGTTTGGTTTCTATCTTCGAGCTCAGACGATAATCCGTATATTTCGAGCGAGCCCTTGGTGTTGTATTCGCCGCAAGCTATCAGTGTTCTTCCACCGCTAGCATTTTTAGATTCGATGACTTGTTCTTCTGACAACTCAAGGCGTCGACGGAGATCGCTGTCAACGCTGGAAAACGGATAAGGCAGGGACGTAAGACTACATAATCGGCCACCTGAGTGCAGTGATCCTTTAATAGAAGGAAACATGCGCCGATCATAATGTAGTATGCTAGTAAATCGACCGGCAACGAAGATGTCATCAGATAGTTGGCCAGGATGTCCGGGGTAGTCCATATGATGGATGTATTGCGGACCCGGTTGGGCCAGGGGAGCGTATGGCGGAAGAGGTCGCCAGTCGTTCAAGACTCTAGAGAGATCTTGGATGCCTAGCGAAAATGGCTCAACCACTTCCTGTTGCTCCCGGTGTGGCGCTTGTTTAATCCGATAATCATGTAGATATAGACCGTTGAAGGTGCCTACTGTCAACGGTACTGCAGTATTTGCTGCGGACATAGTCATAATCATCCGTTCGAACGGCGTTACTGTAACAACGGCCATGGCCTGGAGATCTATCTCCACGAGGTCTTACAAGTGGTGAGTATGCCTTTCCGCGCCTAGAGAGAGGTAACTTACTGTTTCCCAAGGCAAAAAATGCAGCGTGTCTGTGATTGTCGACGCTCACACATTCAATAATTCCTCTATCAATAGATCGAGTTGGCTTTTTCACGGATGGCATGCCCTTTGAATGCCAGAGAAGACCCGGTCTACTCTTTGATAGTATGGAGCCCTTCCTGGCTTTTGAGCCCTTTACATCCCATAGACAGATAGATCCATCATCAAGTGGCGACACCGCGAAAAGTTGATTCCCCGCCTCGGAAGGTCTATACAGCGCAATGCCGCGGACATCGGTGGTGTCCGCTGTAGGGCCCTCCAACTGAGGACGCTCGAACCAGTTGGTGACAACAGGCCCGTGCCTCTGGATGTACTCGTTGTACCAGTTGGTCCTTTCTCCGGGGAACGTAGGATCCCAATTGGCAGCGATACGCGAGTATTCTCTTTGTCTCTTTCTACTAGCCAGCATGCCGATTCTTTCTATAACATTGTGGTGCTGAAGAGGGTGATTGTCTGACGGCACCGCTCTGCTTAATGGTATCCCTTCCTCGTCGATCCAGTCGGACCCTCGTCGGAATAGCGACACATGTTCGAGCGAGGTGGCAGCATGTAGACATCGTTTACGCCAATGGGGGTTATCTCGAGAGATGCCTAGGAACTTTTTGGAAACCGACTGGAGCCTGACGACATCTTGAATCGCAAGAACTGCGTGACATAACTCGATTAGTACGGATGCCACAGCTCAAGATCAAGGAACAACACATTATATGGCGAGACAGGGGATGCAGGCTTACACTTGATGATATGAAGTAATATCTCGTCGGGAAGTGATGTGAAGTTATCCTTTCCAGGCATGGCGGCGAGATATCGTGTCTCAGGCAAACGTGCACGTCAAGTATACAAATGCAAGAATATAATTGATGTTTTATTAGACTACCACAACATTTTTTGAAACATGGCTAGCAAGGGAGCTAGAAGCGGCAGAGGTGAAAGAAGCCCGAAAAGGTATACGCACGCAGCATCACAAGCAAAGACAAAAGATAAAGTAAAGGTAAAAAGTAAAGGTAAAAGATGACAGATGACACTCGATAGGTAGCTTGTTCGTACCTGCTTAAGCTTCCGAGTTGATACCCCTCTGGGGGTTACGCCTTGGCTAATGCTCCTCCGCACCTTATCTCTTGGTACCTTATCGCCCAAGCAGATAGGCAGGCCACGCCACGCGGCTCCGAGAGATTCAGTGGGGGGTGCGGCTGAAATATGTACCCTTGTTTGCTGAATCTCGGTCGAATGCAGCATAACAGCAGTAGCTAGGTATATCACGCAAATCGTGCATCAGCATGCGAAGCAACTGGTATTGCTGGTATTGGGTATTTACTACCTACTAGGTAGGTAGTTTTGTGCCTGCATAATGGTATGTAATGGTGTTATGAATATGCTAAGAACGGAAAAGTAGGTATTCCCAATATTTCGTGGGAAAAGAGTATTATATACAGTGAGGCGGAACTTAGTAGTTATGTACAACAGTGTTTCCATCTGGTCTTGAAATCTGATCTGCTTTCATATATGATTGGCCTGGTTGCCCTCCTTGACACCAATCAAGCCCTGTTCACTGGCCCATGATCTGATTTCCTGGGACTCATTTTCCGGCGCATCAATCGCAATGGCATGTGCGCAGTCCATCTTCACGTACTTCCAAGGCCCCTTCACGAGGCCCTGGACTCGCTCGACATCTTCGTCCGACAGAGCGCCCATAAGACGGCCATCTTCCTCGAAGAGGTATCTTGCATGCAGAAATAACACAGGGACGTCAATGCGTGCGAGTGTTTCCGCATGGTCGAAATCCTTGCCCATGCTTCCATCAATGAAAGCTCGCGAGAAATTGCCGTCAAATTGTGACATGCTTCGCATCGAGATGCGTCGCTCCGGGGGCATAAAACTAAAGTCGACTGGTTTTCCAGGGTTGCGTTTTTGTTGCCATGTGATGAGGAGGCTAACAATCTGTAGTAGAAACTTGGGCGGTGGCTTCTTTGACGACAAGACTCGATTGTCTGTCTTGGTTATCATAGGGATAAGAAAATCATGAAAGAACCCAGCATAGCCTCCCCCATCCGGCTCACTGGAGCGCGAGAGGGCCACCCAGAGGTCGTAGACGCTCGAGTTCTTGATATTGTCATAGTCGCATCGGAACAGGGGCGGGTCTTCTAGGACTATTGCCTTGACGTGCTCTTTGGCGTTGGCGGCCAGCCAGCAAGTCAGCACGCCACCGGATGAGTTGCCGACAACAATGGCGGGCTCGCGCACCACCTCGCGCAGAAACGCTGCTATGTCTTTGCCGAGAGCGTTGAAGGTATACTGTCCCGGTGTGGCGCTCGACTTGCCGTGACCCCGCTGTGTGACAGCGTAGACGGTGAATTCGTTACTCAGCATTGGCATGATGAAGGTATATTCCTCCCATGTTGCCGTCTGGCCGTGAAGGAAGACCAGCGGCGGCCCCTTGCTGCAGGGAGGACCAGCGACATAATTGAGGGTCACCTCGCCGGTGTGAAAGTCCTCCTCCTTGAACCCTGCTTGTTGCAATTCCTTGTCCATGTTATCACAACATCCAATCAGTTGTTAAGCTCAATCAACCAATGTAAGAAGTTCATGTGCCGTCGGGACGCAAATTTATAGGATTTGGCTGTAGCGTTATTTAATGGCCAGTACGCGTCTAACGGAGTTACCTACCTACCTAGGTATAAAGGAGTGTAATTAGACTGCCCCGCCAAGCGCTCCGCTATGTGACTAAACAAGCTTGCTATCAAATTGACCAATCAGACTACAATATTGCAACTGTGAATCCCCTCATCTATCAAAACACACATGTGCCTTATCTATAGCATGTGTTAAGAGTATCGTTTATTGTTAAAAGTAGTATTATAATATGTACTAGCGAAGACAGAAAAAAAACAGTGTATGTATCTGAGTAGGATTAGTAGAGTGAATGAACGATCAGATGTGTGAATGGATGTCTGTGTAGTAGCAACAAGTTCATGTATTCGGGTGTTAACCAGCCATTATCTTAGAGCCAGGCAAGCATTCACTGTCACCAATGCTGCCGCCGCATCCCACAAATTTTGGAAATACCATCATGTCTTGCTTTGACCTCGACCAACATCCTTTTCTTGTTTACCACCCGGTCACTCAATCTACTCCTCCTAACCACTCCTACCTATCGCCGACTTGTAACTGTCCATCCCAAACACCACTTCAACTAACTATTCATCCAAATCTGCGTCTACAACACACTCGCCGATTCATATCACATCGAATGAATATACCAAAATCACTTTACAACGTTATATTCATTCATCAGGCCTGGTAGGTAACACTCCAAGGTCAGGCAGGTCATCATACATGGGCCTGAGCTACATAACGGTAGGTAGTTTCCTTTATTATGGCCTGCCTCTTGTGTTGTGCCTCGTGCCCCTTCTACTTGCTGTTAACCGCGTACCTGCCCTATAAGCCAGCATGCACTTAACACCATCCAGACATCTGTACCCAATTCTCCGCTCCCTGTGCATCTCTCTATAGCATTGCAGCAGCGTTTCTATACCTACCTAGGTAGCTTGGTATATTGAAGTGCAGCCGAGGGGCCAACCGAGAACCACACGTTCGGATCTCCATGTTCACAATCTACCCGCCTAACTACATAGACTTTTACCTTACTATATTTCATTTCAACTTCTACCACTCCCCCATCACTTCTAATCTCGATCCTAATCTCGATCTAACCATCTTGTATAGGTGCATTCTTTCCACATTAGTCACCATATTCTGGTGCTGGATTGCTGATTCGTATTCGACTCGGCCCTAACTGCCGCTCTACGGCTTCCATTTTGTCTTCTTCTCTTCTAGTTAAGTTTTGTGCCCACCCTGGCTACCCTGTTGTGTCATTCAGGTACCAACAATGACCTAATAGTGGATGTACATTCCTACCTACCTACATGTACCTGCTTGTTCTTCTGGCTAACTGTATTGATTTTGTAGATCTAGTTGGTCAAACTGGTTGGTCAAAGCGGGAGATGGCCGAAAGCAGTGCTTGCAATGAAGGCAATGACCTTCTCTTTACTGGGGACGGCTGCCCCGACACATCGTCCCCAGAACCGGAAACTAAAGTTAAGCTGTCAAGCTCGATTCAAACCCGGGGCCCAGCTCCTCGTGGACCACGCTTCAGTAAGCTGAGTGATGCATACCTTAAAATCACTTCTCGCCAGGGATCCAACGATACGTTCCGCAAAGCTTCGAACCAGTCTGATCTGTCTACCAATTTCCCAAGTGTGACCGGTCCTGCATCATCACCTGTCGCGAGCCCACGACTTGTGAAATCACAAAATGACCTTCAAACCCCCAGGTCCGTTTCGGCTACGCCGGGTTCTATGAATACCGACTGTCGAACAGGTTTCAATTCAATTGAGTTCTTTGAAGACCTGTCGCCCAAAATGGGTCGTAAAGAGAACAATCACCTCAACCTCAGCGAAGAGATCGAATATGAGCTGTTGAATTTGAAAACCCAGAGCAATGATACCACTGGAAGCACTATCGAGGGAATCCTTGCCCAGTACGATGTTTGTAAATCTAGTCTCAAGGTGGAGCATGGCAATCCAAGAGAGGTACGACTAGTCAATTATCCACGCATCATATCTGTCCCGATTAGCTTACCACATCTTAGCATCGGGTGAATGCCAATTTGTGCCTTTCTCAACCTCCACAAGACTCGCTTCCGGAGCTCCCAACCACAGCTATTCGGCCCGTCTCCGTGCGTCAGAGCGAATATGACTCCCCAGTTCCCGACTCTAGCATTACAGACTCGGAGCATCTCCTAGACGCTGAGGCACAGGCCTGCGAGCTGGAGGAGGCGCGAAGAGCTCTTGTACCATCACCTTTGCATATCGTGCAACCACGTTTTGGGATCGAAATTCAGCGGGAACAACAACATGAAGCTTGTGATAACAAAAACAATCATATCGTATATAAAGGCGCCATCTGCACTAACGACGGTTTCATGCATCGAAAACCTCAAGGTTACAAGACATATTTGCAGCCTCCTATCGAGCGAGATATTAGCCAAAGCCTGAGGAAACTGGGCGGTCACGCCGAACACAGCATTGGTACATTCTGCAACTCTGATATTGGCGATAATGTCCCTCTACCAACAAGACCTCAAGGCAAGGTCTTTAGTCCAACTAGGCTTCCAAAAATTAGTGGAGAAAAACCGCTTCGTCAAATTAAGGTAGTTATCGGTCGGGATTCCGAGACTGGCGAAGATAACCAGGACCCTCATAATGCGCACGATAACGTCAAGAATGACCGTCGTGACATCCTTTCCGAAGACAGCGATTGGGTAACTGAGGCAACAACTGACGCTGGTTTCGGGTTTCCTAATATTGCTCTTTCCGGACAGCCTCTGACTAAGCGTTTCAAGAGAGTTGGGAGCAGCATTGCAGATTATTCTGATGATGGTAACGAGAGCACTGTGGACAGGTATGGATCCCGCGAACGTATTATTCCGCACCTAGCAGGTGATGAGAAATATAAGCCTTATGATGTTCATCGATTGAATGGATCAAGGTTGGCATTCTTGCTTCCGCGTCAACACAACGCACTCCTAAGAAATGCCAACCGACTTTGGACGAGTACTACACAGCAAGGGCCGGGTCAATATCGTCCCCGTATCCTCAGCCAAAACACACATCCGTATCAAGATATTGGTAGTAGGCGGCTCGTTTTCAACTTTGACCAGAACGCACCTCCGAAGTATGAGTTTCGTGACTCGGTATCCGATTATGAACCTGCCAAAGCTAGTACAAAGTCCGACTGCGAAATAAACCCTTATGACACATATGGGTCTCTACCATCTTCAGTGTCAAATATTGAGGATGATCTTCACAATGCAATGACGGATGATGTTTCAGACCGATCTGATGACCTTAATGGCGACCAAAATACTTCTGATAGGTTCTCTCGACAGGGTAAAACCCACCAGACGCCTCTTCAGAGTCAGGATATGAAGCTTAGTATTTACGCGGCGGACCGTCAAAGGCAAGTAGACGAGCTTGAGCTGCGGGACTTTGCAGTCGCCTCTTCCTATTACGACCCACCGTCAGCCAGTTCAGTTAGATCTAAATTTAATTTCGAACTGCTGCCACTTGACCTGGCCCAACACAAAAACAAACAACAAAGGGAATGTGGTGAAACTAATGAAACCGAGTCTACGATAACCAGGCTGAAACGAAAGAAGAGCTCTCCGTCTCTTGATCTTCCAACGACTACTATTGAGCGGCCTGCCAGAGCTTTCTTCACTAGTAGAGATCTCTCTGTAAATTTTTCGACTCCGAATTGGCGGGTCCATAGTTTAGACGGTAAGATCACACTCGAGTCTCTTTTTCGGAATACTAACATCGCCTCCTGGCTTCAGCAGATACCCCATCCCCGTTTTTGATGGGCCAACCCGACGAGACCTGGCCGAATGAGACCCGGAGATATCAGCAGAGCATCAGAATGGGATCTTTGGATATTCCGGCCCCTTTTGGGATGCCGTCTATCGCGAGGCATCCTTGCAATGGCCAAAAGGAGCGTCACCCCACACCAGCTCGGAATCGACTCCGACACCAGCTACCACCAAGTTATATTGCGCCAGATGATTATGTCTCCGACAGGGCCAATAGAACCCGTCAGCTATTCTTCTACGCTATAGCAGTCCTGTCAATTCTCCCTTTTGTCGGCGTCCTCGCTTTGGGTGGAGCCTTTAGAGAGGCCTTCAAGTGGGCCACCTGTAGTGAGGTAGACCGACTGACCACTCGCCAGCGACGTTTCATTAAGTGTATGCTCTTCGTCGAGGGCGTAATTTACACCGGCATTGTTGTGACTGTGGTAGTTTACTTCGTCGTGAAGAGCAAGGTCCAAAACTAGCGATCCAATCAAGTCACAAATACCGTGACGCATCACAGGGACTGGTTTGATAATCTGTCCGAAGGAACCAATCGCTACGGTTCTTCATTATTTCCATTCTCTCACTGACGACTGACGTATTCGACACGAAACGATTCTCGGTCTTTCACAGTCACTTTGACATCGTCTCTATCATATCTCCTCATATTATGTCAGATGAGCATTGACTCGATGCCACCTAACATCGACTGCTACTGGACTTCGCTCAATGGTTATGCTATTGCCTCGCTCCTCACATTCGCAGTTCCTTCAGAGATTGTATTATATTCTTGTGTCATGGTTAATAGCCATGTTCTAACCTCTTCGGCAAAATTGACCTCGTTGCCGTTGCTTGATCCTACTTTCCAGGCAAGTTTGAATCAACAACAGGCTCAGAATTCTCAAGAGCTTATCAGCTTAGAGAGTATCTTGATAGTAACCAAAATACATTTTGGACCTTCCGTCCATGCAAAGAGGTAGGCTGAACTTGGGTATACCCAGTTAGCTTGGATGACTGGTTTTGTAAAAGAAACGGTCGAGATAGGCGATTGGACTGGACAATGCAGAAGCCAGGATGGCGGTTCAGATTCTCAAGAGAGCTTTAAAGTTTCTGTCTGGTCTATGCATGTAATCTATGCTAGGAAATAAGAATGTTCGCAAATTTCTGATGCTCGATGTGACAAACTCAATACACCTAATTAAAGCTGTCTAAATCGATAAGGCACATGATTATCTTCTTGTAGTAAAACTAACCACATTCATCTCCCCTTTCTTTTCTCCCCATACAACACTTCAAATAGATCCAACGTTGACGTTCGCTTTTCTGTTTCTTCGTAAGCAAAAAGCCACGAAATAACTCTAGGAAACCAGGGGTGTTGGGCACGGGCCCAAAGGTCCGTACGTATATAAGTAGCATAGGAGTTTTCCTCCTTGTGCAATAACAATAAGTCAAATTTGAACCGTGACACATCTCCGGCCATATAGACCAATATCTATATATTGGAGTACTGGAATTTTATAAATGCAATAGTCTACCTGCGTAGGTAGCTTCTATAAAGGCCTTGGATGTTACGAGAGTTAGACTAGCCCCGCATGAGGCTCACATCTTTAGCCACCATGTAATCACCAACAGTCTAGACCTATGTAGGTAGGTAGGTATTCATGCCACAATAATTACTGCAACAGAGGTTAATGGTTGTTCTCCAGGTGCGTAACGAAAGTCTCTTTACAAGTGTTAGCTGCATAAAAATAAAGGTAGAGCTACCTTTTTCTTAAGATACATAATTGAAGGTAACCAAAGGCTATACGTTTTCTACGAATTCGTCTAGCTGGGCAAAACGGCTCCAGGTGGGGGGAAGTGCATCAAAGTGCTATATGCCCCAGCAATTCCGCCGCACGTCTTGCGCAACCAACTACATAAGCCAAGGCAGCTGTTATCTGTCTTTGTATGTACTGAAACCCCAGGCATTCTCATTCTACCTAGTACGTACTTTTTAAGTAGTTTCAACTGAATGGTCCCATTTCTAGGTACCTAAGGTATATCTTGCGCTTCCGTTTCCGCCGACTATAGCATACTGGATAGCAAACACCTATCATTAGCAACGCCCCGTGTTTCCGATGGAACAGCAGAGCACCGACGCGGAGCAGCTCACTATGATAGGCTATGCCACGCCGTTTTACACCACTGTCACTGCTAGGACTTTCTTTCAACATTCTCAATTCTTGGGCCGTCTTGTCGGCTTCCTTGCCCTTATCCCTGCCCAGCGGAGGACCGAGCGCCGCTGTTTGGGGTCTCCTCTTGGCCGGCTCCGGAAATCTTTGTCTTGCCATCTCGCTCGCCGAGTTACTCTCAGCGTACCCGACCGCTGGTGGACAGTATCACTGGCTGGCCGCCATCTCCCCTAGGCAGCATGCCCTGTTCCTATCGTGGCTGTCCGGATGGATAACAGTCTTTGGGTGGATTGCTGTCACTGCCTAAGGTAGTTTACTTGCCAGTCAGCTTGTTGTGGGACTTTTTATGTCACAGGAGGAGCGCCAGCCAACGAGCGTGCATCAATTTGTGGTATACATTATCTTGACGTTGATCGCCTTGGTCGTCAACATCTGGATGAGCCTTGCTGACAAATGACAAGGTATCTATACGAGCGGGGAGAGCACAAACTATCATCACCGATTCTGACCCTTTGCCTCGGCATCGCGAGAAAGCGAGATTGTGAGAGACCGGATCTTCTTGCTGACGTGCTCATGAGCCTCGCCGCTCTTGGACTCCATACTAGTAGCTCCGATCAAGTACTTCAAAATGCTAGAGAACATTTAGACCTTCGACAGCAGGTCTACAAAGTGCACGCGGAGAGCGGCGAAATCCCGTTGCAGGCCTAGTATGACCATGCCATGGGTGTGGCAACTATGGCCATGGCGTATAATTTTGCTGGCGAGTTTGACAAGGCCATTCCTTATGCAAACAAGTCACTTGAACTATACAATTCATTCCCTATGTTCGTAACTGGCAGACTGTGCCGTATTTCGCCGTAGCTCATACAGGCTGGGCACTATGGTCTTTGGGGCGCTATGAAGAAGCAGAGGAGGTGTTACTTAAAGCGGTGAATGCTGACAGAAAAAGAGGAGCTCCCGGGTCTTATGGCTAAGTTTTTTTGTACACCAATACCTACAGCTGCTGGACCGATTCTCAGGAGTTATTAGTCTCGCTGGCCTTCTACTGCCGTTAGGTAATGTGCAGATGAGCTTAGGGAAGCGCAAAGAAGCTGCTGCCACTCATGAAGAAGCTCTTGTCATGTATTACGCAGCCAATGGAAACAACTATAAAACAGCATAGGCACGACTTAAGCATGCGGAGCATGTTGAGCATGCCGGTGATGATGAAGAAGCATGGTGAGTAGCTTATCGTATTAATATCCTCGTCCCCCTAACGGTGTGTTTAACGTACAGAATCAGCTTGCGGTTGAAGCATTCTCTCGAAACCTTTACTATAAGCTAGAACAATCGCGGGCTTTGATCAAATCTGCTCGACATATGTCGAGGATTAATGAGATAGCAAAAGCTGAAAATTTGTTTCAACAAGCACAGAATATTCTCAACGACACGAAAGTACAGAGAGATGCAAAGGACTTGGACGAGGAAGAAATGAATAGCATGGTTCGTATGTGGTCACGTTAGTAAATTGAGCAAAGCTACAGAGGTAAGCTTGACCGTGCAATAGATAAAAAATCTCAGATAAACCAGGTTTAGAAAGTAATTTATCTTATAACAAAACATATGGCTAATCTCTATCATCTAGCCGTACGCACCGAGGATTAGAAACAAATTAGTTTCCCTAAGGTTGCCAGGGCTGTACCGCAGTCTTACGAATCTTGCATATAGGTGTCTTTGGCTTTTGCACTACTTGGTGAACGATCTGTAGATATGAAGAAACTAGGCAACCCTGACCATGAAGGTAGTTCCTATGCGCGTACCATAGGCAAGGGAAGGGTCGATGACTGTTAGCCTTTGAAAGAAGTTTGGGACAGGGCTATTGTCAATAGCGCAAGGGTAAAGTCACAACAAAGGCATTGTAATTGGAATCTAGAGTACATAAGCTCGCGATTCGCGGTTATAGATTTAGTATCATTTCATATCAAACTTCACTCTAAGCACCGATTTTGACTCCTAGTTCACCTATTTTACTCCAATTTCTAACAAGATGGCTGGAAAACAGGATGCTGCAACACAAACCCCACGATTTAGTTGTGTATTCAACCCAGTCAAAGATAACCCGGCCGAAGCCGAAAAATTCGTGCGAAGCATTTTCAAGCACAAACCGAATAATGTCGATCTGGTAGCCGCCGAGCTGGCACCTCTCTATGGTTTCGGGCCCAATTCGAGCCAGGATTCCTTAGCTCGATCAAGAGCCCAGGCCGTATTCACTAGCCCACAGATTATAGAGCCGCTCCGAGAGTTTCTTCATAATTTCGTCCAGGATCAGTGGGGACTCCCTCTCGCGGATTGGACCAGCACCCTTGATCTCATCCACAAGCATAGAAAGGACGAACTCTGGACTCGAACGTTGAACCCGCTAGTTCCTAACGGAGGGACTCCACAGCAGTATTACGCGCGATTTATAATCCGTATGCTGGAAGACCTAGCTAATCCTTATTGCAAGGGAGCTCATTTGCTCTTATGGTTAGGCGACGGTGTGCGTGCTAGTAGGGAAGATGATGTGTGTTGGATTTTGTTCCACGCGCTGATGTGTTTCCAGCTTAAAAAAATGGAATTAAACAAGGGTCATGCGTCCAAGAAAGTTGTCGCTGCGTACTACTTTCACAAGTTCTTCAATCACGTTTCTAAGTTCGTTTCGGCACGAACAGGGGCTGGTGAGCTCAGCCCTGACACATACTAACAGAATTCCCGGTTTTGTCTGCTGATTATTACTAGAAAAGTTTTTCGTTCTTGCGTGTATTAGATAAGTATCTGGCAATTAGTATCTCAATTTCAATATAACATACCCTCTACAATTATTCGCGCTTGGAAATTCCCATTATGAGCCTACTTTATTATTTAAACAAATTATTATACCCTAAAGTCGAATGTATTGTATGCGTGAGTGTGTATTCTCGAATATGAAAAGCGATGAACGGGATTATATTATGAGGCATCTCTACGACATCGGTCACAACAAGAGAAAATATTCTTATGGTGAGACATTGTTGGTAAAACCTAGATGTGAATCTATTCAGTCTATGTACCATGATGTAGTCAAAAGAAAACTGCCGTGTTCGCTGACGATAAAACACTATTATGCTCACTGCAATAACTTCATGAATGTGATCCGTTCTTATTTGCCGTAGATTTTCTGTCTTCATGACTTACGTATCCCATGTCCGAGCTGTACGAATCATCTCCATCCTGGCGGTCCGACCTAATATCCGCCATATAAAGTGCTCGTGCGCCAAGATGTGACATGATGTTTCGTATTGCTGGCCGATATTACTATCCCGGGAGAATCCAATGTTCTGCTAAATTTGGTGGCTCCGGGCTGCAATTTCTCCAATCAGGAATCTGACTCGCCGCCTATTTAGCCCAAACCAGATTTCCTCGTGCTTCTCACGTCCTCCCGGCAAATATCGATTCTTCTTATTGTCCGTCAAAACAAGCACGATCTGCGTCATAGGCCAATCACACCCGACCTAAATCAATCACCACATGTGAGGCTTCAACTCCCGAAGTAAGGCTCATCCACTTCCTTTACCTCATATTAAGTTGTTAGGTAAGGTTTAGGTGTGAGCAGGTTACTCCGCGTGTTTGCCGTGAGCCGTCTCCCTGGTTCTGACCTTTCGTTTGCCGTGCCAGCCTGAAGAGATCCGCTTGATGTATAAGGGGATGGCTGTCTCCCCTTCACCGATATATCAGCTATGCATCCTAGAAATTTGATACCAAGTCTCGGTTTCCTAGAGACTGCCAAGGAAGCCGTTGCCTAGACATAATGGTTTTTGTCAAGCAGGTTCTGTCGTACGCCCTGCTAGCCGCGTCCTTCCAAGGACTGGCTTTGGGCCAGACATACAGCCAAGATGACATTATCTCCGGCAAAGCTCTTCAACAGATGGGCAAGACGGCCTACGATACTGCATTGAAGCGCCTCGAAGGATCGACATCGAACTGTACGAAGGACACTGTTCATGTACGAAAAGAATGGTGAGTCAGACGTGTGTGGCTAACATAAGATCAAAACGCTCATCATAGATCATAGGAGATCCATACCTGGTCCTGAGAGAATAGCTTTCGTGAAGGCAGTTGAGTGCCTTATGGAGAAACCAAACGTTTATCCCAATGTCACTGGTCCCAAGTACGCAGCCCGATTCTGCCCACAATATCGACGTCGAATCAATCTGATAATAAGTCCCTTTTAAGGTCGATGTTTGATAGTTTTGGAGTGCTTCACTACCATTTAACGCCATACGTCCATAACTCAGTACGTGGATTGTAAACGCAACTACGATACCGAGCTGATACGATTCAAGGCTTATTTCCTCCTCTTCCACCGTCTCTACGTCTGGACATACGAGAAAAAGCTACGGGACATGTGCGGCTACCAAGGCGCATTCCCATACTGGGAATGGGGTCTCGACGCTGGCGGTGTCGAGAAGTCGCCACTCTTCGACGGTTCCGAGACGTCGATGGGCTCAAACGGCGCTAAAGTGAACAACACCGGAGGAGGCGGGGGATTCCCCGGCGGCGGTTTTCCCGGCGGTGGATTCTTCGGAGGTGGCTCGGGTGGTGGCTGCGTGACGGCGGGCCCGTTCAAAAACTACACCGTTAACTTCGGACCCAACACAGCTCGCGATCCTCTCGCGCCGAACCCGCGATGCTTGAAGCGCGATCTCAATACCCCAATTTGCGCTACCTATGCTTCTATCAAGAATACCACGGAGACGATCCTCGAAGGCAAGGACATCGAGACCTTCCAGGCCAATATTCAGGGAGATTTCCGCGTCCCCGCAGCACGAAAATGGGCGTTTGCCGTGCATGGAGGTGGCCATTTCACGATCGGTAAGCTTTCTTCCGCTTCATAGTTAGATCGCGTTAACGGATCCAAAAAACGAGAAAGGAATGCTGATGAATATTTCCAGCTGGTGACCCTGGTGGTGATTTCTATTTCTCGCCCCTTGAACCCGTCTTCTACTTGCATCATGGGCAAATTGACAGAATGTACTTCATTTGGCAGAATCTCGACTGGGAGAAACGACAGGTAAGCTCGTCTCTTGACCTGGACTTGAATCTTCATTAATGTCGAGTAGACCATGGCCGGGACCATTACGATGATGAATCAGCCTCCTAGTCGGAACGGCACGCTCGACGACGTACTTGATATCAGCCCGGTCGGCTCGTCTTTCACATACCGTCAACTCTTGGACACTGTTGGCGACTCACCTTTCTGCTTCGTCTACGAATAACCACTCTCGTCTAGTCAATTCTCGTACCACCCTCGCAGCATCGGCTGATGAGTATGCATTTTTGGTTTGTCTTATCATTATTGAAAGCGATGGGTGTGAGCATTGTGTGTTCTTCTTTCTTATGTAATACGCGCGGTGGAGTGTGAATACATCTCATCAAGTGTCTACTATACGTTTTTGATAGGTATTAGAGGGATTGTTTGACAAATCAGCTTCACCGTAAGCTACGGAAAGGGCAGGGGTGACGCTCAAATAAAGTTCCATGAACGCCAATCCTGCAAGCCTTATACATAAGCCGGACCGGGCCGTGTGACCAAACATATCAGGATAGACTGGGTACCGTTAGCTGCCTGCTTACATTATGTAGGTCTGACCATGTGATGATTACCTAAAGCGACTCCTCCTTCCCCGTACTCGATAGAAGCTGTGAGCCAAGAAAACCCTTATTCCAAGCCTAGACCACCGGAAATCTATGCAACTTGGCTCGAGGTTTAAACTTTTGAAGATTAAGCTCAGCGTCGTCACAACCTCGCGTCATGGAAAGTATCAAGCTATCGGCTTATAGGTCACGTATTCAAGGCTATTTATACGAGTGAAAACGTAACCCTATGCACATATGGCCTGAGGATCATTGGATCCCAAATCAATACTTTCTTCCTCAGCCTAAGCGAATTGTAGTCCGAAACAAGAACCACGCTCCTCACAATGTCAAGTCACAAGACCAAAATCTCCCTCTACCCCTTCTACCTCATCTACCTCCTCGGCCTGGCCTTTCCCATAGTCAGCGCCCTGCCATTAGCTAGTCACCGCGCCCCAAACAGCACGCCCAACGCGATCACGGAGGTCAGCCGCGCGCATAGCTCATCACTCCAAGTCTCGCACAAGATCGAGGCTCACAGCACACAGTACACCAAGCACAACGTCAAGATTGCGCACCACCGTCTTCTCGAAAAAGACGCCGACCATGACGCTGCAGACAAGGTCTTGGATCGGAATCCGGCCATGGATAGCCCCACTAAGAGAGACGCGGATGATGTAAACACAAGCAGCGATGGTGGTTCCTGGACCGATTCCTCTGGCATTAGTTATGATAAGACCGGTCATGCCACGTACATCCCCCTCGCCAGCGGAAATTCGATCTACCTTCCCTTTGGAGGCATCTTTGACGTGCCGGGGTGGAACTCGGCGAGTGTGCTTGATGGGTCTGTTGCTATGACACGAGCGATGGCATTGTCGATTGCGACGGCTTTGGCTGTGTACTGGATACTGTAGGGTCTTGATCGGCCTCATTGAAAGGGCTGGAGGACTAGTGATGAAGGGGTTGTGTGCGTGAGTGGAAGATTGTTCGATGCTGCACTTCATTGAGGCGAACACGGTCAACATTCAGTACTCGAAGATAGAACAGCGAAGCAGAGGTATGGACGAAGCGGCTCTAACCTTATGCTAAGTAGGTTATTATTTCCTTTTCTCTTTCTTGGTCGTCTTACGTACGATACACGATCCCAGTCGAGTTACGAATGACAGGCATCCTATGATTGAATAATTTATACGACGTATGTGCCTAGCATAGATGTGATGTACAAGTCAAGGTATTCGATTAGGTATCTGACTTTATACAGTTCAGGGGTCACCATTCGGGAACCTCGCCAGGCTTCGGGCGTTGAACCCGGATGACTTTGTCGCAGTTGAGCAGATATTGCGGGTCCAGGGCTTGTTTGATCTTGTGAACAATATCCTGTCAGTGAAATTCTGGGATATGGTGTTTAGAACTACCAACCTTTCTCATCAAGTCTACAGTAGTCTCGCCGAGCTCGTGTGGAAGGTAGTCACGCTTGACTAGACCAACACCATGCTCACCCTAATCGACGGTCAATACTGATTTCAGAAGTGAGGATGTAAACCTTACGGTGACAGTCCCTTCTAGTTCAACTGCCCTCTTTACCATGCGATGCACCAATTCTTCTGCATCGTGTCGTTGTTTTTCGTTTGAGAGAAGGATGACTAGTTTTAGTCAGTATGTTTGACTGGCAATGATGTAGGTTTGATACGTACTGTGGAAGTTTCCGTCGCCAACGTGGCCGACGATAGTGCCGTACATGCCACTCTTTTTCATATCGTCCTTGGTCTCTTCAATAAGCTGAGGTAACCTGCTCATGGGTACTGCCACGTCTCCGGTCCAGACCTTGTCGCCGGGCTTTGCGACAGCCAACGTGCTCCAAAGCGCCTCTTTACGGGCACTCCAAAGCTCGGATTGCTCTTGTTGAGATTTTGCAAATTCAAACCCGACGCTGCCGGATTGCTTGGCCAGATCTTTCACGATGCTTATCTGCTCTTTGACACCACGTTCGGTTCCAGAAAACTTAAAAAACAGTGTAGGCGCTTCTGTCCAGGTCTTTGACGTCATACCGGCTTCATTGATACATTTCATTTGTTCATCATCCAGGATCTCAACTGCAGCAACAGGTATGCCCTGACCAACAACCTTAGAAACGCAGTCAGCTGCCTGTCGGATAGTACCAAAGCTGCAGACAGCAACACTGGTGTTCGCGGGTTTAGTCGTGAGCTTGAGAGTGGCCTCAGTGACCAGACCTAGAGTCCCCTCGCTTCCGATGAAGAGCTTGGTCAAATCATAACCCGCAGAACTCTTTCGCGGCCGCTGTCTCGTCTTAATTACGGTTCCATCTGCCAGGACGACGGTAAGAGAAAGGACCCATTCTCGCATGGTGCCGTACCGATAAGCGTTCGTACCGCTGCATCCAGTACCAATCATGCCACCGATTTGGGCGCCTGGGCCCGGATCCGGAGGGAAGAAAAGGTTGTCTTTGCTGAGTTCCTCATTCAGATATTCCCAACCAACCGCAGGTTGCACCACAACATCCATATCCTCCTTGTGCAAGTTGATGATCTTGTCCATCCTTCTAAAGTCAACGCAGATCCCCCCGCGGGTGGGGGTGAAGTGTCCCTCCAGGCTGGTGCCTCCG
Source organism: Xylaria sp. 218_066 (assembly GCA_019843955.1). Lineage (NCBI taxonomy): Eukaryota > Fungi > Ascomycota > Sordariomycetes > Xylariales > Xylariaceae > Xylaria > Xylaria sp. 218_066. The sequence goes on from JADKYC010000022.1 coordinate 275,515, forward strand.
CTATAGCCAACTACTGGTATCCGGCGCGCATGGCAGATTTTCATTATCTTGCTAACATCTTCGGTGGAGCCGGGATAGACAACCATGAATGGTTTCTGCGACTCTTCATTGCGGTAGCTCGACCAGTCCGAGTTGGCGTGCATGTGCAGATCATCTTCGACGGTGCTGACATTGTCTTTCCCAACAATCGCGGCAAAGTCGGACCACGCTGCTTCTAAATTCGCCTTGTCGTTATTGTGTTTGAGCTCACGAGCCAGGGCGAGAGGAAGGGTTGAGGCGGGGTCCAAGTCGCGAGGCGCTTTTGTGCCTAGATAATATGAGAACCCGGCGGCGAATACAACGACTAGTATGGCTCATCGTTAGCTTCATTCAAGAATGGCCTAATGGCACTAGAGAAAATAGAATTACCGAAAGTCGTAGCCCATCTTCTTGTGCCTGCTGACTCTAACCTTTGTCTGGCAAACTTTTCGCGTTCTGCCTTTTCCCGGGCGATACGAGAGCTGATGCTTTCCAACATCTGGCCCTGAAAGGATGGTTCCGACGATTCCCTCCTGTCCTTCTTGTCCGAATAGGCTCGGATAGCCCGGCTACTTGTGACGCATCGTAACACCGTCCGACGGGAGCTCTGGATCGCCAGGGTGCGAAATCCTGGGTGGGTGAGACGGGCTGCGAGAGCGGACATTTTTGAGTGTAGTTACCTAGCACAGGAGCACAGGCGAGGACACTTGCTAGAACATGCTGGTCATGCGATTGATTTCTCTCGGCTAATGAACCACGCTCGAGCGGAGAGATGCAGGTCGGGGAAGCTTGAAGCTGTACAAGACCTTCGAGTAGTACCTCGAGTAGTACTTCTTTGTAATGTGATAACGATAACGATAGCTTCAGTTACAAGGTTACATACCTAATTACGCATGTACCTAACGGGGTTATTGCTTATTACTTTGTATAAAACGATAATCTGTTGTGGTTTAGCGCATAGCCCACCGCTAGCCGATTGAATAGTGGATCCCCCGCCGCCGGCTCAACTCCGATGTCCGCTTACGGGCGAATGTTACGCACATCTGCGGGCCTTGCATCAAATACGTATGTATGTCGTGACGCGACATGATACACACATAGTACTTAGGACCCAGCATCCTGCACATTGGCCACTCCCGAGCTCTTTAGTCCCGAGGGCGCACTGCATGTGCTAGCGCGTTGTCGGCTAAGCCTGCCTATCTATGTATGTACTTATATAAGTACATGTGTATATAAGTACTGATAAGCGAAGTACCTATACACTACCTGGTGGGTTGCGGTATACGGCGGATGTCGTCCTGGCCTGGCCCGTGGTTATATTCCGGAGCAACGGTTGTGGGGCCATTGATGATTCACACCCTCGTCACCAACGACTGCAATCAGTAATATTGTTTTCGTTGATCGACCACCTCGACGACCAACACTTGGTAAGCTGCGAAGTACGCACAATGTTATCGCCGGAACTTGCAGAATACGCAAAAGAATCGGAGTAAGGGGTCTCCACAGTGTGCGGGGGGTGGCATGCATAAAACGTCTAACTAGTTGTTCAATTAGTTAACCTCTGGGTAGGTACTATGTAATTAGTTATTAATCAACAACCTCACTAGACCGAGTAGAGATAATAAAATCTAGACAAGACTGATCCACCATAGAAATACACTTATAGTAGCATTGCAAGTGGTTATCAGAGACAGCTACGGTATACGAAACGCGCATATTGTGGTTTGAAAAAAATAGTATAAGTAGGTAGCTGGAACTGTCATATTGAGCAGGACTATACTTCGTATTCGCTTCAATAGGGTTATTCCCTATAGATCAACACGTACTTACTGTAGTAAAATGATGAACCCTTGCAATAATATTCATCGGGACTAGTTGCGCCGACTTGGGCGGTGAAATGATGGCAACATGGTAACCGGGATGCAGGCGTAATGCTCCAAACTTATGCAACTCTTGATGAAGATAAACCGTACGTGCAGCCAAAAAATGGATCGGGTTCTTAGACCTATCCGACGGCCGGTAGGTAGTGGAATTAATCCCGGGTTATCATATCAAGCGCTTACCTCTTATATTAATATAAGGTAGATCCGGTGCTAGCACGTCAAAGACACTCTTGCTTTTGTTTCTCTCCTCTATATCCAAGTGAATTAAATCTTCAATGGTTTGAGCAAGATGTCTTCACTTCCCTTGCTAGAGGGGCTTTACCCTCCCACGAATGCCCAGGTGCAGCAATATGTACTTCTCGTCGTTGCGCTTGTTACAATATCTCTAGTCCACGCGGCTTGGAACAACCACACTCGTAAGATGCCTCCAGCTATCAACCCCCCGAAGGTGTTCGACTTCACAGGCGGATCGAATAAAGTTGATTTTCTGCAACGAAGCTACGAGATGATCTACGACACCTCGAGAACAAGCTCTGATCGCCCTTACACTGTTAACTCTGATATTGGGCCTGTGCTTGTGCTGCCTCCGAAATTTGCCGACGAGATCAAGAACAACCCAAACCTAAGCTTCTTGAAAGCCGTCGAAGAGGTCCGTAATCACCTATATGCTGTTGTGATAAATGCTAATGACCAGCCAGGATTTTCACGGGATGACTCCTGGCTTCGAGACTTTCAAATCTGACTCTGCCGTTGGAATTCTAGCACAAGTAGCAAAGAAGCAGTTAACTAAGTTCCTAAGTATGCCAAACCGTCTCGCTTTATACTATGTTATTTCTAAATTCGATCTATTAACATCTGCGCAGATAAGATAACGGGGCCACTTAGCAAGGAAGCTGCTTTCTCTCTACAGACTCTCTTAGGTGACTCTCCTGGTATGTGAAATTACTGAGTGAACTTGATTATCCAAATTCAATATTGATGATAGTGCTATAGAATGGAAAGATTTCAACATCCGGGCCGTAAACCTCTCGCTCATCGCCCGGCTATCCTCGCGCGTGTTCCTAGGCGAGAAGTTGTGCCGTGACCCCGCGTGGTTAGGAATCACTACAGAACATACTCCTAACGCATTTAACGCCGCTTTTAAACTGCGTCTATATCCCAAAATCCTGCGACCTATCGTGCATTGGTTCTTGCCAGATTGCCAGCTTCTACGTCGTCAATATGCGCAAGCACGCGACTTCATCCAGCCGGTAATCGATCAACGGATAGAGGAGAAGCGTAATGCGCTGGAGGCAGGCCTGCCAGCTCCGACATACGATGATGCCATTGACTGGGCTCAAGAAGAAGCAAAGAAAACCGCGTGGGACCCGGTCGTATTTCAACTGGCGATGGCGGACGCTGCCATTCATACTACTACGGATCTTATTTCGCAGACAATCATCGAGCTTCTAACTCATCCGGAGCTCATACAACCGCTCAGGAATGAGGCTATAGAGGTGCTTCGCATTCATGGATGGACCAAATTAGGGTTGTACAACCTGAAGCTGATGGACAGTATCCTTAAGGAGACTCAACGCGTAAAGCCAATCCAAATGAGTAAGTCGAGGTGCCAAGTTCTTACTGGAGTTTGAGAGCCAACCTGACGTTTCCTCGGTGTAGCTTCAATGGAACGGGTCGCCTCTGCGGATGTCCATTTGTCTGACGGAACCGTCATAAGGAAAGGTACCAAGTGCTCTGTTGCCAACACATCACGACTAGACGGTGGCTTTTACGAGGATCCCGAGAAATTCGACGGATACCGCTTCCTGAAGATGCGTAACGAGCCCGGAAAGGAACACTCGGCACAATTCGTGACCACTGGCGTCGAGTCTCTCGGTTTCGGGCATGGGCTTCATGCCTGCCCAGGCCGCTTCTTTGCTGCGAACGAGGTCAAGATTGCGCTATGCCACCTGCTCCTCAAGTATGACGTGGAATTCAGCGAGAACGCCTCGTCTGACGTATCGTGGCGCGGTTTCGCTTTGAATGCTAATCAAGACGCGAGTATCAAGGTGCGACGACGAAAAGAGGAGATTGACATTGATAATCTATAAGCTGTTGCCGACTACACGCAACACAGGGTCATAGCTAGTTATGAGATGTCGCCTCCCCATCTTGCTTCATCCGGCTCCGCCTGATTGCTTGACTTGCTTATTTTGGTGGTCAATTTGGGTGACGTGATATAGCCACATGTGTTATTAAATAGGAAGGTAATACTTTCGAAACTCTTTGTATAATCAAAGTCTATCATGGGAGATGTTATCTAGCGGTGATTCAGTGCCCATATTGTGAACCAGTAGACTACAATGCAGGTATGTGATTGCTGAGGGAGCCAGTGGACTTGATCAGAATCAAGTGAAAATTGGTATGACAACTTCCACTAATCAGTCCTCTGCTTTATCCCAAGCTCACCGAATTCATGAAGTCAATGTAACTCAATGAAACGACTTGGCCGGCATGATTGCTATTTAATGAAGATGAATAATCCCTGCTAAGCAGATGGGCTATTCATCTATATGATGGCGGTACGTGGTGCAATGAGCGACCGCTACAGCTTTTTACGACTAATAGTATGTCGTCTGCGGTGTGTACTCGTATTCGGGGTAGGAGCATTGTGCATCCACGTATGTTGCTAAACCAACATTTACACATTGCGCTTAGTCACGTTATGAGCTTCAAATTGTTTGTGGAGCGGTTCGTGAAACATAGCACACACTATTTAACTCAGACATAGGGATGAAAAACGGTGGATGTATGGTTGCATCTAGAAGTATTACGAATGATCTAGATAGTTCCAGGCGCATCTTTTTTTTTTAAAAAAAAATAATAATAAAAAAACGACTGGTTTGTCCGTCAGCCTGGCGGACCTCCACTCCTCGCTGATCTCATACAGTCGACTTCGGCTGTCAGCAAGATGTAGCTAAAATAGGTCTTAAGCATTTTTAGTAACGCAGAAAACTGTAAGACCGCCTGCGTAAACCAATGTGGACTATACACAGAGGGCTGTTTGTTGTTGTGCAGTTTCGGATGCTGAGCGATTGAGGCGGTGGCATCCGGAAAACTTTGATCGTAGTCATCACTTGCGAAGTAGTACAATGACTCAATGGTCATGTTGTCGGAAGAATATAAAGTAGCTCATTTTCATCTTACCTGAGTTCTCATGAAAAATTGTTCATCGCATTCAGCGCTCCAATATTCAGCACAAGCTACGCTTGCTTATTAAAGTATTTCCACTTTCGACATCTTCTATACCCACCAATCGGACAACCATGCCGTATTATATCATGGCATTTCTGACCCGCAAATTTGGGATAACCCCAGAGCAATTTAGAGACTACTACATCGGCTCTCATCTACCCATGGTCCGCCAGCTTACAGGCTCTCATTTCCCGGTTCGACACACGCAAAGATATATCCAACGCACCGAGACTTCTGTCAGCAGCATCAACACGCGAAGAAATCGGTCGACACCAGCGAGTGTCCTCCTCGGCACTCAGAGCGACTTCGACTATGACGTTATCGTGACCATAGAGTTCAAAGATCTTGCGGCTTACCAGGCGCACTATGAATTTGTCCAGCAGCGTGATATCAAGGCTAGGATCACCGAGGACGAGAAACGATTTATTGATAGAGGTCAAACTCGTACCGTCGTCCTGGGCGAGATCATTGAGATGACGGCCAACTATACAAGTAGTGTACCTGATAGTATTCGAAATGTTATCTGAACGTCGCTTCTAAACGAATTTGTTTTCTCGGTGGGATCGTCTCCAATATGGGACTTGATTGGCTCAGGGCAAGAGGCAAAGCTTCAGTCTGGCACCTGAAATCGTGACATTCAGATTGAGGGCTCTATCAAACGGCTCTCCGAGTGAATAAGTGCAAGTGGAGACTGAAGCAAAGCGGGGACAGAGGAGCACACATAGAACATAAAGAGAAGAACTACGAGGAATTCTATCGACTTACTTTGCAATCTACCCGTGCTTGTTAGCTATACTCTTGTTCTTCTCTGGAAAATCCTATTTTGGTCTTTCACTAACATCATTGAGTTCTCTTTTATATTTAACGATTCAACTAAGAGTATATGAGTTGACCCGCTCCCATATGCATGTATACGAACCCCCCTATTTAGAGGCATTCCTTACTCTGGAATACGGCTTAATCTATCTATTATATCGTTCGCGCATTCTATTAGTGTATTACTAGTCAGGTCTTTACTCATCAATAGGTGTTTTAGAATCAAATAGATACGTGTGGCCGAACCTTCGCACGTTATTTGCTCGTTACCTTTTTAACGAGTCTGATATTAGGTGGATGCACCCGAATATCAGTCAAGGTGCTATATGTTCCTTACGAGCTCTGCCATTCCACTCCTATCGTCACTAGAACTTACATATCGACCTCTTTAGTCTCTTGGGTAGTCTACGAATCGAATTCCTATTAGATCCGAAACTAGATCAACGATCCCTGACGCAATAGAGATATAGCTCAGTATAACCATACACTCCGAAATACCTGCGTCATTGGGCGCGCATTGGAAGTTTTTCTCGACGTCCTGATACCATGAAGTACGCATGGTATCTATAATTTAAGCCCAAATTTTATCATTTAGTACTTTAACTGACTGAGCGTGAGCTGACCCTTGGTTGAATTCTAGTCAAACTTACTTCCGTTGAAATGAAGTAGAAATAGAAAAGAAATAAATTTGTGTATCATCTATCGTTTTGGCGCTTAAGAACTAGCAGCACGACTATACCGCAATCCGTGGCCAAACTTGAACACAGGATCCTTCGTATCGAACGGGACGTCTTCCAGATTGGCCTCCACAGCCACATCAGACCGGGGAAGGTCATAGGGAAGCTTTCCTTCGGGACCAGCAAGACCAAAGACAACGTCGAGGAAGGCGTCTTCCGTAGCACCGAAGCCCGCGAACAGTGCAGCGGCTTGGTCGGCAATCTCAGGGATGGCCGCCGGTCTGTCTAGCTGCATGTCCACGATTGTAGGCACAGCTTTGTAAATGGCCGCCTGCCGCGTCTTCTCCTCAGCCGAGAACTCGAGCGAGCCTTGGTGGAAGGTTGACTCAAAGCCGCCTGTGTGCGGCTCGAAAGGCGACTGTAGACGCAGCAGCGCAAAGTCAGCCTCTTCGGCCGTCACGACGACAGTGTGCCCGCGACTCTCGATGAACGAAGCGTTGAACCCTTCAATGTAGAACTTCGTTGGAGCCTTCAGGTTTGAAAGTGGGAGGATATCACCCTGGTTTGTTAGTAGTGTATAAGCGCGGCGCTGTGTCTCGAAGCCAAGACGATGGAATTCTTCTTTCTTCGAGACGCGCACGGCATTTTCGACGGATATGAAAGGATTGTCGAAGAGGCCGAGGAGGAACTTTTCCTTCAGCAGCTTGCGCACCGAGTAGTCGATACGTTCGATCGGTACCGTACCCTCGCGCACTAGCTGGACGATGAGCTCCGGTCGCGCCTCGCCGCCGAATTGGTCGCATCCCGCGTCCAGGATTTTAGCAGCCCGCTCTGTATCTGTTAGGTTCTCGACCCCCCATGCTCGAGCGGGCAGGTATTGGCCGAGGACTTCGCCACCAGTGATCAGGCCGAAATCCGTAAGTACGATACCATCGAAGCCGAGCTGTTCCTTCAAAAGATTGGTGACGATGCCCTTATTGTACCCGAAACCCACTGACTCATATTCCGTATTAATCGGACGGCTATAGTAGGGCAATATTTGTCTAGTGCCCGCTGCAATGGCCGCTTTGAAGGAGACGAGATGGTAATCCATGTTATTTCCAGGATACGTCGCGTTCATGCCATAGGCAAAGTGGCTATCCCATCCGTGCTGCATGGGTCCTCCGCCCGGAAATTTGTTAGTAGTGGTGCTCATCGAGTGCGGACCGAACTCCTTCCCCTGTAAACCCTCGATATACGGCACGATAAGCTCGGCGCTGAGCTCTGCTGACTCGCCGAACGTCTCAGCAATACGCGCCCATCGTGGCTCGGTGCTGATGTCTGCATAGGGATGCAATGCCAGACGGAAGCCGATGGAAAGAAACTCCTCCCGGGCAATCTCGGCGTGCTTCCTAACCACCTCGGGATCTCGCAAGGCCGCCAACCCAAGGAAGTTCGGCCATTGGGAGAAGTAACCTAGCGCAGGCGGGCCAATGAATCCTGGGCCGACGTGATGGCGGGAATCCGTAGCTATGGTAATGGGGATCCCTAAACGAGTATTTAGTGCCTGCTGCTGGAGGCGATTATGAAACTCGACCGCTACCACAGGGTCTAGGATATCGCCTAGGAAGGCGAGATGGGTCATCTGCAGCTCATCGATCATCATCACCGTCGCCGCGTCGAGTGTCCCGTTCGGGCCGGAACCGATGTATTGATGCATCAATTGGCCGGCCTTCTCTTCAAGGGTCATGCGTTGTACCAGGTCATCGACTCGCTTTTCTACGCTCAAATGAGGATTGCGATATGCAGACACGGAAATATTGGCAGGGGAATCCTCCAGCCATTGCTGGCCGTTGTATGTTGAGGCCTGGGATCCAAGGGGTGCTACTAGTAAAGAATAAATAAGGCTAACAACAACCCCTTTCCCCGTGCTGCCCTTGATGGGCGCCATAATGCCCTTCTGCCAAGGCTTCTGTGTTGTTCAAGTAATGTTGGAGTTCTGGACAATCACTACATAAGAGAATCTTGTGAACAGAGAGGAAACTCATTCTTTATACGAAATTTCTTGGATGCATCTATACTTAGCATCAATAATAGTCTGACGTCATTATTTACTCAAGACGAGGATGCGACAAGACGGTTGATACTCTCTAAAACATGAATAGATAAGAATAGCGTAAGCACATTTCTATTTACGTGTTTGATGTTTAGATCATGGGTGTAAGCGGCTTGATATTGCTTAGCGATATAGTAATAACCATCGGCTTCGGGTTTACGGAGAATAATTGACCGTTAATCCGAAAAGCTGCATTTACGCCGTAAAAGTAGCGACCAGGAAATAGAGTGTGCAATCGTCTCGCATAGGCTATACTACCATGAAGCATTCGAATATTCTTTACTTTACCTCTTAGACGAGCAACTTGTTCATATCATGAACTAGCAACATTTTCGTGCCGTGATCACCATTGAGTCCGTAAAGCGACGTTCAAGCAAGCTTAGGTCTTAAATGTGATTGAAGCTGTGAATGCAGATGCGATAATACATTCATACTGAGTCCGATCATGAAAGAATTATTCTCTATCATCTAACAGAAACTGAAATATTGTCTTCGGTGGCATCGGGCTAGACGATTGATGATAATTAAGTCTACGAATGATCCCGGTAACAAGAAATTGTGTTGAGAGGCGGAGAAGAATATTTGAATCGCAATAGTCTACTATGATTTCAGATGGCCCGTGAGGATCTTATTTGCTCTTCGACCAACTAGAGTTCTAAGGTCTACATAACTGAATAGTCTTGCGTGTGAGTGCCGACCCTTCGCTTCCAGTTGCTTCCTTTTGCTTCGTATCGTTGCCTCGGTACATTAGGCAAACACGGGCAAAACTTTATAATCAAATCTTACCGTATGCATGATGTACGGATCTCCCTCAGATCGCGATCCAGTCTGTTAGTAGACACGGTTCGCAAGTTACTGCACTTTCCTACTTCGCTCTAGTGATAGCAAACGTCCTTTCGACTAATGAAGAATACTCAAAATGTGATTCCTCCATATCCGTTATTCTATCATTGTTCACGTCTTATAGATTGTACCCTATTGATTGAACATGTTTGACTGCAACCAGATAAGTGCAATGAATATTGCAATGACGAACTCTCAGTAAGCAGGTGTGTTCTGACTTATTATGGCGGTGCTGGTTCTGGCCATTTTGCAGATACATCTCCCAAATCAAAGTCGAAGGCACACCTATTTGTTGAGCCGTATCTGTTAAGTCTGCCCTCTCGGCTCGTGTTCGGTGATAGCAGTCAGTCTTTCTAGAGATAGACTATTAGCAGTGGGGATTTTCTTTTCAAATAGTAAAGCTATTTAGCGGCAACAAGGCGCTACGGTTGCAAGGTCCAAAAGAAAGTGTTCTCAGTAAAGTTCGATATTTTAATTCTATATTGTAATAGGGGCTTACGATAAGTATTTAGAGGAGTATTCTGTTTACCAATAATGGTCCATGAAGTTAAAAAGTCCTTACAGACTCCAACCCCCTATTCGGCCACGTCGGATATCTACAGGTTATGTGTCCGAATAGCTTCGCTTAACTTCGCTGCCCTTCGCTGCCTGCCCTTACTTTATTTTTATATTTCGTTATGTTCTGCTTGCTGGCTTTCGTATAGCGGCCCATTTGGGGAGCGTATCCGTTATTACAGCTATACAAAATAGAATAGCCGGATCGCTAGACACCCGTACAGCCTCGTAGAGTTTCGCAGTCGTATGACTTATTCCTGGTCGGAGCCGCCTGCATCGGGCATGCGTAACAGAGACGGAGACTGGACTGCCTATACCAACTGGCCCGAGCCTCACCCGAATACCGACTCTGATTTGCTCGACTCTGATTTGCGCGACTCCTTATCCTTCGATTTTGATTTGCGGTCGCCTTTCGACTTGGACTTAGAACTGCTTTTCGAACCTTTGAAGCTCCTGATGGATTCTGAATCGTGGTCTCGGTCTGCTTTCGAATATTGGCCCGGGTCAGCTTCAGGATAGTGACCTGGGGTTGATTCGATGAACTGTCGGTACTCCATGCCTTGTCGGTACTCTTCTATAATCCTGGCCTGTTTGATGTCAGCGGCACCGAACGAAAGAGGACTAAGCAGAGAATGAAAAGAGCGGGGCATGAAGGGATGCAAGGTATGTACATACAGCCTCCGCAATATCTTCGCTATTATGCTTATATTGCTGTTGCAGATACAAGGTCCACAGCGATAGTCCCACGCTCGCGACGCTCATGACAGCAGCTCCTAGCGCCACGACCGAGGCGTAGGGCTTGATTTCGGCATATAGTTTCGACATGTTAAATGATACTTGTTCGGTGCAAGTAAAGGCGTGCTTGTCGGGGGATTGACGAGATGCGTTGAAGTGTAGATGGTTATCGCAAGCTAATTGGTTTTGACTGTGACGTCGAAATGGCGGTCGGCGGCGGATCGTTCACGGGGCAAAACGCGTCTTATCCGTTGCTCCTCCTTAGGTAATTGCGCTAACAGGGGGCGAGCCGGAGGGCGGAGGGGGCGGGGTGAACCAGCCACCACACAGCCACAGATCCAAATAACTACCTAGTTAGTACCTATGCATTAAGATTGCAAGAGCTACGCGTTGTTTTTTCTAGGCATCACCGAACACACATGATGTACACATCCATACTTCACGATTGGGAAGCTTTATTTCTTTTAACTTGATCAGTTCGTTCCCTTATACATTCTCTAGTCCCGTGACGATTGAAGTAAGAAAGGTGTTGGTGTTTTGAGAGTCCTTGCTGCCCCAACAGCCGATCTCTCTCGAGCTGTTCTAATGCTTACTCACCTTTCAACCTTACGGCGAGCGTTTGCCGAAGTAATGAGTATTTCAAGGGGTCACGTCGTCAAAGATATCGGAGAACTTAGCCACCTACACTAACTTTAGCTACGCACTCCTTAGTCTTTTCGTTGATTTTCTTATGTCGTCTAGTCAACTTGCTTACGTTCTATTTGATCAAGTAGTCCCTCATTAGTTTTAGCGGGCTAAGTTACCTCGGGTCGTTTTAGTTATGAAAACAGAGAAGTCAATGCTAAGCCGTGCAAATACACAGAAACCTGTGTGTGCCACATACAAAAAACTTACATGAGGAGATAGGTCTTGACGCCTATATAGTTATCAGAATGCTGAAGCATGCTAGGGACCAGCTAAAGAAGCACTGTAAACAGCGTCGTATTTTGAATCCATTGCCTAAAGCGGGAAAGGGGTTCCGAAGCCAGTTACGAATGACCACATTCTAGGCGGCCGTGGACAGAAACAAAAGCGGCACGTCGTCTTCTAAATTCTTCAGAAGAAACAGCAATGGGATAATACAGCGAGTAACAGAATGGCCTGTAGCGCGAAATCTGCGATCTTGGCAACCAAGAAGCTGGGTGATTTCGGAATCAGCAGGGATCAGATTGGCTGGTAGGCGGGGTAATCTGGTATTCTGGTAATTGTCAGGATCTCTGGTATGGGGTACGTATGAACTCTGTTGTTGTGCGAAGAAGATCTATCTACCTACGTAGGCTAGATCCCAGCTATATATGTACATGCCGTTTGTTCTAGGTGATCATCACAGTAATGTTGTTCGTTTCATCAATCTATTATGCAGTCTTCTGTCGCTCAGTTTGTGTATTCTATGTTGTTGAAGGACCTTGGGGCGTGAAGATCGGAACAATCTCCGAATCCTGCATTGTAAACTTATTTGGAACCCTTTTATTTTGACATCTCCCCTAACCCATGAACTTTAGCTGCTTTGGTTCTTACTAGATTTGTATTAATACCGGGGTCCCATGGGAAGGCCGGAAATCTGCTGTGACACACCAAAACGAAGGTATCACTAGATTTAGCTAGAAACACGATATCTTCAAACTGCCACGGCTACAGACGATGCGAAAATGGAAATTTTCGAAATAGAAGATACACAATGCAAACCTTTTCAGGGTCCCCCTAAGCCCCTTTCTGAGCGATCCGATAGTACCCCTGTAGGTGACAATGATTCGTCGGCTGAGGGCGGTCTGCCTTAAGTTGGGCAGCAATCGTCATGAAATTTAAAAGGCCCATCAGACAGCTTCCAAATTGTTTCATTTTTGTCCGACATCGCGCTACAATAAACCAGAGAATCCAGGGCCAGGCTACCATAATGGAGCGGCCGAAAACGCGTGCGGAAGCTAAAGCCCATATCGATCGGATCAGGAAAGACCAGAGCGTTGATACCGAGTCAAGCTCTTCGGGCAACTTCACCGATGCCCTAGAGCAAACACTTAAGATGTATTATTGATCCTTTCACCTTATCCTTCGGCTTATGCGTTCTATGTGACATTCGACAGTGATTGCTAACGGGGTCTTGCTACAGTATCGCTGAAAGGCTTTACCCGCAACCAAGCCGATTTCTACTAGAGCTACTACAAAACGCCGACGATTGTTTATATGACTATCCGACCCCGACCCCGACCCCGACAATGAACATAAAATACGGCAATGGTCGTCTGCGTGTTGACTACAATGACCTGGGCTTCACAATGAGTGACGTTGAGGCAATATGCAAGGTCTCGAGCACTAAGGGACAGTCCGCGGACCAAACCGGCGAGAAGGGCATTGGATTTAAGTCTGTCTTTAAAGTCGCCGATGTAGTGTGGGTGCTCTCAGGCAATTACTCATTCCAGTTTGACGCGACGCGAAAACTCGGCATGATAACTCCGCAGTGGGCGAAGTTTCCTTTTGACGCGCTGCCTGGCTTTACGTCGATTCTTCTTCAGCTATGCAGCAATTGCAAGCCGGAAGAACTAGTTAAAGAGATGAAATTCATGAGTTCTAAACACTTACTCTTTTTAAGGAGACTACGGCAGATAAATATTACTATCCAAGACGGTGAAACCTGGGAAACCACCCTCGGTCGGGAAGACGGGTTGTGTCTTGACGGATCTCACCTCACCACAACGATACTGAGTCAAAAGGACGAGAAATGGGTTTATTGGATCTATCAACACAAGGTGAAGCCAATACATTCGGATCCTAAGCGCGCTCATTGCGCAGAATCTATCGTTACGTTGGCTTTTCCAGTCCGTGTCACCGAGAGGTATAAAAACGATAGTCGTGGCTATATGGTAGAGCCCGTGATTGAAGAACAGAACGTCCATGCCATGTTTCCCGTTAGAAATTATGGTTTTAAGGCAGGCCGATTCAATACTCTATTTGCATAAATTGTACATGCGCATTATACTGACTAGATAGCAGTTTCTCATCAACGCCGACTTTCTACTTTTTACGAATCGCAAGGATATAGTCTCTTATTCTGATTGGAATAAAGCTCTTTGTGATTCTATTACAGGCGCGTTGCAGGGCGCAATTGGACAACTGAACAGCAGGGGTCTACGATATACATGGCCGCGATACGTACCCGCACTAAAATTTCTCCATTTCTTTCAAGACATTGAAGATAGAATGAAGAGCATGCTTCTGCATGGAGAGTTTCTGGAGTCCATCAATGGAGCCCCAGTTACAGCACTATCCGCCCGCTATGTCCCGCAATCAATGAGGGGACAGAACAACCTGCCACTGGCCCTTAGCCCAAAAACCAAGTCCAAATACCTGTCATTACGATACTCCGATTCTGATTGGAGTTGCCTTCAACAAATCGGCGTCAGAATGTTGTCCGAGACAGAGTTTCTGAAGGATCTTGGAATACTAATTGTTGACAACGAACGCACTGAACGAGAATCCGAGGAATGGCATACGCAGGTCGCAAAGGTTTTGACTCGCTTCTGCCAGGATAATGATCAACTTAAAGGAGTGATCAAAGACCTACCACTTATTCCCCTAAATAATGGGAGGTGGGTGTCGGCATCTGTAGGCAACATATTTTTCCCCGGGAGTGTGGACGCTGCTATTCCGGGTGACATTAGAGTATTATTTCTGCATGCTGGAGCGATGGAGAATGAACATCGAAAACTACTATTCCAAACTCTTGGCGTCCAAACATTGAGCAAATTCACGTCTAGCGCCGGAGACAAGACTAAATATCGCCCCTTTTCAGTACTTACACCTCCGAGAATAGTCGGCAAACCTCATGTGACATTCATTTCAGACTCTCAGGAACTACCACGTGAAGACTTTTCGGAGAACGCTCCCGGTGGTAATATATTCCCCGGTCGAGTACAGATATCCGAGTCGGGGAGTTGTAACATTATCGTAGCCACAAGCCCTGACGCACGAAGTGACCTAGATGCGGAGTTCGCAGGAGAATTGCTTGTATTAAACACCCAAAGATATCGCCCCCTTCAAATAAATTCCCTGGCTAACACAGTTCGTGCAGGTTTCGAAGCTCCTCGAACAGCACCTAGGAATGGCATACCACCCTGAAACCCACTGGACGAGTCATCTGCGCACGAGAGCGGATCACACCCCCTTTTCCCAACCTGCAGATACCACGGCTGCTTTCACGCTTGAAAATGTACCCGCAGTTACGAACTTTCTGCTCAGGTCGTCTTTCCAAGAGGCAATGTTGTGGTGGCTGTCGTGTCCTGTATACCACATACAAGTACAAACCACGGTCGGTGGACATGACTCACCGTTCATCATGAGTGCGGCCAGTCTTGAGAGGGTGGGCTACCACTCCCGATTTAATTAAAAATTCTGCTTAGACTTGCTAATAACTCTTTGAGTTTAGGCCAGGAAGTATAGAATACCAGGACCATGGCCTGAACTGCCAGATGATGTTTTCATCCTTGTTAGGGTCGCTGATCTTCATAGCAGACCGACTGCATTTTTCTACATCGACCCATACCGAATGTATGCTTCTGGACAGATGAGAGTGAGACCTGAAAGGGGTTTCTTCGCAGCTAAAATCCAGCAACCTAAACCGCAGATCGCGCTCGGAGATTTCGGGTACAACGAGTCGCCGGTCATCTTAGGTTCACGAAAGCCCCAATTGACGGAACCCGTTGGTTGGATGGCACTTCTTTGGAATCTTAACAGGAGCTTTGCTTTCGGAACGCTCGGATCTTCATATGATAAGAACTACGCGTACCGCCCATTGACTGACAGAAATATTCGATTACTGGAGCTGTTTCCTGGCGATGCCCTAGACGAATTGAAAGGAAAACTACATCAGGTGTCTTTGAATCATACGTATCATTACCAGGCGATATCCTATGCATGGGGTTTCGGAATCAAACCTTTTATTTTGAAAACTTCCGAGGGGGTTATAGGAATCACTGCTTCATTATGTTTCGGGCTGAGACGTCTCCGACAGAAGAAGAATTCGACCCTAGTTTGGGCGGATGCGATATGTATTGACCAAAATAACGTGGAAGAAAAAAGTAAACAAGTACGCTTTATGCCAAAGATCTTCGAAACTGCAAAGCAAGTGTCTGTTTGGATCGGGCCAGAAGCAAATGGCAGCAACGATGCAATCAAGTGTCTCCGCAGAATGGCGATTTCGGCCAAAGTCGAATATCTCCAAGCACCAGTTATTCCAGAAGAGAGTGCTGTATGGGACTCGGTCAACAGTTTTTTTAAACGGCCGTGGTTCCAGAGGGCCTGGATAGCTCAAGAGCTCGTTCTGGCGCCACAAGTCGTTGTGATGTGTGGCAAAGAATCAGTACAATGGGACGATATCTATGCCGCCGCAAGAATCTGTTATCAAAAATCGCAGAAATCAAGCACCAGTGTCATGGACTACATAGGCAAGAATGTTTCTGCGGCTTTAAGCCTCGGGGACCTGAGGCTCAGTTACCACAAGGGAGAAGACGGAAATCGCAGGCGGCTTCTCACGCTCATTCAACGTTTTCACCACAGCAAGGCAACTCTACAGCGAGACAAACTTTTTGCACTTCTTGGCTTAGCTAACGACGCGCAAAATCCAGATTTAAATCCTGACTATGCTGCTCCCTTACAGAATATTGTTCAAAGGTATGCAGGAGTGTTCGTACGGCGAGGTAGTGCGATAGAGCTGCTGTATCATGCAGGGTCGTCTTCCTCTCGCTTTCCATCATGGATTCCGGACTGGATCACAAACACTCCCAAACAAACAATCAGCATATGGCCAAATTCGCCGCGTGGCTTCACCGCCTATACGTCGGTCGCAAGCGATGCAAGATTGTCCCCGAATGATAGCTCTATTTTGATCGCTAAAGGCTATTTGTTTGACTCGATTGAAACAGTCAGCAATACGTCATACGAAAAAGCTGGCTGTTTGTCATATCTGAAGGAGTTGTCGGACTTGATCACAGAACGCCCTTCTTATCCAAACGGGGAGCGCCTTGAAGACCTTAAGTGGAAGATTCCCATCGGAGGTCTGGTCGAAACTACATCCGCAATCGGAGAAGAAGTTGACTTTCGTAAGGCATACCAAGCTTTGACCAAGTATCTGGAGCTCGGAGAACAACACATGGACTGGAAAACGGAGGTAATGCAAATACGCGCCCTAGGAAAAATCAAGCACTCCTTATTTCGGCCGGAGGAACTCAGAAAATTACTCTGGCCGTATCTCCGCACTGCGATGGAGTTCGCAGAGAAGTTCGTAGACGCGAGGGCATGCATAACGCGGCAGGGATATATTGGCATAGTGCCTGGAAAGACCTTGCCTGGGGACACTGTTGCGATGATATGCGGAAGCGCTGTGCCCTTCCTGATCAGGGAGAGCGAAAAGCGTCCGGGTCATTACATCCATCTGGGAGAGAGCTATATTCACGGCATCATGCATGGAGTGCCTAACTTACCAGAAGGTCGGACAGTTGAAGATATTAAACTAATTTAAAAGTCTAAGTAATATGTTTGAACTTTTATTTAATGTCATATTTAATATAAACATTAGACTTAAACCTACGATATAATCATTATACATAAGACTTTTTTAAAAAGAATTAGTTTATGTTATTTTATAAAAAGATTCTAGAGTATTTATTATATAAAGAAACATTGATCAAGCTGACCAGTCCGGAGACCAGTGTAACTGATGTGTCGGTAGCTCGAGCCTCAATTGCATTAGACTTTCAGCGTTCCCATAGCATGCACGTCGAATACTGCGTGTCACATGGATCAAGATCCGCCGCGGTGATGGCATTTATGCATAAGTTCCTCCTGTACTATTTGCGACGGTGTTGTAATGGGGAACATTTTTGGCTCAAGATGGCGGTAGATAAGTTTTAAAGGCTTATTTGGATTCCTCCAGCATTGACTATGTACAAATCCCCGGTGCCTATGTCGTATTAAAGATTGTGATGAACCCAAGTGAGAAGGGCGCTTCGATAATTGCGCATTGTATCTCCAGATCTTACACTTATATGGAATTAACTCTGTGGTGGCTGTTGACTTGAAGAACTGGTCTACGAAGAGGTTGGGGCTGAGATACAGATTTTCATGCTCCTCGGAAACAAGCCGTTACGTGAAGTGGCTCTCGAGGCAGCTCAATGTAGCAAGCTTACACAAATGCACGCTACCAGACTGGGCTGCTAACGCTTATAACTCGAGACTAAAGTCAAACATTAATCGGAAAGAGAAATATGGAGTGTTCAAGATCCTTTTGCATAACTTGCAGAGCTTTTTGTTCCTCACATAAACCTAAGAAAACCCCCTTTTTCATCAACGCCAAACACCCTGCAAACCACCGATATATCGGATGACACTTCGGTTTCTTAGTAGTCATGCCTGGTCTAGCCAAGATGATAAAGCTGAAAACCTAAAGATAGCGTTGGTTGGAGTGTAGACATCATGCTGCCACAACGTGTCCGCAGTCCCCCCACCCAAATCAGTTGTTCAATATCGCTCATTTTGGTTTCTTCTGTTTGATTCTCAAAGCTCATGCGTTAATCTTACGCCAGGCTCCTCCCTTCCACTGAAGTAGTACGGTTGGCACGACACTCGTTCCGACAATAAGCGCGGTTGCAACACCCGTGCTTGCTATAAGCCCAACGTTCGCGAGCAGGGGCGGAAACCAGAAAGGCCCGACAAACCCCCATATTTGACGAACAAGGGTGATAAATACTCCAATAGACGTCGCCTCCTGGTGATGGCAATCTACGGAATAGGTTATCAAAATGGTAGTGACGATCTGATTCCCTGCAGATGCGACACCTGCGCCCACGGTCGGAGTAATATCCCACGTGTTGCCTGCCTTTTCCAGCTGCACCAGGAACACAGCAAGGCCGGCGATTGAGACAGCATAACCGATATACGCCAGCCAAAGTCGGAATTCCGGAGCTTTTGCGCGCTTCATCCTCATCCATCGGTCAGAGCAGAAGCCGCCGATATACTCCCCGAGAAGTGTCCCAATGATAATAGCCACGCTCTGTAAGCCCACTTCTTGGGTGTTGAAATGGAATTTTTCGACATAGAGTTGAGGCGTCTCGATGACGGGTAAAACCGCTGCGAGATTGAATACCATCACATATGCTGCAGCAGGGATAGCAACGCAAGGGAATGCTGCAAGGCGAAGGGGGTGAATGAAATCCCAGAGGGTGATAGGTGTAAGGTCAATACGCCTGAAATAGATCAAGCTTCGGAAATAATCTTTGGGCTCAGGCTTCTCTCGGCCGGGTATGTATCGAGTTTCTGACCCGAAGAAAAAGTAGAGTAGTAATTGTACCGCGTTCGTCTTTAAAAATCGATCAGCCCTCAAAACCCTGACCAATAAGGCCTATCGGTGATACATTTTGATGTGCAGTTACAAACTTACAATAGCCAACGTCCAATAGATCCAACGGTATCCAACTCGCAAAGCTACGAATCCGAAAATGAAAGGCGCGACGGGCACTCCCAAAGTCACAAAAACCGTCCAAATTCCAAGATAGAGTGCTCTTTGATGCTTGAAGAACATATCTTTGACCATGCCGGACCCGATAGCTGCTGCAGGACTAATGGCAAAAGCTGCAACTGCTCGGGAGAACCCCATGGTACTGTATGAAGGACTCTTCGCGCACCCAACATTGCCGACTAGACTGAAAACTAGAGAGACTAGGAGTATGGGCCTTCGTCCAAATCTGTCAGCCAGGGGTCCCCAGAATAAAGGCGCGACGCCCAAGACCGCAATCGCGAGCGACGCTAGATAGCTAGCTTCTTGAATGCTAACGTGGAGATCCTTGGCGATATCTTCGAAAGCCGACTGGATGGCGGCTGCGGTAAAAGTTGCCATGAAAGCGTGAAACGCAATGAAGAACAGATTGACCCATTTCTTGGGTCGTGACCAATTGTATGGATCTTCATCGCTGAAGTCGGGGAGAGGGTCCAGTTTGTCAGTTCCATGTCGCTGAATGATATACTGACGGTGCGCTTCGGGGATGGAGGTTTGAGACTGCATTAACATGAGCCGAAGCTATTGGGAAGATTGACGGAACCTCAAACCTCGTCGTAATTTTCAAAGTGACCTGAAGCCAACTTCTCATCATTTGCCGTTGGGGAAGACATCGTGCCGTGTTGGATCAGTGTCTCAAAGAAAACAAACAACGAATATCAAATTTTCATAGAGTGGAAATATCAATCATCAAGGACAAAATATCGGGGCATCCCTTATTGACAGATCTACAGTTTGCATCTTTTTCGGTTCATCACCTCCGTTGTAATGGAAATAGTCCGCTCGTTAACTTTTCGTGGAATATTTATAAATCACCCGATGTTGCACTCAACTACAATCTGAAACGGGTTTACCACCTATCACGGGCTTGACGTTGCTTGTCATCCAACGAACTTCTATCTCTTGCTACAATTTCCAAGGCCTACAGCTTAATATAGAACGGAGGATAAGATGGTGAGAAGGGAAGCTTACTAAGGATGTAGACTTAAAATCCACGTATTGTACTCTTTTATCTAATGCCTGTATTATTCGTGAATACTAAACATAACTACGCGGTATATCACTGCCTCCTAGTAAGTCGTGTCGCCGGAAAACGTACCCTGTTATCGTGGGGTTTCCGAACAGAACCCGGGGTTCCCGTGGGGATTCCGGGTGGCTCTTGGCTCCGGACCTGCGGGGGTCAACTAAAACTTTCTAGAGGGAACGGAGTCCGGCCAATAGAAGTTCGACTTCCCAAGAGCGATCTGCCACTATGCGCGTTTCATTTTGCAGGTGTGCTTAAGGCAACAATGGACGGACATACTATCTTTTGGGTGCATTAGAGTTCTCGAAGAGTAAAAGGGGCTGCACTTGCAATGTAAAATTTGAGAGTTACTTTCAAAAATCTTTTTAAACCCCAATCATTGGCAACGATTCCAATACGCCAAAGCAATTAACAATCAAGGACCCGGAAAAATATGTCCAAGCCCTATAAGGAGGGCAGTGCCTGCCCATGGTGTAACCACATCGGCGCATTCGCATTGATTGGGGGCCTCGGAGGTAGTAAAGCAGAATTCGATCCTTTATCCCAGTGTTTCAGGCAGAACATGGCAGCCCATTTGTCCGCGGCGCATTCACCGCCAGTTGTCTCCATGATGAAGCCGAGTTCTGGATGTAGCGTTGCGACCCCGGCTTCTTGAAGGAACATACACCGAAAATGATGCTATTTGGTTTGTTCATCGTCGCGTCGCTGTAGTGATGGTGAATGCCAATAGTAGTAGCTCTTACTGACGCCTATATTAGATATTTCGATTTTAAATTAGTCGTTGTCCTCGTCGCGCTTTTCAACACCAATCCTTTATATCCATTCTTATTGATTCTCTTAACCAACCCTTTGCAATCTCTATGTCCTTGGTTGGTAGTCTACGAGTTTGACCCCGTAGAGGTCGTGCGTTGGTACGGGACCGTAGACTCACCTGTTTCACGAGAGTCACGGCTACAATTCAAGGCTGCAACTCTTCAATTTCTAGCACCTCACGATCCGTCGAGTGTATGATGCAGGCTATGGTGGAGACTATCCAATTTCTGGTCATTGTTACTGGTCGCAGCCAATTCGATACCAAGGCAGAGTCAGCAGGCAACATGTAAAATGCCAGTCAATGCAGTATTATGAGGCTTCTAGCAGCATACCACAAGCATAGAATGTAGCCCCAATAATACTGCATCAAGAAAGTACGATTATTTGACCTAGGTATAATGACATGGCGCCTGGCTTCTACCCGAGATGCTCTTACGTCCAATTTCCGACGAATCACTAGCCTCGCCATTTACTGCCATAGGTTCAACGCCATTTTGATGCACGTTTACAGATGGAAAAGCTCTCATATTGCCCCTTACTAAGCTGTCCAATTTCTGACCCCTTGCCAATCGAACTTTCGCACTATTAACGCTCAAATTAACGGCTTCAGCGTCACGTTTTCGTTGTAACGTAGGACATCATTATATTAGAACTTCCTTTCTATGATGGGGTCCTGCAATTAAGCATGTGGCCCCAAAGCGTTCCAGCGCAGAATGCCACCACAGGCTTCTAATTGATTAGTATCCCGAGGCTCTTTTGCATAATCTACATGTACTGGCGGTAGATACCGGCTCCACCAGCGTAGTAGTGAAAGACTACCGATAGCCTGTAAGGTAACACTACCCAATAAGGAGTGCAGTTTTACGTAGTAAAAACATGAAAAGATAGGGAGCATTAAAGGGCTAGGATTAGGAGTTCAGCCATCTATCTCACCTACCAGTAGCCAGGGAAGTATAGGGACTTCTCTTTCTCTATAGCTAGGCTAGGTTTATTTCTCAGGCCAAACGGGCCATTTCGATAGATAATAATCGGCAGCCAGTGACTTGGTGTATAGTTGTGGCACACTCTTAATGATACCTAGTTTATGCATAATTGGAATGCTTTTCTTCACTACCTGCAGGCTCGAAAGGATCTATAAATCAGGACCTTTCTCTTCTCTTTTCAAAACTCTATGTTTTTCACACTCATACCTTCACATTCCTCCGCTTTTCTTTTGATAATCGGTTCATTATTCTTTACCTACGATCTTGAGAGTAGCCTCAAGTCATTGGTTTTTTATCCTCTTCTATAATGCCCCAAGAAGAGCAATCTTCTTCCCATACGGGGACGGATATCTGGTATACTCATGAATCGATTATTCGAAAGCTGTATTTGGAAGAGAAGAAGACGCTCAGGAAGGTGAAGGAGGTAATGGAATCGGAACATGGGTTCCCATCTTTTCCGTAAGATTGAGTTCCACATCGAATCCCACGAAATCTTGATGAGATCGAATAGTCATCAACACATATTGAGGCCCCCGCCTCGAAGATTCGCCATTCTGTTTTAATCAGTGCTGACATGTAATCTAGGCTATCGACATACGGGTCGAAGCTTCGCGACCAACTTAATCTCCCAAAGAAGCTTAAGAAAAAAGACTGGCCGATAGTGTATCAACACTACCAGCGGCGGCAGGCAGACGGGAAACAGACCCATATGTATCTGAATGATACTTTGATTCCTTGGAAGAAAGCATGGAAGGAAATACTGCGATCTCGCGTTCCGCTCGATTCAATAGGTATTTAGTTTACCAGTCCATTGTACTTTCGTTTTCTCATCGCTTAGTAGGTGCATTACGAACGCCCCTACCTAGAGGCGTCATGCTCAAAACACCGCCACCTGTTCCAGCTCCTGACTCCAACACCATATTACAATGGGGTTCGGATTCCCACAACTTTCAGACTGTATCGATCATTGGTAATTTATCACCCTTTCATTCAGCTTCCCTCATGGTCTCCTACGAGTCCGCCGCATTTATCTTAGACTCCAAAGTCTATTGGGCGCGAGCTACCTATACCTTTCGAAACGCACTTTGATTAAAAGATTACTAACATCCTTCTCTAGAAAACGGATCCAGCGAGTTGTTGTCCTTTTATCAACAATTCAGCGTGATGTGTTTAGAAGATACCCCCTGGTTCACCCTTAGGAAGACCTTGCTAAGTAAGTCATGGGTATTAGATCTTCCCAGTATTAGGATAAGAAGTTGATAGTGAATGGGCATCCAGGAAAGATGGAACCAACGAAGCCAACGCGTACTACAATTCCTCATCGTAGTTTCACACGCCGTGGCATTGAACAGATCGAACTCGAATATTCAAACGTGCCTAACAGTTCTGCTCTCATTCTCCCAGTGCCTGCTTTTTATGAGCTGAGCGCCCAATTCGATCCCTTCCATACCATAGAACAGGCACTTTACATTATTTCGAACAATTTATGGCGGCAGTATTATGAATCACGAGAATTGTTTGATTTCTTAATCACTCGCGTACCTCAACGGCTAATGTTAGATCTATTGGATAGTAACCTCCCGTCAATCCAGGCTGCATGGGAAGTAATGAGTCAAAACATCCATGGAATAGAGCGAAAGGACATATTTGTTTCTTGGATGAAGCTAGGACTCAGTCGACCAATACGAATACTGCGCCATGGACATATCTACCTCTCTCAGGCCGTATCGATGGGATGTATCGATATCGTCCGCAGTTTGTTGCGGCTTGGAGTTCGAGCGGATGAGGAACTTCCTGAACGGCAATATTCCACTTTCACAAGCAAGCGTCCTGCTATATTTGAAGCTATCGCATCCCAGGATACAACATGCCTCGAACTCCTAGTTCAGTCATGTGACGTAAATCGCCTAGTTTTCACCATATGGGCCGCCAGATTCTCCAGCTTCTCGTTAGTGTTGTTCAGCATGGGAAACTTTTTCAAGGAACAGGGTTGGCCGGGTAGTAAATTGCATCTGGAGATGCATCCACCGTCTCTCAAACTTTTACTTGAATATGGCGCTAATGTCGATGTTCCTTGTCCGGAATTATTCTTATATTGTCGAGCAACAATGCGATCCTTCTTCATTGAAAACAAATTAGCATATGACAGCCCGTCGTTGCTGGAGCATTGCTACTACTACAACAAAGAAATGTATTATCAACTTGTTCCATTCAGCAAAAGGCCCGCGTGGAGCTTATACAGAGACGAGATATCCCTTATTGCCGCTACGGGTCACTCAGCACTGTTGAATTACTTTACTTCGAAGCCCTGTGTTGACTCGAATTTCCTTGGGAGCATTCTTGCCGAACAATTCTTCCTCGGGGACAAATCCTTTGATTCTTCCATGGTGCGCGTTTTACTGGAGCTCGATGTGACGATAAACACGCCAAATCCAGAGAAATGCTTTACCACACTACTGTGCCAAATAATACGCAAGGCTCGAAAATTTGGCTGCAACGAAAATGATATTTTTATTATGAGAACTCTGCTAAGTAAGGGAGCGCTACTTAGTTCAGAGGTTCTCGCTGCCGCAGTCGCCGATGAAGGCACTAGAACGCTAGAACTTGTTCTGGCTCTCGGAGCTAACTTTAGTCAAGAGGGCGCTTTCGCATTGTGTATAGCTGCTCGTCTAAACAATTTCGTCGCGGCGTCATGGCTACTACACAGAGGAGTTGATATCAATGCTCCAATTAATGATAATCTTCTCAAGTTTAAGTACATTCAGAATGATTCACCCAAGTTTACTAACTCGATGAGTATCGTTGTGGCTGCCACCCCCGCCTTAGAGTCATTCCCTCCCACATATAGAAATGTGGCATGGGAGTGTGGCGTTTCCGCAGACTACAATATGCTCAAGTATCTCTTTGACCATGGTGCCAGGCTATGGGTTGGTTCACCGGATACGAATCCATTTGCAGCACTGAAAGTAGTCCTGCAAAACTCTGGTGTCGATCCCCACCTGTTTGAGAAAGTCCGTCTCATATTGGATCGTGGCACGCATCTTGAGGAGCTGCCGCGCTTGGGTGTTCATTTGCTCGAGGCAAGTTTGACATATCATCACTCGGGGGAGCGTGTCCAATGGCGCGATACCAATCCCAGATCAAAAGTTTTTAACTTGCTCTGGGAAAGCGGCGCTCCTGCACAGCCTGGCGCAGTGTTAGCTGCTCTTATCCGTTGGCAGGCTCCGCGTCAGCTCGTACTTGATTTAATCAATTCTGGGGCGGATATTACCGCATACTCGCCGATGTATTTCGGCGGATCTAGGCGCAACCCTATTCAGATGGCGAGTAAATGGTGGGATCGAAGTCTGGTTTCAGTGCTGCTGGAGCATGGCGCGGATATCAATTCGCCAGCTTTCCATAGCCATGGCAGGACACCTCTTCAAGCTGCCTGTACGTTGGATAGCGCGTCCGAAGAGAACAAAGCACAGTTGGACATTGTTAAATTCTTGTTGCTCAATGGCGCTGATGTCAACGCACCTGCTGGGGCTAAAAATGGGTACACAGCCCTGCAACTTGCCGCCTATGCAGGCAATCTGCAGCTTCTATCCTTGCTGCTAGGCCATGGAGCTCTTGTTAACACGCCTAACCATCAATTTCGTAGATGTGCATTGGATATCGCTGCCCAGTGGGGACGGTTAGATGCACTGCACTTCCTATTGAAGGCAGGTGCGCTGAGTTATTGCCACGGCCAAAGTGGCTATGAAGGCGCGATTCGCTTGGCGAGGAAAGCGCGGTCCTTCGTGCTCGTCGATTTATTACACGAGCATGTGCGCAATAACGAGATGATCTTTCGCGAACAACCTACTCTAGCTGCGGCACATGTCGCTGCCATGGAGGACAGGGACTGGACCGATGATATGTTCTCAGATGTATGTTAAAGTAGTGCTTGGTAATCCCGTGAGATTATCTGGAAGTCTAAGTTCTAATGGCTAGAACCGCAGGGTAAAGCCTAATATATATAGTTTTCCACTGCGTGTGGGTCCGTAAGCATCCCAGCCTCCTGGCTTCAATAATGCATGAGTTTTTAAACATAATATTTAAAAAATAACACGGGCAATGGTTGTAACTTGAGATCATTCCAGTTAGTATTGGTCCATCAGGAGATGCGGTTAATTCTTTGCGCCTTGTCAGCGCCTCTTGCGATGTGAGCTTGTTCCCCACCTATAAGATCTCCGATAAGTAGATATAGCTGAAATTGCTGTCCAGAGCTTGAGTAAATCGATCTGGTCTATATGAGATCGGAGGAGCACCCGTTCGGTAAGCCCACATGTGAAAAGGAGCTTGTGGTCACATAGCAACGAGCCAGAACTTGTACTCGCCCGATGTCATACGGAATAACCCAAGGTAGTGAAGATGCGTATATCCGATGCCAGGGGTTAGATCATGTTATTCATCTGCAACGCGGCGGTCTACATATTCATCTACCCGTTGATTGCCTTATCACGAAAACAGACGATAATGAGTGATAATAATAGATAGACGAAAGCGTAGCTTTCGTCTATATATAGACCTAGTTGCCGCCAGAGCTGAAGGGAGGAAGCCAGTCTAGTATGGTTCCCTTGCGGCCATGGATGATTATATGCGAATAGAACAACAAGTTCCAAGCCTCATCCCTTGTTACACCCGAGTGGTGGACTATATTAGAACGGCAATCGATAATTTTTTTAATTTCTTAGGCCAGTTCTACTCGTGATACTCGGCACTTAATTTCTGTATTACTAAATACCTTATACAACCATTTATATCGACAATGTAACGGTATGGTAATCCGACTTGCTATCTGTTTTCTCGCCCACTTCTTATAAGCTTCGCAGAACTCCCTCAATAACACGTCAATATCAGATGGAGTGAAACGTAATTGGATGTCAAATTCTCATTGTCATGCTCAATTCTTTTCGACCGCCTCTCTTTCCCATTATCAATTAAAAGAAATCCACGCATTTTCATGCGAGATCTTTGCGCATATACACAGCTGAAACCGGCCATTCTTTGCCTGTGTCATCCACATCAACCCAGGCAACCTTCTTTCTGTAGTAAACTGTGTAACCACGTCGCGAGTACCAATCCTGGGCAGTGACCTTAAGATCGATTGTCAGTTAAACAAAAAAGGCATTCATAACAAGTATAGAATGTCAACCCACAATCGGCATTGGCCGCTTCAAGGCGATCCGTCGAGGGCTGTCTGCCCGGACCTCCTCGTTCGCAATCGTGTCCAATGTAATTGCCTTGGCGCCGAATTCCTCCTTTGCCATTCTGAAAGCAAATTAGTCTAATGAATACTTCCATGTTAGAATCTCGTGAGAGCCGATTGACTTACTTTTCGCAACATTCTAGTGCAACCCCGCCCAGCCCAAGGCCTTGCAATGCGGTTGAGATATAAAAGTTCACGAGCGACAGTACGCCATCGGGGAGGCTGGTCTCTAGTTCAGGCTTGGGAGTGACTGCGTCAAGCGCTATATGACCAATGGGATGGAAGAACGGAATGAGCGGATCGGGTTTATGAGGTCGACCTAGAATCATCAAGCTACTGTCTAAGAGCGCCTCAACTTCGCGAGGATTGGCCGCAAAATGTCGCTCAATCCGCGAAGGTGTGTCTGGGTGATCTGGGTGAAGAACCTACCGTTGGTTAGATCAACCCGGTTCTGAGCGTGTTTTGATTTAGGACAATAAGTAGATTCGCGCCACATGCTTACCACCCAATGCAGGCCAATTTGCCCTTTTCGCTGCGGACCTCTCCACCCCTCTACATCATCGACTTTCCATCCGCACGCAATGCGCTGCAGTTTCATGCGATCGATATGCTCTTGCGAATCGGGATCCCACGGTATCAGGTATATAGGAGCAGGACCGTCGCTTGGCTTTCTGGCATGGTTTTGCACAGTCATGATGAAACTCAACAAATCAGATAATAATTAACCTAGGAACTATCTACTATACTTTGTCAACACGAAATGTGTTTATGGACGTATGGGAATGCTATGCATTGTATTTCATGTATAATACCCTTTATCATTATAAATATGACTATCCATGATGAGTCATGCCGACCTACAGCCGGCAAATAAGTATGTCATGTGCCATGTGGAACCTCGTACTTCGTATAAATATCGTCGGAATAGGTAGGTACTCGTCTAACCTTGAACAAGTAGAGCAAAATTCTCACGTGATAAATTACACTTCGAGTGTCTTGACTCACGCAATCCTTCCTGTCGTTTAAAAATATTCCTCTAAGTGGAAGTAGGTATCGCGTTGAAGTCCGGTAAAATCCGTCTACGCAAAGGATATTCCTGCTAACCTATGTAGGTAGGTGTTAATAGCCCTGTAAATAATATATACTAATCCTATAGCCTATATCCTGTTTACTGCATACCAAGGAGCCTCCATGAGACACCCAGATCAGATACAATTGCATCGCGATTCATACCACCCAGTATTATTGGCATCAAAACAAATTTAGAAGAATCTTACGAATGAACAACTCTGGATAATCTTTATGCTATTCTAAAAAGCACTTGAGGTAGGTGGCTAGCGTAGCCTCCATTCTCCCTACACGGTTTAAAGAACCTCGGGATATACCTATGTTCTTATTGGCTTGCAAACACGTAACATGAATGATGTACTATGACCGATGTAGCAAGAGCAGTTTCTTCTGTAAAGATATCTAGGTAGCTATTACTCCATAATAGTGAAATTGCTTGAGTGGCTCTACTATTGGTTGACCTATGCCCACTCAAGACCAGGTGCGATCAGTCAATTCAACCTGTTCGAAGGTAAATTGATAAGTCCAATAGGTATTTGTGAATTAGGTAAGAGATAATAGAGTATGCGACAACGTGGAATTGCTAAATATTAGTATCTTCTAGTCCTTAAGGTCCCCGGAGTTTTATGAGTAATATAGGAGACGACTGGCCTGCGTCATTGCAGCTTTCATTCCACATATCATCCACCTAATACACCTTGATGGTTTTCCAGCATTATACACTTCTCGACGTCTCGTTAATCATGTCGTATACACGGCAGCCCGGAGTTTTGCAATGCTAAATATCAGAAGGGCACTCGCACCTACTACTCGCATACTCCTCGCCCTATTAACTCTTAAGTCAGACGAAACACCGCCGCCATTCGACTTAAGGAGAATTGCACACGTACATCTTACATGCCTCTAGAACAGAATACTATGCTACCAAAAAGAGTTTATTTCGCTACTTCATGTGAATGAAGTATGGTTTCTTGTGATGCCCATGGAGCCCACTTCCAACGTAATAAGAAAACGAGCGGCTCCCATTCAGCACAGTCCTTTGAGCCTTCAAGGAGACTAGGGGCGCATCATAGGAGCTAGAAGAGGACGCGAATGTTCTCAGCCATAATAGAGCAACTTCAACGTGTAGTGAAACCAACACAGCGTGAAGTTGACCCTTAATCCGATCCAAAAAGGTGAAGACCAAAAAACTTTTTAAGTCCCACCAGAAGACAGATTCAATCCTCAGAATCGTCAGATCACCAAGTATAATTGCCACCGCTCCTATACTCATCAGCCCACTCGCGCTCCCTCTGTCGCTGCTCTCTCTCCTCACGTTTTCGTCTGCAGCGACTGCACTCGTCTTGTCTCGGTCGAGAGACATTAGTTACGCCCGCTGCGCATTCTCCGTAATTGCGTCGTGTGCTTCTGATTTCCCTGCATGGATTCCAGACGTAGGTGGGACCCTCGATTGTCGTCCCACAGTGGCATACGGTGACTCTTTCGACTCGTACACACATGGCGAGACGGGTTGGCTCTGATATCGAGAGAAGGGCGGGCGGGTAGCGGGGCTGGTTGACAAGCGTCAAGTGATTTTGACTATGGGCTGCTGTTGACGGCGTGTTAGTAAAAAAGTATACGGAATGGATAGGAGTTAGTAGAAGCCATACTCGAAAGGTTGCCGTGCACTAATAATGGCAACGTCAAAATCCTCTCGATTAGAGTAGTTGAAATATAGGGGACAGGCTGTTGTAAACTCACAATGCTTGAAAGTCGAGGTGAGGTATTCTACTGATCGAGAATTGGCCCTCGAGATGGCGATAATGTAAAATGAAAAGAAACGAAGCAGAAGCGAGAATTGCTACAATACTTATAGCCGTTTTGGGAACTAAGGAGCTCACATAAACTTACCCAAGGCCAGCTGCCGCGGTGAAAAAGTAGTGATACATTCATGACTTGTTTGTGGAGGACCAAAGAGTGTCATGGTGGCTCGCGGTCTATTGCGAGATAGTAGTATTGTTTGCTAGTAGCACCAATTGGGCTAAGATCCAGTACGTGGATACAATAGTCCAAGAGGCGAGGATGATGGAGTGAATAGAGGGTCAAATGTATTACCAGAAAGAAATCAGTTCTTCTAGTTCGGCCGTAGCAACTAGAATGGAATATTCGCTAGATGTGTTTCAAGTCAATGTTTGATAGTCGAATATAGGCTGGGCAAGGCTCTCGATCGTTGCACCGGGATGAGAAATCCTTGGCTGCGTAGCTTGAGAGTTATTACGTGTATGATCCCCTGTTAGCCTTCTAGTTACATGGCAATGCAGAATAAATTCTTATGTTCATACCAGACATGAGAGCACTAGAGAGATCACAGGAAGTAGCTTGAAGTGCCTGACACCGCAAATGCCTACTCTGGCGTGGACGAGTCTTCATTTTGGACTGGGCTATCATTAGTCAATACTACGTACTCAATCGTCGAGCCCACCCCACTCATCATTCTCGCTGTTTTCTTCTTGGGTATCATGATCAGGTCCCTGCAGCTTTCGCTTCTTGCTACTTGCGATAGCTTCACGTTTATTGTTCTCCTTCCGTCTTTCCCATGCACTCTTAGTGGTAATCTTAGCCGTATTCCCACGTCGTGACTCAATTCCACGCTGCTTGAGTTTCTTCTTGTCCTCTTTGCTAATTTTAGGTAGCGAGTCAAGAAGCCATTTCGGTACGCCCTCGTTACCTGTCTTACCAGCTTGCTTCTCGCTTTGAGAGATGACATTAGCAATACTTTTGAGGTAAGCGACATCGTCATTGGTGTAAAAAGTGCAGGCAATCCCTTGTTCACCCGCTCGACCGGTTCGTCCGACTCGATGTACGTACGCGGCGGCTGAAGTAGGGACGTCATAGTTGATAACCCCGGACACGCCCCTGAAATCTAGGCCTCTCATGAGAATGTCGGTGGTTATCAAGGCCCAGATCTCGCCAGACCTAAACCTTCGTACGACTTCTGAGCGAGCAGAGTCGGATAGAGAAGAGTGAAGCGTGGCAATACGCGATGGTCCGCCAGCTTCTACTGGGAAGTCGAACTTCAGCTCACTATATAGGGCTGTAGCACGTTCAATGGTCTGTGTAAACACAAGGATTGGAAGGTTCATATGTGGAACTGTAGCACTTGACGACTGCGGATGGAGCACCTGCCGCAAAGCAAAGAGTTTTCCCTGTTCGCTCGCACAGTAAACTAGTTTGTGACTGATGCTCGGCACAGCTGTGTCTTTCAAGCCTACTACAAGGCGCACAAGAGGAGTACAACCACCAGCATTTCGCTTGCTCAGCTGGTTTAATATCAATTCTTCAATGTGTGCTCCCATGGTGGCAGAAAAACATCTCAACCGTAGAGATGGATTAACGCAAGCGGACCATATCTGCAAAGTTTGCTCTAGGAACCGCTGCTCAAGAAGGACATCGCCCTCATCAAGAATCAATGATCTAACGGTAGGCAATGTCCTGGACTTCAGAAAGTTCCCTAACAACAGGGGCGTTGTGATGAGAATATCGGCTTTTGTGAAGGGTTTTTGCTTTGATTCATCCTTTTCATCAGGGTTGCTCGCATCGGACCCGTCGTCGTCATCATCGTTTTCCGAACCTGATTCATTGTCATCGTCATCACCCTTGGCCTGGCCATCCGCTAATATTTTCATTCCCTTCCTCATCATGACAATTTTAACGCCGGTATTATTTGTAAGCTTCCGCCCCTCATTAGCGATTTGTTCGGCTAGCTCTCTCGTAGGCACCACGACGATTGTTTCCAGTAGTCGATCTTTAGTGATCTCGGCCCTTCGCCGGAGAACATCATTGATGGCAGGGATTAAAAACGCCAAGGTCTTTCCGCTTCCCGTAGGTGCCACGGCGAGAAAATGGATGCCATCTCCTAGTTCTATACCCAATCTGGCGGCCGCAGTAGGAGACACAGCCTTCTCGGGCTGAATTAGAAGGGGGAGAGACCCTAGTTGTACCTCTGTTGGTATTCGATAGCCTTGGTTCGATAGATTCTCTTCTAGACGGGGCGACAATTTCCATACAGTGCGCAGTTGTGTAAAGGAGACCAAAGGCTGAGGAAAGAGGACCCTTTTCGCGTCCTTTGCTTTGGCCTTTGAGATTTCCTTTTTCTTCTTCTTGGATTTCGTAACCTTAGCTTTTTGATCCTCGTGGTTGGATAGTAGTGTAAACTTGAGACGATGTGACCGTAAGACTTGCCGTACTTCCTCGTCGTCTAGAAGCGAGTGTTCGAGCTTGGGCTTTTCTTCGGGCGAATCTACGGTTGGTTGCACAGCGGGTTTGGGTTCCTTGGACTCTCGAGGGGCAAAGAAGTCAATTGACAGGTCCTTAGCCTCTTCACGGTCCCGGCCGAATTGATCTTCTTCCTCGTTCCTTTTCCTCTTTAATCCTTTGTCGTGATACAGCTGGGGGTTTTGAGTCTTTGGGGTAGGTTTGAATTCGAATGGTTGTTTAGAAGCAGTCTTCTTAGCCCCACGAGACAAAATCTTGAGGACATCCATGACGACTGAATGTGATGCGATCCGGCGCCAAGGCTCCCGGTGTGCGCGATGTCGTCGCTTTTAGGCGCGCAGTACGTCCTGTAGAAAGTGGTACGAATGTTCCGTTGCGACAGAAAAATATAAGCTGGATCGGTGATAAGATAAGAGCATTATTGTCAGCTTGATAAGTGCATATATGCCCCGCATGTATAAATCGAGGTCGGGTGTTGTACCGCATACCGGTAGGTACATATTATAACATTAAGCAACTTGCCGACTTAGGTAAGCTGTGGCTCTCTCACCTGCAGGCAGATTCGGGTTTCGTCACGTCAAGCTCGACGTCTCCACTCTTTGGTGGTACAGCTGTACCTACATTTCTGTCTACCAATTTACAGCCTTCAACCCACGATCACTACGCCCACTCCAAATCGCAAACAGCCATTCCTCAGGCATACTGCATTACCATCTGCCCACTATCCGACCGTCCATTCTATAACCACTACCGGCCCTCGATAGCTTGGCACAACGCGACCCAACACCTAGACGATATCCCGCCCATCTGCCAAAATGGACCGGTTGAACCGCATGCTCGCGGGTGCCACAGGCATGGGTGGCCTTGGAGGAACTTCGGGAACAGTATGCAATATTTTACTGTACTATGAGTTGTTCTCCTATACAATGAATTGGAACAGAACGTGCAATGGTGTCATTATATATTGAGCAAGCGAGCTGACATGCAGCTATAAACAGGATCACCAAAATCTCATTGATAACTCCGAGACTGTCTACATCTCCTCCCTAGCTCTACTAAAGATGCTGCGGCATGGCCGAGCTGGTGTTCCTATGGAGGTGATGGGTCTGATGCTGGGCGAGTTCGTCGACGACTTCACAGTCCGTGTGGTAGATGTGTTCGCCATGCCCCAAAGTGGTACTGGTGTCAGTGTCGAGGCTGTCGACCCCGTGTTCCAGCAGAAGATGATGGACATGTTAACACAAACCGGAAGGTAGGGGACGTCAGTTTACCCACGCGTCGATCGTATACTAAAAACTACCTTCAGGCCCGAATCAGTCGTTGGCTGGTACCACTCCCATCCCGGTTTCGGTTGTTGGCTATCATCAGTCGATATCAACACCCAGCAGTCCTTCGAGCAACTGACTCCCCGCGCTGTCGCTGTCGTTGTTGATCCTATACAGTCCGTCAAGGGAAAGGTCGTTATCGATGCTTTCCGACTCATCAATCCACAGTCTCTGATGCTTGGTCAAGAGCCTAGACAGAGTACGTCGAATTTGGGTCACCTCAACAAGCCTTCCATACAATCCCTTATTCATGGCCTCAACCGGCATTACTACTCAATCGGGATCAATTACCGGAAGACCGCCCTGGAGGAGAATATGCTTATGAATTTACACAAGCATGTCTGGACCGAAGCCTTGCAAATGGAGGATTTCCGGCACGAAGGCGAACGCAACAAGGATCGTTTCAAGAGACTCGTGACATTGGCTGAGGGATATGAGAAGAGAGTCAAGGAGGAGACTGAGTTGACTAAGGATCAGCTCAAGACTCGCTACGTTGGCAAGCTCGACCCGAAGAAGCACTTGGAGGATGTTGGCCAGGAGTTGATCGAGGATAACATCGTCTCCGTATCCCGACAAATGATCGATAAGGAAGCTACGATGCCCAAAAAGGACGGCGTTGCCAATGGTCAAGCTAACGGCGACCATATGGACGAGGACGAGGAGCTATGATGTACATAAGCTGAAGCAATCGCATAACGATCATGGGCCGGTGGTTATGTATCATAGGCGTTGGAACGGGCTAGCGGGATCCGGTCTTAAGGACAATGATGACTTGCTTTCAAGCTAAGTATACTGCTACTTAATAACGTCCCAGCATGTTGCCTGAGTATCTGCTTTTATAACACTTGGCTTAGACTATGATCAGGTGATACCTCCACTGTCATATATCCTTCCATCCGCCCAAGTGGCGGGTCCACATTCATCCTGTCCTGATGAAAAGGATCAATTTGGCTGTTTGACAACAATTCGATTGAACAAAGACATTGTTACAGGTGGATAAAGGGGAATATTGTACAAGTAACTGTCCCACGTCTTCAATTCAGACCTACATGTTTGATTGGCATATAAAGATGAGACCGTGCATCGAAGGTCATTATAAATCACCAATACCTTCTCTCACTAATTAAATTAACAGTGACATTCCCACTTGATAAGATGACTTTCAACCCACTTGAACTTTTCAGGACTTGCTTCGGGAGTTGCCTTCCAGTGAAACGTTCAAGGCCTTCCCGTCCAGATCATCGCGCTAACTACTACAACGCTCGGCTACGTGCCAATATCGGTCTTGAAGAACGAGACACAGAGCGCCCAGCAGGTAGCAGGCTAAACACCACCAAGCCTCCGCGAGCGCAATCCGGTGAGTCTCAATACACGATTGGTCTACCTATGACAGCGTCACTCCCGTTGCGCATAAAGTCGCAAGGCCGGTCCTCCGACATAAAACCAGGGATGCAGTGGTCAAACTCTTACATGAGCCGCACAGAGCTGACGGAGCTCTTTAACCTCATACATACCACGCTGGAGCACGTGCCCTACGCAATTTGTGGCCTCGCCGCTTTGATCGACCATGGCCTTACTAACCGGCAAGCGAATAAGGTCTCTATAATATGCCCACAACCATGCAGGAAGACCGTGCTGGCGTGGGCTGCTACGAAAGGTTATGAAGTCTACGCCGGCTCGATCGGAATCCCCACAAGCGACGGTTTGGTGCGCAGAGTACGGGTCAAGTTTGTCGAGCACGGCTTCGAGGCGCTACAGCGCGTGCGCTCAAGCTATAGTAACGCCACTGTTCTATCCATAGCTAGCCAGCTAGATAACGTCGCCGCCGGATGGCTCGACAATAAGAAGCGTGGTGACGAGCATGCAGTGAGCATAATTGCGAGTGACATATTCTTCTGCCTTGACCGCATCGCAGCTCGTCGGGAGAAAGTAGACTCAAAATATCTACCGACGTTCCTCGGCGAGGCGTTCTTTGCCGACTTTTCTTCCCGGTACGTTAAGGCTAGGCCGGAGATGGCGCGAGCAGGTATCGACGTCAGCGCCGTTCTAGCTAAACACCGCGCCGCGGCCTCGTTACGAGAACATGACGAGATGCTTCGCCAGTACGGACGGCACGGCGATCCTGCGCCGCCACAACCGAGGGGCCAGTTTGAAGAAATTCGGACGAGCGTGTATACGGTCCGAGAGAAGGATTCACCTCCCGAGGTGAGCGCAAAACAATTGCCTACTATGCCGCAACCTCCTAAGCAAGTTTATCAACGCACTGATGGTGGGGATTATATCCTTCCCGCCCCAAACAGGAGGACAAATGGACCGAGTCTCGGACGTAACCTCACGGCGCAAAGACATGTTCAACCCAGGCCGGCCGAAAAACCGGATGCTAGCTGGATCTAGTCGCGTTTGCATTTGTCGCAAAGTCTACCAAGGTAATCCGAAGGTGAGTTATTACACGCCGGTAAGTCACAGTTCCTCGTGTGAGTAATCGCTAATGACCGACCTTTGACTACAAATTTGTTTCAAGAAACCCAGGGTTTAATAGATGCGCAGATACTATATTTAGTCCAATCCAATTCAAATAGTCTTCCTAACTAATAATAAACCTTAATACTAACAAACCTTCATCCTGTGATCACCGTAGATACATGTAGCACCACAACGTTCAACGTGACCACGTTGCTAGAATCCTCTCCGCGCCCTTCTCAGCAGCAACCATGATACCAAACTGCGGGTTTACTGTCAGAGGCGACACAATAGACGCGTCGATAACATGAATATTAGCCGTGCCGATGACCTTCGTGTTCGCGTCGACGCAGCTCCCGATCCGACAGGAGCTGGACCAGTGCTGCACCGAGCCCACGGCGTACGTCGACCACGTAGTGATATACTTGTATATCTCATCCACCGTAGCATGGCGGGGAATATTCAGCGGCGTAAGCCCGACGGGAGATGGTTTCTCAGGGGTCGAGTCAGGTATATGCTGGAAGATGGAATAGATGAATTTCGCGATGTTCATGCCGTCGCGTGGGTGCGAGTAGTATATTCCAGGGCCAGGAGTAGGAACGAAGTTACCGTCAGTGGAAAGTATGACGCGGCCGGATGAGAGCAATCCTGAGGTCCCGTAGATATTCATCGTTATCGTGTTGTTATCCTTGAAGTCGCCAAATCCCGAAGAATCGATAGTTCCTTGGACTCCTGTCCGGCTGCCGTCCGGATTAGGGACGTACCCCCAAAAGACAGAAGTCTGCGACGCAAAAGCATAGGGACCACTACGTTTGCTCAAATATAGGTCTCTATCTGCCGGTATAGGGTTGTTATAGCTATGCGTATAGGATTGTATTTTCGGCCCGGAGAGTTCGAGGAAGGTATTCGGATTATCGAAGAGGCCCTCGCCAACCGCCGAGTTCACGACCCAAAAAGAGGGAGATACTCCAATCGAGGACAGGTTAGTTAGGATATCGCGCGGGCCAATGCCTGAATGCATGAGGAGACCCGGCGAGCCGATTGCGCCCGTGCTCACGATTACTCGTCCGCCTGGTGATAGCGAAACATTGATGCGACGGTCATTTACGGTAGCCTGTATGCCGGAAGCGAGTCCATGGACCTGGTTAATTCGTCGGACCCTCACACTAGTCACGAGCCGGAAATTCGTGCGTTTCAGTGCGTCTTGAAGGTGAGTGCGGACGGGTCCGCCTCGCTGGCCATCGATGTAATTATACGCCGGTCGTCCAAAAACTCTGTCCTTCTCGTTTGGTCTGTCGTTGAAGGAGACGGCGGTAAACTTCGCCTGGTCCACAATCCATTCTCTAGCCGCGTCGTAGCCGCTCTGTAGATAGAACTTGCCGTCGCGAGAGTACTTCGTGACTGACTTCTGCTTCTTCAAAAGCCTCTTTGTGGCAGCCTGAACGTCAATACTCTTCCACCCCTTTGGGTGATAGTCGTCCCAGTCCGACGCCGGGGGCTGGAAGTATAAGCCTGCGTTTATGGCGCTATTTCCTCCGATGGTGCATGCTTGATAGCTATTCACAACACCAGGTGGACAGAGAAGGGTTTCACTGCCGCTGAATATGCTTTTGTCTAATGCAAGTTAGCACGCTCTGTCTTGGCCAGTCACCATAGATAGTGGCAATTACAGAGTCCAGGGACATCGACACGGCTAAGTGATGTTCCAGTCAACCACGCAGGTTTCTCAGACGCTCCTGTAATGCCATAAGACGAGCCACCAATCTCAAGTAAGAGTGTCTTCTTCCCAGCTTCACTGAGCCGGTCCGCCACGATGATCCCAGCCGTACCGGCTCCGACAACAATAGCATCCCATTTCTCTTGTGTCCAGTCTATTTCGAGCGCTTCTTGCGAAAAGGGGGTAGCGAGCGAGCGTCCACAAAACGCGGCGGCTAGAAGCCAGAATACCGGCGACTTCATATTGACGTACAATTACCTAGGTTAAGGGATCGAGCCTTCCTGGGAAACAAAGGCCTTTCATCTTTATACGCTTTGTATTGGTGGTACATGACCGAGACCCAAGTCATAATACCCAGCCAACGCCTCAGCGCTTCCTAGTTCCCACGCCGCCATCCCTTTGTACCACTGACAAGTTTCCCAAGAATTACCTTTCTCCGAGGACTTACCTCGTCTTTGTCATACACACCACGATATCTGGGGGAAATAGCTCAAGACGACTCGACTCTAGCTTGCATAACTTAGTACATAAACGTAGCGAGTAGAATGAGATGCATCTGTACGCAACGTCACTGCATGGTCACAAACATGGCTCTGTCTGAGATGATAATCGGAATAGAAAAAGAAACCAAATATCGTACCATCTTGGTTCCGTTATTATGCTCGGGAGCGCCACTACGTTCTAATATTTGTCGGGGAAGTGTATATGACCAATCATGTTACGCACGCCACTCATACTGTTATGCTGTATTACCTTAACCATCTGCATCATCTCGATATTCCACAACTTGCTTCTCCCTGGTTCCGCAAGCGTAGTAGATATCAGCTATTTTCAAACACATGGACGCGGGGAAAGCAACCACTAAGACAAAACCGCATATACGAGTCTTGAACAAAATTGAATTCTCGTAAAACCACTCACTATATCGGGATACGAGCGCCAAAGTATCACGTCTGCTACAAACCCGCATACCTCCGATGCAAAGCCTTAATCTCACCCTCCAACTCCGGCACAGGGCCCCGGACCTCAACAGCAGGCGCCACAGCCTGAATCGGCAACGGGGCAACAGCCATAGTCCAATCGTCCTTATCCCCTTTCTCCTTCCTGAAATCCGCCATCCAACCAACGAGCTGTTCCATACTAGCCACATAGACGATCCTTCCAAGCCGTACGCGAGCATGTGCAGCGGCGCACATAACGCAGTGTTCACCAGAGGTATACACAGTCGCGGCGGCACGTTCCTCAGACGTCATATTAGTGGCTGCCCAGCGCGCGAGCTCAAACTCCGGATGTCGTGTGCCGTCGTTTAAGGTAGCGATGCGGTTGCGGTCCTCGCGGAGGACATCCCCCGCGCCACTCACGAGGACGGATCCGAAGGGTGCGTCACCTGTTTCTAGAGCCTCGGCGGCGAGCACGATTGTCCGTCGGAGGTGTGTCAGGTCCGTTGACGTGAATGATTGCGAACTTGTCATGGTTCATTTACACCGTGCTTTGAAATTTATTTATTTTGCTACTTTGTGAATGACAACGCTCTCTGTAAAAGTTCAATCATAGTGTGTTATATGTTTATGATGACGTGAGGAGACATGGTGAGGAGAATTTGGAGTTACCTAATCCCCACAGTCTCTGGCACTTCCCAAACACGGTTCACTTAGTTAAAAGATATAAAAACATGTAGCGCTTGTTCCGGTTCCTAATACTAATAACACATTAAAGTTACAAATAGGTACGGGCTTTCTAGTGTGCTATATACCTTGTCTCCGGCGAAAG
Source organism: Xylaria sp. 218_066 (assembly GCA_019843955.1). Classification (NCBI taxonomy): domain Eukaryota; kingdom Fungi; phylum Ascomycota; class Sordariomycetes; order Xylariales; family Xylariaceae; genus Xylaria; species Xylaria sp. 218_066. The sequence goes on from JADKYC010000022.1 coordinate 315,599, forward strand.
GGTATCAATGAGGAATAAAAACAACAACGCTATAAATGCCGGTCATCATCGGCAGGCCCTGCAAATTTGACACTTTTTCTACGCTCTCTTTCGACGCCTCCGCCGAAGCTACCACCTCGTCCAGGGCTCGAGCTTAATATGCCTGTGAGACCGCTGTGCTTCTCGATCTTCTCGTGAATGGTGCCGGCGAGAACCTCGCGGACGCTCTCCACGGCTCGGCTCTGAGGGATTTCAAGCGAATCCCCTCGCACGCTACCTGCAGGTGTAGAAATAGCCGACGCATCCTTGGCTAGCTTCTGTTTGTGATCGGCCTTCTTAAGATCAGTGAGTACACCGCGGTACTGCTCTCGCACAGCGCGTCCAAGCTCTTCGGTCCGTGCTGTACTGCTTTCATCACGCCATCTTCCGGGAAGACAAGCGTGGCCACAGCCGTCGAAAGGGCAACAACCGTCGCTATTCGTCCGGGGAGAGTCGTCTTCAAATAGCTCCTTTCTTTCGAGTTCAAGAGGCTCATCCGGTTCCGAGGATGCGACGGACGCATGCCATTCCTGGAGACAGCTAGCGTGACCGCCGTGCGAACATCCAGGGCAATACCACCAGATCGAGAGAATAGACTCCTCAGATTGAGGTACGGCCGTGTCAGGGCCTATATCGATGACGGCCAATTGAGATTCTGAGCCTGCCTCTCGGTGTCCACAAACTGCGCAAGGTGCTACTAGTGCACGGCAGCGCTCGCATTTCCAGATTTCTGGGCCATTTGGTGAGGTACGACTGACCTCTCGGGGTTTGTGACATTGCGCGCAGGCAAATCCAACTACAACCCGTTCTTGGGCTGGCCGGAAAATAGAACTGTAATTCTCACCCCAAATTTCAATGCCAGGCCAGCCGCGGAGGCAGAGGTTGCGCAACATCGTAGCCTCAACAAAAAGTTTCATATTCATAAGACGCTGATGGTGCTGCCTTAGCACGGCAGCCGCTTGGTAGGGGTCAATTACGCTGTCTGGTACAAGAGGTTTGAGTAGTAAAATCATAGCAGAGGCGTTCAGAGCTGAGCGCCTACTCTCAAATGCAACCGCCTTCGCTACTATTTCATATGGTTTAATGGGCGAGGAATTAATGTCGGGGTTATTATTAGAGCTAGCAGGGTAAGGATAAGGGGGGTCGTCATCCCAAGGTAGAAAATCCGTATCTGTAACAGCAGGTGATATGTGATCCTGTGGACGAGGGGCATTTTGGCCAAATTGAGAGGCTGTGTCTTGAATGGCTGGTAGGTTGGGCCTAAATCTTGCGGAATGGTGAAGAGTTTCAATGTCGGGAGAGTCACTCTCGACAGTATCAACAGTCGTTTGAGAGATCATGAAATCCTCTGTTAGAGCGTCTGACCCGTATCTCTCCAGGGTGGGTCTTATAGGGGGCCAATCATAACGCACTGGTGATTCGTCCATCTGCCGGCCTCGTATTCTGCTAGCAAATTCGATTTCACTGCCATCATTCGATTCCTTCCGCTGAAGGTGTATGCTTCCTTTAGATGAGGTCCCAAGGAGGGAAGCTTGACGACTTGTATCGGACATTGAGAACATTTGACCAAAACTCTCATCTGAACCAAGTCTCACTGCAGGTCTTCGGCGGCTATTAGATGGCATTGGCTCTATAGGGTCGATTCTCAAGGGCTCTTTCTTCTTTGGCACATCAATAGCTATGGGTAGAGTTTCGATAGCCCCCACATCGTAGAAATCATAGCCTTCTGTGCTGGATATCTGACTTTCTTGACTAATAATAGATAGTGAGTTGGAATCAAGCCGGCGGCGGGAACCAGGTCTTTCCGGATAAACGGCCGGCGGTAACGAGAAGTTCTCTACTTCATGAACGGGAGTCAACTGTTTCATGGTACTGGAACCCTCGAACACAATTTGGTCATCTTGAATTGGCCGAGCGAGTGGGGTAGGTACATTAGATTCATTATCGACCTCTTCTATGAGGCGTAATCTCCCAGAAGTCGCACGGCTACCCACAGATGATATGGATGTAGGATGCCTTAGAGGTTCTTCATCATTATCTCGAAGCTGAGAAGATGAACTAGTCCTTTGGGGTGGGGGCCTCGCACTATCACTATGGTCTGACGGTGACTGGTTTCTCTCGGTATTAGTAAGACGACGTTCGAGATGGTATTTCGACCTGCTAGTCAGAAGCAGGTTCATAGCGTATGACAATATACGCCATGTTTGGGCCAGCCGAAACTGGCTTACACCCTCGGCAGCCCGAGCATATTTACCCATGATTCCCAAGATTCTTGAATCCAGAGGACCCGCCATCTCTGAATTTGGAAGATCTTTTCCAATGATTTCGAGATACTGCTGCGAGAGGATATGATACATGTCGACTGACGTGGTGGCCGGGACACGTCCAACAGCCATAACTTGTTGCGGTTTGAAGGGCACGGTTAGCTTGATTGCTTGCTCTAGCGAGATGACCTGATCTTCGATGCCAGGACCCGAGGGAGGGGTCGTGCTGAGTGATTGCGCTGGCCGATGCGCACCTCTTCGCTTGCTATGAACACGGCGTTTTGGGCCTAGGAAGCTACCCATAACGTCTTCTTCGGAGTCACTACGGCTAATGCTGAGCATCTGGCCATTGGGACTGGAGCTATATGAAGAATCCGGCACCAAATCATGGGCTTGTACCGTTGCTCGTGGTCTTGATATTTGAACTCTCTCCTCAAGAAACATAAGGGCTTCCCCACGAGGGGAGAAATCCAGGCTTGAGAGCGGTCGGCGGTCCATGACTTTAGGAGCGAAAGCGACATCACATTGAGTAAAGCCGTCCTGTCCTACAGCCCATAGCAAATCTTGGTCATGCCAAAGAAGGGCGTTGGGTGAAGTCTCAAACAAGTCAATCTCCTTATAAGGCATGGTCGGACGCGCGAAGTCCCAGATGTGTACAGAGCTGATGCCGTTCTTCAAGCCGCCACCTCCGTCATAGGCGACAGCAACCTGAGCGGCGCGTCGTCCCTGGGCGGTAGCAGACCAGAGTCCAGGTCGCCACGAAACAGATGTTACAGGCGCCGGTGCATTGATAGACCATTTTGCCTTCTGTCTCTTCTCGGCATTCTTAGATAACTCCCACACGTGGCACTTCCCGTCAAATCCTGCACTAATGAGGTGATCGCCGTCGGGGTGCCATGAGATTGAAGAGACACCCTTTTGGGGATCGTGGCCATTGATCTTGAGCAGGGGTGCTGTAGGCTTGCGTACATCCCATTTCAATATGGCACCTGACTCAGTTCCACAGGCGAACATCACACCGTCCTTGGGTGCCCATTTCAGATCACGGACGGCATCGGAGTTACCCCGAAGAGATTGAAACATTCGAAAAGTCGGGCCATTACGCCCCGCGACGGGTGTCCTGACGTCGAAGCAGCGCACGAAACCATCTTGACCCCCGGATAGCAGCCAGGTACCCCTGTGCGGGTTGAAGTCGAGCTTATTGATCTGCCTCGAACCTTCAGATGACTGCACGAACTCCAGGCCGAGCCCAGTCGCCAAGCGGTTGACATCGTACATGAAGATCTTGCCGTTGGCGCATGCGGTGAAGATGGTAGGTTCGGCGCCGTGACTAGTGGCTATCTTGACATCCTTGATCGACAGCTGTTCCGAGACGAGGCTAGTAGCGCTACCCTTATTCGCAAAATGGGATGTGATGGCAGCGCGCACATCGAAGCCCTCGCTAATTTCCAGCCCATCTATGCGGATAGTCTTGAGTATATGTCGCCCGGCCAAGACAGCAATACGGCCATCGCGGGACCGGTCGACACAGGCCACGGGGGCCGACGAGGGGTAGACGGCATTCTGCGAGGCATTCGGACGGTAAGCCTGGGGATTGGGGGAGTTGGCCGAGCCGAGACCAGCGTCGTTGGTGATGTCGATGTTGGGGCGGCCAAGAAGCCGCTGAATGATCTTGCCTTGGTTATACATGGCGTCGGCAGCGTCGACGGCACGGTTTGGCCAGTTGGGGACACGGTCGAGATAGCGTCATGGTTCGGATGTGCTCATTTCGTCCGGTTTCTCAATCGTTTGTGATGAGGAATGGCACTTGCCAATCGCGCGCAGACATGCTTAAACTAGAAGTCTAGTGTTTAGTGGTCGCATTAGTTAGCATCGATGAGATGCGACAGGCTGATGGTTTGGGTCATCTCCAGGGTAAGTGGGTCATGGTCCACTTTTAAGCTTGTGCCTGCAGGTTAGAGTCACAGTCGAGATAGTCTTGCGTAAGCCACCAAACTGGTGGAGGGGTGGGTTGTTCCACTCACAACTCTTCCACTATTAATCGAAGATGCGGAGATATGCCGTATACCATTTGATGTTCTGTATAAGACCTATATAAGACCTATGAGATACAATCGCTGAGGGTCTTAATCTCCTTGATTCTCAACGCAGACTTCCCAGGATTATCCCTGGATATGCTCTATATTTTTCCGCGTCTGGAGTTGCTAGTAGAGCACATACGTTCCACCATAAATGTAAATGCAACTCAAACAAGATGTGGGCAAAGGACATAAGTCACTTCGGATCGCTATCCGGCTCTTCGTGCGGGACAACTCCGATTCAGCGAGATCGGCACATCTACCCCGAGCCTGTCGTTGACCAACATCTTAAAGTCGACGAATTTACATAAACTTGACATATAGATTTACCAGTATCCAGGTTCAGGCGTCAAGGATATACATATATAATAGAAAGAAGGAGGAGTTTCCGGATCTTGTGTTCAACTAGATAGACAGCTACGCAACTCATTCGCTTTATACCATGTCGTTCTCCAAGGTGCCGCCCAGCGGTATCTGGGCCCCCGCCATCACTTTCTTCGACCCCTCGACGGACACGCTCATCCCAGCAGATCAGGGGACATATTATTCTTACCTCTCCAAGTCCGGGCTCGCAGGTCTCGTCATCCTCGGGACAAACGCCGAGACTTTTCTCCTGACGCGCGAAGAGCGCAAGCAGCTGGTGCAGATTGCGCGCGAGGCATGCGGGCCCGACTTCCCCATCATGGCGGGTGTGGGCGGACACTCGACGCGCCAGGTGCTCGAGTTCATTGCCGACGCTGCTGAGGCGGGCGCCAACTACGTGCTAGTGCTGCCGCCCGCGTACTTCGGCAAGGCGACGACGCCCGCCGTCATCGACAGCTTCTTCAGCGACGTCGCAGCCAAAAGCGCGCTCCCCATCGTAGTGTACAACTTCCCGGGCGTCTGTAACGGCGTGGACCTCGACTCCGCCACCATCGCCCGCCTCGCGAAGCAGCACGACAACATCGTCGGCGTCAAGCTCACCTGCGGCTCCGTCGCCAAGATCACGCGCCTCGCCGGCGAGCTGCCGCCGGAGCGCTTCGCCGTCTTTGGTGGGCAGTCGGACTTCCTGATCGGTGGTCTCAGCGTCGGCTCCGCGGGCTGCATCGCTGCCTTCGCGAATGTGTTCCCGAGGTCCGTCGTGCAGATTTACAAGCTCTACAAGGAGGGCAAGTACCAGGAGGCACTTGCGCTGCACCAGAAGGCCGCGCTGGCCGAGCAGCCTTGCAAGTCCGGCATTGCGACCACCAAGTACGCTGCTGCAATCAACACGGCGAAGGCTGCGGGCATCCAGGGGGCAGAGGAGAAGCTGAGACCTAGACGCCCGTACACGGAGCCGTCCGCGGCCGCGAAGCAGGACGTCATTACACAAATGGCTGAGCTGGCAAAGATAGAGGAAAGTCTAAGATAGAACTTAGAGAAAGACTCACATATTACCTATTAATCCTTGTTGTCTAACCTCTATGGAGGCTCGATGAACCCAAGGTGCCGGGACACCTAAATTCTAAAATGGACATATTCCTTAACATTGAGCGTTCTATCCACCCGATCATCGTCGCCGTGGGATATTTTTCCCCCTAGAAACAAAATCTTGCCTGTCCTGACGCGAATTCATAACTCCGAATCGTTCATGCTCTGATTAGTTCATGTCGCTCCAACTCTTATAATTTCCACAGGCCGCAACATCTGCCGTAGAAGCAGCGGTAGCATTAGGACTGATAAGAGTGTCGCTGCTGGTCGATTCGCCGATACTAGGAGCGAGACCCGCTCGCTGACTTGATCGCTTTTGCCGGCGAGGCTTCCGTAGCTCCGGCCTTAGTCTCATCGACACGATCTACCTCTCCATCATACTCCTCCCCGTCCTCCGGCCAGCGCAAATAACCTTTGTCGTCGGCCTCTTTGACTGCTTCGGCAAAAAGATGGCCCATGATCTGATATCCCTGTTCGAGAGGATGCGAGCCGTCAGGGCCGATGTCTTCAAGTTGGGGCCTGCCCGGAAGACCTTCCGAGGGGTGTAGCTCGGCTAGCACGACTGGCTTCTTGTCATATTTCTTGAACACTTCGCGGAATTGTTGATTGATGTCCAATATCAGAGGCTCGCAACCCGGCACCCTATTCGTCAATAGCGTGCTCAGCACAACAGTGGACCGCGGCGATGCACTGAGCAAGTAGTCGATGAAAGCCTCCATATGCTCGCCTGCGAGATCGACATCCCGTCGTTGTAACACGTTGTTCGTGCCGGCGTTGATGACGAAGATATTTGGAAGTTCCTCGGGCACGATGTGTGTCGCGTGCTCGTGTATTTGACTAACCCTATTACCCCCGTATGCTTCGAAGTCATTATCCAGCATATCCCCATAGCGTTGCGATCCCACCATGTTAATGGGGGCTCCTAGCTCTTCGAGTTCTGCGCGCAATGTTTTCCGGAAGCCATCGCCGTCGGGTGATGTTTCTCCCTTGACTATGGACGCACCCAGACACATTATCCGTAGGGGCGTGCCGTCGGCGATGCTGCTCGAGTTATCAGGCCGCCAATTATCAGGGTTTTTGGTTGGGCCCCCTTTGTTGTCGCTAGTGTGTCCGTCATCGTCGTCGTTGTTGCTACCGCCACGTGAACTCCCATCACTACCACTAGTGCTACTACTACTGTCACTAGTAGTACTGCCACCACTACCATCATTGCTGCCGCCATTTGTGCTAGGAAGACTGTTGCCTATAGCATTGTGACTGGTGATGCTATTGTGGCTCTGGGGAGTGAGTACATGGGTTGCACCAAGAGCTAAGTTATCCTACTTGTTAGTAGCCGAATTTTATGAGAGTTGAAAAACCGTAGTAAAGGAGATAGCGTATTCACCAATCAGAACAACTGATCCAACCACTAGGATAGTCAACAGAGCGATCGCACGCTTAGTTTTCAAGACAGCGAGACGACTACGCCTTGGAGCGGGCACCGGTTTCTCGAATTCGGCGGTCATCTTCGATTAGATACCTAAGCAGGTATATGGAAGAAACAGCAAATGAGCGGATCCAGCATAGCAACCCAAAAACAAAAAAAGCAGAAGGGAAAGGTAGAAGTATATTCAACGAGAGTGCGACTTGATGGAATCAATCAGAATGCGGTGTCAGGACTGCAGTTGCCAAAAGAGTGATGACGTATTTAGATATCCATTGAATGGCGTTTTGCCAATACCACAGTAGAGGCTGCAAGCCGCATTTTTCGTTATACAGCTGCATACGCGTTGGACGGTTCGATGCGAAGTTGCCAAGGCGCCTCCTAATATTGACGCTTGATTGCTGTGGGAACCGCAAATCGGTCTGGCGGATCTGGGCGAAAGCACTTCGGCACAGTTTGCCGGCTGCATTGTAGTTGCTTCTCTGTCAAAGAGAAGGTCCATCTTCTGAAACATGTCAATGTCGACCTTGCTGACCTATTATGCATTTGATAGATAATATGGGTAACACAGCAGCGCGGATTCCTTGCTGGATTGACAATGCTGCGTCTGACGTTGCCGAAAATAAATTGCTTCCACTGCAGCACTGCATCGAGTGGCATGCTGCATCCACTGCTTCATCGGTCTGAGGGAATGTTCACTTGAAGTTCAAGATGCACTCTTGGAAGCGTGGTTCTTGATTATTATTGGACATAAAGAGCCTATACTAGCACAACGTGTTAAAAAATCGACACTGCTTACATCCGGCGAACCGTCTGCATATTTTGAGGCGAAAACGAACCTGGTCCGACTAGAAAAGCCGTACATGATGATCTACACCGCAGTACAGGGGTGCGCTGACCATTTTCTTGGATAATGTGAATTCTCGATGGGACTTTAACAATTGCAGTCCCAAAGTCATCGCCACTGTAACTACAATCTCTTCAAATATTTTATTATTAGGTTTCACAGTTATAGTAATACTATACTGTTTATTCCAAGGAGGTTAAAAGTCTAATACCGTATTTATAGCCGAATAAGCAAACATATGCCTAAATTGCTATTCCAGCCTTTGTAAAAGCACGATACCCCCCAGCAACCGTAAAATGTGTGACCAATGCAGTTACCTATCTAAACACGAGTCTATACAGAAAGGTCCAATTGCGGATATTCTTTTATGAGATTCCGTATCGGCAGGAAGCACTTCTTATCAGCCCACTCCGGCGCGGCATCGTCATGATGCTCGCAGTATTGCCGTATCTCATCCCAACTCATCCACTCCCAGCCTTCGCATTTGTTGGGTTCCATGATCTGCGATATTTGCATTAGCGTATCGGATCTCTGCCCATCTCGCCAGGAGCTAAAGATACGGAGACGGGGAATTCAACTTACCTGTGGTTGAGCATCCGCGTCCTGCCTAACGCATAGCACGAATATGGTGATGTAGTGCTTTGAATCGGCGTAAAACACGTCATTCGTCACAGCGAGGACCTTGGCTCCTTTGACTCGTAACGCCGTCTCTTCGAGGGTTTCCCGCTCGGCGCATTCGAAGAATGATTCGCCCATTTCGAGGTGTCCGCCGGGAAAGGCCCATGATCCTATATATGCATTCCTCAGTGTCACGATCTCCAGTTCTTTCTTACGTGTCGTAAAATGTCTTATTCGCGAAGACATGGATAAGTGGAGTAGAAGAGTTGCAGTGTAAGTTAAAGGTAACAAAATGCATGCATACCGGCACCGTGACTGCCCGCCCGCTTTCCCATAACCAGCTCTCCTTTTGCGTTACATATGATAACTGCAATACCCACGCGAGGGTTTGGGACTGTCGTAGAAGCCATTATTATTATTAGAAAAATTATATGTCAGATTTGCAGATTGCAGCCGATGGTTGTATAAATCGCGCACAAATACAGATAATAGCTTCTACTTATATTCGGAGCTTTCCAAGGTTAGCCGGTAGGGCAAATCCGAAGAGTCAAAGAGCGGGGTCCGGTCCCGGGGCCTGACAGGGTACTTAGTTAGGGAGCCAGGGGGTGATACGGCGCACAAGGCAGGGCAGACTGTACAGGGTAAGCTCCGCCACCCATTCTACCTTGCGAACAAATGCAGGGAGCTTTTGCAATGCCTCACGTTACTGTACGATTATTGCTCCGCCGGTATATGGGGCAGGGTATCTGTCTGTTCTACATTTCTAAATGTAAATATGTGTATAGTGATGATTCCACCCAAAATAATTACAGCCCTTGCGATAATAGACTGCATTCAAATTCATCGTGGCGAGCCGACGGCATTACGTTCAATCATAACTTCGGCGCCGACCCATCCTTCGCCTTAGCTGCCTCTCTTTCTTCTTCAAGGACGTCTTCTCTCCCCCTTACCTCGACATTTCTCGGCCCTCCCTTACCAAACTTAACCAACACAACTCTTTCCCAATCGCCACCTCGATCACTGCCCTTGAGTTCCAGGCCCGGCTTATCAAGTGCCAGGATGGACCGCTGATCATCATGTCGCAAGCCAAGTGTAACAGGGCTGATGATTTTGTCTGCCCAAGGGATCTGTGAAGTCGGATGTTTCACAGCCTTGGGATGCGTAGCCGTGGGAACGGCCTGTAGAAACGCGCGTAACTTCTTGCGCTGCGCGCTGTAATAATCCCTCGTCCCAGAGGCGCTAAGTGAGGCAGCCGTAGGCGCTCCTGTGAGGAACTGCGAGAGCAGGTGCAGCAGGAAATACTGCGGTGGGAAGAGTATCACCTCACTGCGACCTTGCTTCTCGAGCCACGTCGACACGTCGTTAAAGTGCGCTGCCGTGATCTCGGCCCCTCCGTCTGGAGTCGGGATCAGAGCCTCGTTCTGCGCTGCTGATAGAACCGGGTCCGAGCTCGTTTCTAATGGCAACATGTACACGTACATTTGCGTGGTGAAGCGCTTCGGTGCCATGTTTGCTGGTGTTAACCAGCGAGTGAACGGCAGCAGGTTCTCTAGATTGTGTTGTCAGTTCACCACTGACCTCAAGGTTATCCATCCAGATGGAGAGGAACTCGTATGCTCGTCTTACCTGTATCAGCAACCCCGCCTACGCTTTCTAACCACTTCCCGAAGCTGATTTCATTCTGATAGATGGCCTTTCGCGCCTTATCGCGCTCCAACGTAGGTAAGTTGAGCAAAGGTCCATCTTTGCTGCCTTGACGGGCAAGGAGAATCCCACTCTCTTCAAACGTCTCTCTGATCGCGCCTAACCTGTAGGCTAAGGAGTCTTTGTGCCGCTCAGCATCGGCAGGCGGGGGAATCGTGCCATCATGAAAGTCTGACAGGTTGCCTCCTGGAAAGACATGTGCTGATGCAAATGATGTCGACGTCTTGACTCGATGAAGTAACAAGACTTGGTTTGTCGGTGAAAGAAGTATGATGCTCGAGCTAGGGCGGGGCTCAGTAGGTGCCTTGTCTTTCTTCGGGTCTGACGGCCCGTAGCTTGACGCTCGAACTCCGTCCGGCATGGTAGATGTAGTATGGATAATGACTGGTCGTTTTCTTGAATTTATGATAGTATTTACTTCGGTTTGCTTCTGCACTTGTCCTTGATATGTCCGCACCGTCTGACAGTGAACGAATCTACTCGCTAACACCTGCTGCCAATGTTTCCGATTCTTGAGCTGTCCAATTTGCGGTCTGTTGGCTCTCTCCAAATGGAAAAATGACAAAATAGACGAATTTAATGGTCGCATCTCTGGTATATATCCGAGTTGCCAACGCCGGGGTTATAGCGCGAGACGTTGAGGAGTGAGATGAGAACGTGCCGAGGTTCGGGGATAGTCAGGTAGTGGCGGTATAGCTGATCCACTCCATGCTGATCCTTGTACCATTAGGTTCACCTCGACTGAGTCGCAGATCGCCTGGTATACCAGATAATTACATTAACTTATATATCATCTCTATAATTACATGATGTTCCTAGTGGACACGGTAAAAGAACTAGCATTCATAAGGAGACGGGTGGTAAGCCGCTAACTGGGGACATTTTCATCTCAAGTCCTCGCCATGACTTATCTCCAACTAACTGCTCGATATCCCTGTTTGGTTTCAAGTTGAAATCGGATCCTAAGGAAATACTCAGAACGGGATTCGTCAAACCGGACGTCCTAACTCTAAGCCGTATCACGCCCAAGCCCAGCCTTGTACGCACTAAGCGCCCGATTTCGACTTTCCTTGTGATCCACGATAGCTTTTGGATATCCCGCCTTCTTCGCCTGGGCGTCAGCTCCCCTGCCGTAGGGGTCATGGATAGCCTTTCCCTTAATATCCTTCAGCTCAGGGATCCACTTCCGTATATACTCACCGTCTGGGTCGAACTTCTCGCTCTGCAGCAGCGGATTGAAAATCCGGAAGTACGGCTGCGGGTCGACACCAACGGAGGCGCTGAAGCCCCAGCCGCCGTTATTGGAGGCGAAGTCGCCGTCGATCAGGTGTTCCATAAAGAAGCGCTCCCCCATCCGCCAGTCGAGCAGAAGGTCCTTGCATAGAAACGAGGCCACGATCATTCGGCATCGGTTGTGCATGTACCCCATTTGCTGGACCTGTCGCATCGCTGCGTCTATGATGGGAAAGCCCGTGCGCCCTTCGCACCAGGCGGCGAAGTGGGAGGTGTTGTAGGACCATTCGATATTTGAGTATTCGGGCTTGAACGGCTTGTTCATACTGGCGGATAGGGTCAGCAGATCTATCTTCATATAATGCGTATAACTTCGGTCCCGTACCAGACATATGGCCAATTCACCAGCACGTGCTTGTAGAAGTCCCGCCAGGCCACCTCGCTGATCCATGTTTGAATACCCTCGTTCCCGGCATCGAGCTTCTTCGTTTTATTCCTATCCCTAGCGGTTCGGATTGCCGTCCGCGCGCTGAGGGTCCCCGCTGCGAGGTGCACCGATATCGACGACGTGCCCATCTGGGCAGGAAAATTCCGCCGCTTGGAATATTGGCCGATCTTCTCTTCGCAGAACTTATCCAGCCTCTCGGCGGCTTCGTGTTCGCCCACGGGCCAGAAAGCGTGGAGGCGCTTCGCGTCGTCTTTGGACAATCTTTTGTTCTCGGGCACGTCGGGTATTTCGCAGTCGAAAAGCGCGTCTACTTTGTCTCGGGCGTCCGGGGGATTCTTCGACGGGGGTTCGAAGGTACTTAAAAGTTCGGGGTTTGCGTGTACGTGGGCAACCCAGGCTCGATACCATGGACTGTATACGGCATATTGCTTTCCGCTTCCTGAGGTGAGCGCCCCCGGGGGTACGATGCAGGTATCGTGGAACACCTCCACTGTCACGCTCGGAGTTAGTTATCTCTTTTGATGGTGCTTCGGAAGCGTGGGGATCTTTTACAACATGACTCTAGCTGGACATGAAGTCATGATGTTTTAAGCTGACCGAACGGAAGCATTACTGTGAATTACTTACTGGCCAATCCACGGTCCGCACACATCTTCACCATCTTGGCTTCTCTTCGGAGTTCGTCGACTTCATACTCCATGTTCGCAAACAGATGGCTCGCGCCCCACTCCTCCATGAAGTCAATAACTCGGTTAGGTATTTCCTTGCGCTTGTCTACCGTCTCGACGTATAGCGGAATGTCGAGGGCGGCTAGATCTTTCTTGAGAACGTGTAAGGTCCGTATCATAAAATCCACACGGACTGGTGCGGTTAGATGGGCCTCGAAGTCCTGAGGGCTCACTATATATATGCAGATCAAAGGAATTCCAGCTTCGCGTGCTTTCTCGCTAGCTTCCCACAGCGCGCGATTGTCTGTGGTCCGCAAGTCCATCTTGAACCAATGCACAACGGCATCTTTGACCTTCACCTTCCTTCGAGCTTGGCTCGTCTCTTCGAGGGCGGCAGTCAACTGTTCAATGGGACGTGGAATTTCATTATTGTTGTAGGCTAGAGCGCGTTCGTTGCACATCTCGTGCGGGTAGTATTTGCGAAGCACGATCCCATTCTCCTCAGCTTCAGCAGAAAAGGAATGTGGCTTGCGCAAAGGGTCTGATGCGCCTTTCTCAAGCTTCGGTTTCTTTCTATCGGGGCTGTTCTCAGGGTCGCCGTTCTGCGCAGCTTCCCGCTTGACAGCTCTTTTGGCAGGCATCGTATGGAAGGCGTAAAACTGCGATGTAGTAATCGTGCCAATGTTGCTGTACCTTGTTATTTGGCGATGTTGGGACACGGGTCGATGAGCGTAGGCGCAAAGACGCAATATAACGGTTCTGGTTGTTATTGGCATAGAAGCACAACCCGAAAGACTGAAACAATAGTCTAATTGGTCTTACATTGATACATCTATATGATAACAGCTCAAGAAGAGAAATACGTCAGATGAGATGTAGCGCGCATTCTTGCGCTTTCAGCCAGCCGCGATTGTCAAAGCGCGCTTTTTCGATGACGCAAAAGACATCTGGTTCTGTAGATCGAGCCGCCATCGATCTTGACAAGCTTGAGTGGCTTGTTCACTCCCACCGGTAGAACTAGTAGAATTTTCCGTGTCAAATAACGGCGGCATACCTAACCCGGGCACAGATGTGTAACATGTCATCCGAGAAATCAAATCCATTAGGTTTCATGTCGCAATAATGAACAATTGTTTGAGTAGACAGTTGGAACGTGCTGTGGAGTTGTTGTTTAGCACATGTGAATGTGGCTTAGCACCATAAGTATTGGGTGTGGCTTGACACTTAATTATGTACCTCTTAGCCACAGTCTGGCAAGACAACTTCGTCCATTCTCTCATCAAACCCATCAGATCAGGATGGGCTATTCAATTGCTTTCGATCAAATATGACGAACGGATGCATATGTGTGTGTGTGTGTGTGTAATCACGCCATACTCCCGAGAACCGCCAATAACTCTGATTTACCGGTACTTCAAAGCTCATGTGTCGATGTTATTATCGCGGAATTCCACAAGTCGCGTTTCATCATCGAGGAAGCAACGATAATTTCATCCTAGTTCTCACATCACACAACATTGTTGCCTTATTCACCTCTTGTCTTACAAAATCCGCTCACGTGACATGTTTATTGCTGCCTGCTTATTGGGAAAATGCACTTGGCGCTAGCTCAAGTGTGATCCTCTAACTAGACTATGGCGGTTTTCTCTCTTCGAAGGGAGCGTTTGGACTTTGAAGTACAGTTACAGACACCATCATGTCAAGCCTAGAGAATTTAGAAGAGCCCATACCAAGCTTTACCATCGACTTAGCCAGGCCGCCTCGTGAACGATACCACGATGTAGTACAGGTCTTCGGATCGCGTATGCGTTCCCTTACGGGGTTATTTGACAACCTGCTGTCAATGTTCATCGCCTCTACATGGCTCCGAACGATCGTTATAGGTCTGTCCAAAGTCTGCCTACGCCGGGTCTGTGATAAGGAGGAGAACGAGGAGGTCAGAGGCATCTCGGCCGCGTCAGGTGTGCCGTTATACTTGCTTGTTGCCCTAAACAACCTCTTGGATTGCCTTCTAGGCTGTACCTCTGGGGCTGTGCCTGTGTCACTCGGTAAGACTGCGCGGAAAAGTGATGATGGGACAGGCTTGGCCCACACGAGGCTCTTACACTTTAGAACTTTGGATTGGGGTATGGATGAACTGCGGGATTTACTCGTCGTACTCAACTTTGTGGACTCATCATCAGATGATCCAGGCCGGGTAATTGCACAATCGATTACTTATGCTGGATTTGTTGGCTCATTGACAGCAGTTAAGTATGTGTATAAGATGTCGAACCCCTTTTCAACCTAACGAAACTTATATTTGTGGTAGGCCGGGTCTTTCTATCTCGCTAAATCACCGACCATGCCATGACTGCCCTAGCAGACAGCTTCGCTGGCATCAGCTTTTGGTATTGCTTGGGAAGCGAAAATCCATCGGCTCAATTGTGCGATCATTTGTATTGCGTCCCTCCAATGAGGCGACATACAATGGCGATGGTTCAGTTTCACGATTTGTAGAGCAAACGATGACTCTGGCCCCGCTACCAAGCGCTCCGTGTTACCTGATTCTCTGCGACGGTCGGGAAGCTGCACTGATCGTCAAGGATCACAACACAGGAACTATCCGATCAACGCGAGAATTTATCGCTCAGACAAATCACGATCCTGAAGGTCATGATAACGGCGTAGCACATACGCACGAAGTATCTCGACGAGACCGACACGAAGTGATCACATCATCATTTGGAGTCGAGGATTGGGTAGATGAGTCAATTGATAGATTGCAATGTCTCCAAAAGAAATGGGGCCGCTTCGTAGTTAGGTATCGAGCGAAAAATCCGACGCTACCGTTAGCAAAACCGAGTATCACAGAAAGGACACTTCGGACATGGATGTCAGACTATCCGACGCTTAATGAGTGCAGCCATTTCACAACCGTTCTGGACCCAGTTACTGGCAAAATCCGGTGGCTAATAAGAGGACAGCTAGATGACCCTGAAGATTGACATAGAAACGCCAAGCGCAGTTGCTTTAGAATGCGCCTCACTACGCAGGTTAGCTCTGTCATCATAGTGATCACGGCATCTACTTTACAAAATCCAATGGAAACGAATTGCATAGAAGAACAAGCAGACAGGTGCACAAGCAAGGCATTGTACTCTTGATGTACTCTTGATGTTAAATGTATGACCCGTATCTGTACCATGATGATCAGCTCGAGCACCACGGCTTTTTCAAGGCCACTACTCGATCTCCGGCACGAAGACTATCAAGGTAGCCCCAGACCCCTCGCCCATGGATTCACTCGGAGGTGGATGCGAGAAGACTTAGCCAGCCGGGAAATTAATTCGTCACCACCAAAACGGACACATGGCTGAAGGATCAG
This sequence comes from Xylaria sp. 218_066, assembly GCA_019843955.1. Classification (NCBI taxonomy): domain Eukaryota; kingdom Fungi; phylum Ascomycota; class Sordariomycetes; order Xylariales; family Xylariaceae; genus Xylaria; species Xylaria sp. 218_066. Next base: position 331,716 of record JADKYC010000022.1, read on the forward strand.
GTATTGGGTATGATTTTGTTCGCATTGTCATCGTATCCGGAATCGCATTAGGACGGCCGTATTTTTTTTTCGACTAAACTGCAAATACCGAGTGTTTTGCCATGTCGACCTAACCACGAATTTCCCATAAACGCCATTCCCTAAGCGGCCCATGATTAGCATTGTGTATCGTATGATCCGTCATTTGTAGAGTGACATACCGCCAATAAGAAATCCTCTATCGGTTGGGGCTCCAGACGCTCTTCAGGAGGCCGTCCTTCTGGGTGATACGGTTGAAGGCATCATCGCTCTCGCCCTTGGAAGGGTTAGTTGAATGCAATGTGATTTGAAGGGCGGATTTGTGGGGGAAGTACCATGGCGCGAACGAATCCGCTGAGGGCGTAGCTTTGGTTGTTGTCAGTTTAACAATCGACAGTATAAGCCAATGTTCGGGGAGCTCGTACACGTGGTTCTCGTTGGGGATCTGTCTGCCGTTCTCGTCGAGTCTAGCGACCTTTATAATTCGGTCAGCTTGTCGTCAGGCTTACGGTTGGGTGGTTCGAAGACTAACGCTGATTTGGACACTGGCGTGGTCGGTGGCCTTGATCACTGTTTTGTATAGTTGTCAGTGATTGCTTTCTCGCCGGAAGCTCCGCCTGCAGTATCTAGTTCGCCCACTCCAATCGGGTGCAAATATAGTGAAGACGTCAACTTACGACGGCCGGTCGCGCTGCACTTTCGCTACAGAAATCCTACTGTCAGTGTCTGCCCGAGGAACTCACGGCGAAAGAGGAGGAGCTGCATACTGGCACGTAAAGATCGACGAGTTCTCCGCGGTCGTTCTCCATTTTGGCGGTTAGGGGTGAGTTGGCGGGTAGGAGATCGGAAATGTCGTTGATGATGGTTTTTGTCGCGAAGGAATTTCAGCAATTTTGACCCAGGCTGGCAGATGGTGTGGCAGATGGTGGGAGGGATGTGAGTGGTGGGGTTTGCACCCACTGTTATTCTTGGCTCGGTTAAGATCACGTGCATAGTCACCTGCTTTCGAGATTGTTTCGCGTGCGCCCTTCAACCCCGGTTTGGCCCGTCCTAAAGCCCCGCTAATTGACTTTCCGTGGGCTGGGCATTACTTAACCAATCACAACCCCGTCAAGATCAACAACGACAAAGCGCCAGTTACTGAGTGACGGTCTATTTCCTCGCTTTGCATAAGAGATATTCGATTCTCTGGTCAAAATATGACGCTATAGATACTCACATGCTACGGCCATTTTTTTGCTGATTCAACCTGCTGATTCAACCTGCTGATCCACGGCTTGCGTAGCGCCAGGCGCGCATCGTTCTGCCTGCACCGTCTGGCCATGGTTTCCACCGACGCCCTGATGTCTTCTCCGTATCGACCTCGCCCTCTCGATCCGACTTCTGCATTTTCATCTTCGCCATGCCTTCCTTCTCTTGATGAAATATTTCTTAAACAATGCACTAACGGGCCGTCTTTAACCACTACAAAGAACGCCGCGCCTGTATCAGCCAATGCCCGAACCACATTTACGAGTGCTGCTGATATCCTGCGAGAAGCTCCCGAAATCGATATAGATACCGAGGTAATCACCAGTTCGCCTCCACGCAGAGCCAAGACACCGACGAAGGACCGCAGACGGAAGGCACCCATACTTGATAACTTGTCAAATGATCAGAGCCCATCCCAAACCGCTATTGTGCTCGGGTCTTCATCACCACAGCATAAGCCATGGCAGAAATTCAAGAGCAAGTCTTCTTTGCAACATAGCGATCGGTCTTTATCCCCTACCAAACCCGAGCGCCATGTCTCGAACCCGTCCTTGAAAACACGACTTGCCGGGACCAGAGAGACTGTGTCCAGACATTTTAGTGCAAAGGTGGGGGACTCCCTTTCAGTGAACAGTGTCATGGAAGAGAATGGCAAAATTGTCACAAAAGAGTCAGGTGAAGGCGTTATTGCAAACACTGAGACAGAACCTGCTGTTCCCCGTCGAGGTGATTGGACGCCTCCGAAAGCCAATAAGTCGATTGTTCTCGACTCTGATTCTGATTCACGAGAGCTTTTCTCTCCAGTTGACAGAGTACCGGTGTCAAAAGATGTATTTCAAACGTTATACAACCAATATGGAAGACAGGATTTAGATCTATCACCAGAAGCGTGCCCACAGCCTCAGGCTGAGATTCTAAGGAAACGAAAGCGGATTGAGATGGTGTCTACTGGACAAGGTGGGGCGAAGCCACAATCACATGAAGAAATTCCATCGAATGATATACCGCGACCAAACGAGCAGAAACAGCTGAAGGCACCTAAAGAACCCGCCCCGAAAAAGAAGACGAGAACGATTACTGAGCTGGCAATAGCTCCTTTTGCAGCACCAATATTGCCCAGCTTTGAACTCGCGGGTCCTGCAACTAAAGACTCAATGTTGGACTACTTCGATGCTGATGGCGCCGTCAAGGCACTGGTTGAGCATCAATCAGCCGTCATGTCTCAAAGGAAACCCAAGGCTAAAGAGACAAAGCAACCACCTAAAACAAAGCGCAAGAAGAAAGCTGGAACGCAAACTAACCCAATTTTGCTATCTCCAAGTTCTGCGTTAAAACAGTCTTCAAACCAGGATTTCGTTTTCGGGACGTCAAGCCAACTCATGCGAGAAGATTCCCCGACGACGCTGAGGGATCTACAGGCCGCCATTCGTGCGTCTGATAGCTTACACTCTGACCCTTTCGATGAAGGCGTGAACCAACGTTTATGGCAGGCCGGCTCACGTGATGAGGGCGGGGAGCTAATGGAAATAGACATTGTTGACCTGCAGCACAGCCCTACCATGATCACGGATCCAGATTTAGCCGCCACGCCAGCTGGCCGAAGCTTTGTTGACATCGACGAGATACTGGACTCACCGCGGCCGGTAAATTCAGTCGCCAGGGAGCCTTCAGGGTCTGGACAAGCAAATTCCTCCCACCAATCGCAGAGTACGAAGCATAATTCGGACGCAAAGTCCTCAGAGTCAGAAGGCTCGGTAAATACAATGAATTCGAGCCCCCGCCCTAATTACGAATTGCTCACGGATGCTCAACTTAGCAAGCAACTTACATCGTATGGATTCAAACCAGTGAAGAAACGTACCACAATGATTGCATTGTTGGATCAATGCTGGACAAGTAAACATCAAGGTACATCAGCCGGTTCATTACAACATTTGTCGACTTCTACTCGTAATCCAACGCCAGCACAACAGGAACCTGCTGGTGATGTGCCGAGTAAAGCGTCCGCGAAACCACGTGGACGTGGGAGGCCGAAGAAGAACGGCGATACCTTGACATCGGTCGCCCAATTAATTCCGTCGGATGGGCCAAGTAGCAAACGCTCACGCGGTGAGCCAAAAAAGGACAATGCCACTTCTGCCCCTATAAAAGAACCTCTCATCTCCGTGTCAAGCCCTAAACGGCCACGTGGTCGTCCTAGAAAGTCGAGTAATACCTCCGTTGAGATCCCGGACTCCGAGAATGAGATTTCATCACCCGTATCATTGCCTGACTCAGTGTTTTCTTCGCCTCCTCCATTAGATCTTACGATATCAGATGAGGGTGATATGTCCCTAACGTTGTCGCCTACTGATCAACAAGCGGAGTTATTCAAATACATTACTAAGGCTGTGACCTCCGCGCCCCGCTCACAGGACCCGTCGAAGCCGTCATGGCATGAGAAGATGCTTCTTTATGATCCTATTATACTCGAAGAGCTTGCATCTTGGTTAAACAGCGGCGAATTGACACGTGTTGGCCATGATGGGGAGGTGTCTCCGTTCGATGTGAAAAAATGGTGCGAGAGCAAAAGTGTAATTTGTCTCTGGAAACGAAATCTTCATGGGAAGGAGCGCAAACGATATTGATACACGAGTCACGAGCTAAATGTTGGAGTTAATTGTAATACTGGATACCCTTTTTACTAGCACGAGCGAGAATTGAGGCGATTTGTTTTTGAAGCTGCTATAGCATACCTATTCCTGTTTGATCTAAGACTTTTAATTAGTAACTGTTATAGGTCGAAGTGCTGGTTAAGATGACTGATGCGGCATATCCGTATCGCTACTATACTTCTAATTCAGCATGCTGGCGACAGTCACTCTATCGCTGCTGGTCTTATTCAGTAGATTGCCAATCTCCAGCTTTAGAGAGTCTTCGTTGTTTCTGAGAGAGGGCTCCTTTTCCAGCTCCCCTAGCGAATCCAATGGCGGTGCTGTTATGGATTCTTCGTTCGGTCTCTCCGTCGCGACCTCTCCCTTGGAGATTTTGGGGACACGCCTACAAAATGCACACGTCTTATATTGAAGGCCTAACTCCAGCTCCCTACCACAGTAGCACCTACCCTGTGCACGATGGTTATCTCTACGTTGTTGTTCCCTCGAACGTCGCTCTCGACAACGTATACAACATTTGATGTCAGGGCCTGGAGCAATCTCATTGCCGCATTGGCACTTGCCTGCCATCCTATGGATCAATTTGGTCTGCCGGGCTTTTGCCCGGCATAAAGAGCAAGTAATATATGCTTTCTCGCCTAACGGTCGACCACAAGTGCTACAAGAGCCTTGGTCTCGAAAAGCTTTTCGCTTTTGTCTACGCTTGGCAGCACACCCCGAACACTCGCAGCAACCATCTATGCTTCTTGCGCCACAGCGACAGAGCCCACCGGCTCTCCGCCTTTGGTATCTGCTTTTGCTCATTGACTTTTGTACCTCTTTTTCTTCGATGCAACGCTTGCATACGCCTTCGGAGTTGAGGGGACTCTCCGCTGGAGGACCGCCGCAACGACAGCAGAGGCCTAGATCTCCCCATAAGACCTTTCCGGATATGGAGGCTTTTCTGGCTTGTTCGTTTTTCCCGTCTCCCATTTCTGCTATTCTTTTTGCTAATTGTTCTTCATGCTCTTGTTGATGTGGCTCGCAGTAACCTCCCCTTTCGACTCTGGGTTCGATGCACCCAGGTGCTCCGCAGACCATTGGTCTTCGCTGACTGATTGACTCTGAAGCCATTCTGGTATACTAGTTCAAATGCTGGTTGTGTCTAAATGTGAGATGCGCTCGGAAAATAAGTCGAGATCTTATGCCTCAATAGGAATAGATATATTTATCGGTAATCAACACAACAACTTTGTGTTGCGCCGCCTTTGATATATTCTTGACCTTCTCTTATAGGAAATATTCTTTTTACTATGTGGACAAGAAGACTGGCCAAACATAGTAATATCAACAATGAACATGTACAATGAATATTATCTTGCTCTGATAGAGAAACAATGCCATTTATTAATTACCACGCTCTCTTTAGCTCCTACAATGGATGAACCACGATGATCTATCAACCATAATTTCAAATACTTTACACACTAGTATTTGTTGACTATGTAATTTTTCTATAGAGCGATCGCTCGACTATGCCCGCTATTAGACACCCGCGCGCAACGGACTAGACGATCAACAACTCTATGAGAGGGACACAAACGTTACGCTTACTCAGATGAGATGCTCGCTCCTCAAATGTCAATCATCGCTTTATGGGTTTTTACATAATTATCATAGGGTTCTGAATTTTTTATTATTTTCTATATATGGTCGTGTCTGCTTTTTACGTCAGTTAAAAGGACAGCAGAACACACCAAGGCCTTGACTGTAACATAAATTGTGAGCATATTAACAAGTTATAAACTGCTGAAAAGGTATGAATATTAACATAAGAGCAAATTGATTAATTTGAATGCATGATATTGCTCACAAAGCATGAAGTGGTATGCATGATCAGCTTCTTGCCAATATGTCTTTTACAACAAGAAGAAATCGACAAATGAGCAGCTTCCACTATATAATAAACAATTTTCGAGTGCTACCATCCTAAAAAATAACAAGGCATAAGAAAAACACTATGAAATAAAAAGCAAAATAATTGAGAGCTGCAGGATTCGAACCTGCGCGGTTTCCCATCGCGGGATTTATGGTATACCAGGTCAGAGCCCAGTAGAACCTAAACACGACGCCTTAACCACTCGGCCAAACTCCCAGATGACGCATTACTGATTCATGAATTCTGACTGCCAAAAGAACTCCTATATTCAATTTGAGAGGTTGGACCAAAAAGGGTTTGTTTGGCGGGACTAGAATCGTGCTGCTGCTACCCCGCCATGAGGGGCTTGAAGCTTGTCCGCGCTTTAACTAACAAGGACTCAACAGCAAAATAATTAGTCGCAATTTTAATAAGTACATAATATTGTTCTCTATATAAGTCATCGCTTTGATTACAACCATTTACTGTGTTAGTAGGTATTCCTAAGAAAGGAACGATGAACAATGGACAGGATCCCGCCAAAGAGCAGCAAAACTAGTGGACCCAAACAGATTTTACAATAGCCATCTTCGTCAACCCACCCTTAAACTGCGGATCAAGCCATTGACCCCGAGGAAAAATATTTTTATTTTAAGGAAACCATATAGGCAAAAGAAGAACCTGCATCAGCCGTGAATCGAACACGGGGCCCATCGATGGCAACGATGGATTTTACCACTAAACCACTGATGCTGTTGAGACGGTGCGTCGAAATCTCGAGAATCCATCGGTTATGGAGTTCAACGGATGATAGGCGAGACTAAGACTTGCTGCGCCAAACTTGCAGGATCTACGCGGAGATACGAAGTCATATAATTTGGAGCTGGAATATAATAGGTACTCGACGATGCGGAGCCACGTTTTCCTGCACTGCCTTTAAGTCTACTATATCCCAAACTGCTTTTACTTCAGCATGTCTTATGTAACCACTTAGGAGGTAAACACAGTAAAAATTAATAAGGTAACATAAGTACTAGTTGGTGAACATGTAACTAGGTTGTTTAATAAGAGGCCAATAGTTGTTTTTTATAGAAATACTTTAATGATTATAACATTGTTAATGGAATTTGTTAACAACTGTTTATATATATAATATTATTGTTTATTTAAAAAAAATACTATTTTTTGTTGCTTTATAAGAAGTCGTGCTTATGCTTATTCTCAGCTCGATCAAAAAAAACGTTAAATAATTTAATTGTTAAACACATGCACAAAATAAGAAAAATGAATTCTTACCTAGAACTACATTCAACAAAGTTACGCAGTAATACAAAAAACAACGCAAGATTTTATTTAGTTTAACGGTAAGCATTTGCTTCTAAAAGTCGTTAAAACGTTGAAAAGTTTGATATTTGATAAGATGCTTAAAGTCTTGTAGTGCATCTCAAGGCTGTTGTAGACAGTAAAAACATCGCATGAATTATCAAGGTTCTGCGGGAAAAGATCATCTAGTATCTTCTCATATCCTTTCGTAGGCTTATTGCTGCTCCTCCATTAAACATCAACAGGCACCTTAGCCCGGACTAGTGGTTCGTCAAGGCGATCTTCTTATCTCTGATTTTAACTCCGCTGTTCATTTCAAGTTCAACTCCCGCCTTTCCCTATTTGTTACATTGGAAAGTTAGCGCTTATTTATTGCTCTTGTACTGTCGACGCTAAAAGGTACCTGGTGTGACATACTCATGATAGCTTTCCATGCTCTGTCTTCAACTTCTTTATGTCCTCGTCGACTCTCCAGAGCTTTTTAAGGGCCTCTTGGCTCTTTTCTTGAAGCTCTCGAGACTATGAACGGAGCTGTTCACGCTGTACCTCAAGCTTGTCTAGGGCCTCCTCTACGACCTCCTTCTGGGTACGAATATCCAAGCTGATAAGGGCATCTTCACAATTGGTTAATCTGAGGAGAAACATAGGCATAGAATATCGACGAATATTTATTAGAGTAACGAACCTTGTGAGCGGTAATGGAAATCAAATACAGCGAATGGTCGTTGATCGTCATCCAGGAAGTTGTCATAGTACTCTGGCTCCGGATCTTCGATTCTCTCGCCAGTTTCTACTCTGTAGGGAGTGTTAGATTTTCTTACTGGAATAACGGTGTATGGAATACTCACCCGAGACAATGAGAGAAACTTCGTCCCTTCACGGCCTTTTGGCTCATAACGGCCTCGCATTTGACTTTGTCGCAATTGAAATCTTCGTTGTTTTGGAGTCTATGTTTTTTCATGTGGTAAACTTTAACTCGGATTGTGCCTACGCTGCTGGTCTTTGCCTATCCGATGTTTTCATTACCCTCAACTACTGTGTGATTAGTGAAGGCAAGAGCAATCTTAATTGAGGTGCGCACTTACTGTATGTTAGGTTCCGAAAACGGAATCGTTGCGAGATTTGTTCCCTCTTGGTGCCCACTATCACACTATCCACGCTATCTTCCCAATCATAGTACATAGGGCCAGGTGGCTGGTGGCGGATTTCAAGTTCGGTGTCGTCGAACTGCACACTATACGCAATATGGTGGCCTTCGTTTTCTAGCTCTGATGTCTTCTTGAACTGCACGCAAGGGTACGTGCCAGACTTAACTTCAATATATTTTGAGAAGTAACCATGTTGAATGTCTCGCTTTCCGCTAGCCGAGGTTCGGTCCCATGTTCATTTCTTCAGTGCTGGTGGATATGGTACGTCTGTCGAGTATAGTGGTACGTTGAACTCTTTGAGGCGCCTGCCTGCTACCTCTATGTAAACCTCTATGCTCGGAATTCCATAGGAGGTTGCCATTTTGGTGATTTCGTGTCAGCTCGTGGGATGGTTATTTTCTTCCAACTACCTCTAAGAGGAAACGAAGAAAGAGCTATGGGAGGGTTGAGTACTGCTAGCAAGTTCGACGATGCGTTGCTTGTCAATAGTGACTTGCGAATTTTTCCTTTTACGCACTGTAGACTCTTTAGAAGTGTTATAACGAGATATGGAATTTTCTGTGATTCCAAGATGGAGCCGTGTCTTACGGTTGCCCGTCTTGAGATATTGGGCTGATCTGAATAAGCGGAAGTGAATAGCCATGTGTGATGAGTGTGGAGCGGACTTATGAGAGAGATATGCACACTTACCGAAACAGAGGGAAGGCGAAGGATGGAAACGAAATAGGACTGCACCTAGAGAGTAGGAATGTGAGTAGATATTCAATAAAGATGATTTACATAGTGTGTAATGAGTGATATGTGGTGAGTGATGTGTACCTACCTAGGTAGGTAGTGAGGGTAAGTGGTAAGTGAAGCTGCAACTTCTAGGCAGGTAGCGGACTTCAAGGGAGAGGAAGGTTGGAACACCTGCGGTTCCCTCAACTTACATTTATCTGCCGAAGAGGAAGAAACGACTACTAAAGCGCTTGTATGGCCGAGACTACATTCGTATGAACCTTTTGGCCTGGCTTCTGCTTTGGATAATGGAGTGAATGCTTCTCACCTTGGTTAGCTCCTCATCGGCGTATTGAGTACTGAAATGCCGGCGGCACCATAGAAAGGTTGATGACCTTTCGAAGGCCAAAATGTCCAAGTCTAGGTTTTGGAGAGATGAGTTAAGGCAAGTATAATACTGTGGCAGCAACGATGTAGAAGTATGCGTTCAAACTAATGTGTTTTGCGGAGAAAATATTTGGGTAGAAGCTTGCTAGGTAGGTCGTGTTATATTCTGGTGATATACATTTATTATTGGGTGGATATACGACACGGGAAAGCGTGACATAAAATATAGAAGTGGAAAGCTCCGACTTCCTTCCTTGTCCAGGAAACACTACTAGCAGGAAATACTAAGCGCCTACCTGCCAAAATATGAGTATCTTGTCAGTTCCAAATGTTTATACAGAAAATAGGAAAGCCGATAACTTCCATTAAGTACCCGCTTGAAGATTATCTATGCATCCTACGCCGTGTGAATTCTCCAAAGCTCCCTTGGGTGGTCGGTGCTGAACGAAGTCCTGGTATGTAGCATCGCAAAGTTATCTGAAACTAGGACATCTCCTTCCTCCCACGAGAAGCGAAGACACACTCGACGATCATATAATAGGCTGTCGACGAGTGGGATTAAACTCTGGGATCCATTGTCGATGCTGATATCCGCGAAACCGTAAGAAGTTCGCCATTTTGGCCAAGGCTGATGCCAGCGAATACATGGTGAATTTCGAGTTGGGTGTCGGACAACTAGCGGAATATCTTCCATAATATGGTGGAAGAACCCGTGACTGCGACATGTCCACTTGATCTTTTCGAGTTTGTTGATATTGTACGCTTGGGGTAGGTACCGCGCGAAAAGATCCGAGGATGCGAAGAGCGTATAGCCATCTCCGGGCTGGGCCGCAGATTGCGAGACAAAATATTGTAAATGAGGGGCGTCCGATACTTTCTTCTCCTTGCCTGTTTTCTCATCCGTGACTGTGATTATCTTGAACATACCGTCGTAATGCATTGGCATTGCCTCGGCCGACACCACTGTAACACTTAGAATCAGTTACCCAGATTTAAGATGAATCTAATTATTTTGGAAACATGGAAACTCTCCGAAAGATTATTTCGTCTTTAACCAGAAGCTGGGCCATATTATTTGGAGATACAAATAGACGAGATTATAACTTACCGCTGTTACTTTGAGGGTCATTGTTAGACTCGTCTTTGACTTCCTGAATGACCCCTGATTTCCAAGGTAAAACTGGGCCAAGATCGTGTGCCTTGGCAATAAACGTTCGGCGGTCTCTAGTATTGGAAAAGCCTCTTAAGACAACAGGAGAGCACGTCATGGCAAGCGTGCGAACCTTTTGCATGTCCACCATCGATAGTGGATAGACAGCTGTTGGACTGGCTGGTCGAATAACGATGCCACAAGGATACAGGTATTCGAACGTGAGCTGCATAGAAGGCCAGTCGAAGACTTTTGATCGCTCGCGAAAGTAGCTTGGGCGTCCGTCGGCGCATACGACATCGTGCGTCATCGCGGGGACCAAGATCGCGTGCGACATTGAGACGCGGCCGTTTGCGTCTCGTACTATATAAAGCACTAGAGTCAATAATGTCCAATCATGGCAAGAACCGCCTAGGACTTTGGGAGCTTGCGGGAGCGGAGAGTGTAGAATGTGCCAAAAGGGTGATTAGAAGGCTTCAGCAGACTTACCTACAGCACCATGCCAAGGGGTCATAACGATCTCATTATCTTGAGGCAGCATAATAATTGATACCTTGGCTGTGTCGTTTGAAGGATGGATTGAAAGACGAATAGAATCTGGATACTTGAGCTTCACGGTTTCGGCAAAAGCCTAGGGACAATTTAGCAAAAACGATTATCACGCAGGTTTGGGCTTGTACAAACCTTTCCTCTGACTATCATTTCTTTGGCAATGCCACCATTTTCTCTCTCGGTTTGGGAGCGAGAGCGATTAGCACGGTCATCACGCTCGCTCATTAAAAACTTCTTGTAACCTTTATATGTCTTCGAGATATCTGGATCATTGGCGATGGCATGCAATACATCGAAGCCACTAGGGGTGTTCGCCTCGAGTAGACTGCGATATTCGGATACCTTAGCGAGGTAGAGTGCCTCATCGAGCTTGTCGGATTCGTGCTCAGCACCAACAAGGTCACAGATACGTGAAAATCGAATATGATGACAATGATTTTGTTGTGCCATTTTTCTTAACTCTTGACCGTATTCCCAAACCTCCTTGTCCGAGACGCCAAGGATATCTGGAATCAAGTCAGTAGCTGCTACATAAAGAATAGAAGAAAAGAAAAGCGATCTTACCATTATATGTAATTCCATCGGAAACGATTGTCAAATATGTATCAGCATCCGTGGCATCCTGTATCGCTAAACAGAGCCCATTGAGATGCAACAGTGAAAGCCTTTCGGCTTCATCTGGGAGTGCCCCTAGAACCTTTTTCGAACGATTGGAAGACTTAAAAGGAAATGCGGGAATCACAAGTTCAATTGGTGTCTCTCGTTCAAGAGCTTTCTGAATTTGCGTCTGCGAATGAACAATTGATTCGGGGAAATCCCAGTCGTTCTTATACTCAATACGGTACCGGTTTAGGACAATGGCACCAGCTTTGGCCCGCTCACGGATTGACTTTGGTGGAGGGGGTATCAGTGCGAGTGGCTTGATGTTGGGTTCAGACTCGGTGACTAGGACACTATCCTTAGGCCTTTTATCATCATTAGTCTTCTGCGACGCATCGCCTAAGAGACGAATTGAGTCATTCTCTTGCTTCCCTGCGGGCGATAAGCGAAGCCTGCTTGACTGGTCACCCACCACTCGATCGAGGTGGAGTGAGATTGGGGTTGGAATCTGAATCGAAGCAACAGACATATCAAAAGGCTAGAAGACTGGTATAGATGGGAGTATTTGGGAGAAAAAGGGGGGGAAAACGACCTTGCCTAGAAGTCAGGGAACAGGCTGAGGCTCTAACGGTCTTACTTATTTCGAAACGGATGTGGCAGTTCCTGCACCATTTATCTGCAGAGACAGGAAGTCGAGACCCGTGAGAGGAATGCCCTTCACTTACATATTACCTGATGTCAGTCATGAGAACAAAACTTTGCCATGTCATGCCGTATTCCGTGACATGAGGTACAAATGTACACCCCCCTGTTACCCTGTCTCTTACTATACGAAACCGATTGATTCGGAACGAATGAATAAAGACGATTACGGCAAGGAGACAGCTGTGTGGCTTATTGAAACGTTGGATTATTCGACACTGCTATTATTAGCTGCGTATTTCAACATATTGACTGTCTGCCTGGTCTTCGGCCTTAGGTAGCTCCGAGCGTCGGGACTAGAATCTCATTTTCGGTTGACTAAAGATCATTGTGGTGTGGACGCTTAACAACGCTTATTGTGTTCCCTATGCAGTATTTCCCCCGTACATCCTGCCTTGTTAGGATAGGCGTATGGCGGAGTCTATGACCGGTAGAATAACTGAGGTACAAACCCAATGATTTATCCAGGTGTGGGTTGGCGAATTTGCACGGGTTTCGGCTTGATTGGGCATGGTGACTTCACATGTATTAATGGCGCGTTTGAATAATTTCCTGAGAGAGAAGCTAAGAGTAGGATAGCAGTTGCCACTCGAAGGTATCTAACTGACATTCTTAAATGAAATATACACGAAGCGCTCGTCCAGGTAAATACTGCCAGATTCGCGGCGCGCCACCTACTGCGTACAAGCTACAGATCAAAGGGAAAAAAGGTAGAAAAACTCATTTAGATTATACCAGCCTAGAATACCGTATAGCCTAATACCCCTACCTATACTCAAATACCGATTTTGATTAATATCAGAGAAGGGGGGAACCTGGAAACGTATATTAGGCATCTTGGCGCTGCCCTGAATGAACTACGGCAGCTGATAGCTTAATTACATAAGCAACGCCGGCTAACAACTCTAGGAACCGTTAGAAATGTGACAAATTATTTAAACTTTAAACGCCGACCGTCATACCCCTGACAAACTCTGATTGTTTAGTGTCTACCCGCGTTGAACAGGGGGTTATTCCCGCGATACCTTTTGTGCGGGTTAGCGTGCCAAGAGTACCTGACCCTTACCGGGCACATTAGTACCATGACTATGGGACACCTGTATGTCCTATGTTGGTAATACATAAGCAATAAGCTTCATTCACATCACGATGCAGTCGAAACGTGGACCCTTGTTTTCCTAACGTCTTGCTTAGTAGTTTGTTTCCCGGAAGCCCCACCGTTTTATGTACCTAGTGATGGCGCTGCTGCTAACACGCGTAGGTAAGGATTATACAACGTCGTTGACGGGAATATCTAGTGTGACATGGAGGATTTCACTGTGTTTGGCCAAGTGACAATGCTTACCTACCTTAGAAGGTAGGCCATTGCACTTAGAATCTGACTGTGAGCCTGACGTGGGTATCAAGCTTGACAATCGTAAATTAGTGTAATAGCTCTTTCGCCTATGAGTCTAACAGACTTACAGTCACTTTGCGTAAGCCGTCAAGTCCGCCTATATCACCACTCTCTCCGATAGATTGGCCATCTCCGCCGTCTTTGCTTCAACTTGGTTGCCGTTACTTTGGTATTTTGTTCTCTATTTTGAATATTCTGAAGTATGGCGTATCTCAACGGACATGTTCCAAACTATGGCCAGCGGTTGGTCCCTAATATCATTGACGATGTAGCTAAAAATGAGCCACTGAGAATCTTCGCTTCGATCCCAATTTCAGACGATGTGAGCAATGGATATGTCGATGTTACTTATCGTGCCATCGCCAATGCTATCAATCGAGCTAGTTGGTGGCTCTCCGAGAATCTTGGCCTGGCGAATACATCAGAGGTGTTCTCTTACATGGGACCAAACGATCTTAGGTATTCCATCTTTCTCGTGGCCGCAATGAAGTGTGGATATCAGGTACGTTGGATACTTTGATCGTAATTTTGTCAGAACCTCATAATACCTGCAGATGATGATTCCATCGACCCGAAATAGCAGGGAGTTTCAAGTCGAGCTTTTACGGCGCTCGAATAGCAAGACAGTACTCTGTGCCCGCAGCCATACTAGACACTTTGAGGAACTTCAGGAGGAAGACAACCTTGATGTCTTCTTCGCGGTCGTTCCGGAGCTTTCTGAGATTTTAGATGACACTGAGGTGGTCGTCTACCCTTTTGACAAATCTTTTTCAGAGATCCGCAAGAAAAAATTCATGATCCTACATACCTCCGGATCTACGGGTGAGTGAGCATATCATTGTCAGATGTTCAACATTAGGACTCATATATCTAGGGCCACCAAAGCCTATAAGCTTTTCGGTTGAGAGCACTACCACAGAAGACGCTCATCAATTACTTGATGACCCTTCTCACAGGCTGTGGTGGCGACTTTTCGCAAACCGACGGTATTTCGTCGGCATGCCATGTTTCCACGTAAGTTAATCGCTAGCAAGACATTGAGCTCCGTTAATGAAAAGGCTTAGTCTGCGGGAATATGGTTTTCATTATTCATGCCTGTCTATTTTGGGTCTACGGTCGTGTACGGGCCTGCAAAAAGACCGTTGACGAGCGATATTGCTTCCAAAAGCATCATATATGGAAGAATCGAAGGTGGAATTTATCCGCCGTCAATTCTAGATGACTTGTCGAAATCACCCGCAAACCTGGAAGAAATACGCAAACTAAAATTCATAGCATATGGTGGTGGAGTGCTTTCGAAACCCGCAGGCGACAAGCTTTCTCGCATCACAACACTCCACAATTTCATCGGATTCACGGAAGCGAGTGCGCCTCCAAGGTATCTCATGGAGCCAGATGAGTGGGACTATTTCGAGTTTCATCCAGCATCGGGTTTCGTTGCTAAGCACTACCATGACAACCTCTATACGATGACATTCGAAAGGAACCCGAAATATGAATCTATACAGGCTTGCTTCAGAATTTTACCAAACTTAACGGAATATTCACCCGGCGGTAAGCGACCCATTCTATGAAATCTATTTTCTCCTCTGAGATGAACTCCTTATTCCTTTTCTCCGCTCTATTCTATATACTGTCCGAAGTTAAATCTCTGACTACTGGTTTTGCAGACCTGATCTCAAGACATCCAGAGAAAGAGAATCTGTGGACTCACAGCGGCCGCACAGATGACTTGGTTGTGTTATCAAATGGGGAGAAATTTAACCCTATACCTATGGAAGAGATACTAAGGTCATGTCATTTTGTTAAAGACGTGATTGTATCTGGCGAGGGCAGATTTCAGGCCTCGGTATTAATCGAAAGAGATCCAGAGGCTGCACTGAGCGCCTCCAGTATCGATGTTTCTGAGGCTTTGTTGCCCTTTATTGAAATGGCGAATAAAAACTCGTCTGGCCACTCGAAAATAACCAAGTCTTTCATATTGGTTGCACCATCACATAAACCATTCTCTCGGTCAGCAAAAGGGACTCTGCAGCGCAAAGCTACTATCAAAAGTTTCGAGGCCGAGCTTGACGAACTTTATGGTGGTTCTAGGGCCAGTTCACTCAATTTAGAAATAGTGAAGCCTCCTTTGGCAACCCGTGTTGAGAAGAAAATCAACCCAGTTTCTAGCCGGCAAGAAACACCACTCAGCAATTCAAATTTGACTAGCACTATCCACCAGGGAGTTGTGCTAAAGTCTGGAAACACCATTTCGGCTGACAGAATACGAGAACTCGTTGCTACCCTGTGCAATACTCACCCTACTTCGGACAAAGATGATCTATTCGAGCTGGGAATGGACTCCTTAAGAGCTACAGAGCTTGTCGATAATCTCAAAGGGATCTCGAACTCATGGCCACAAGATCGGGAAGCTGCTATGAAGCTGCTGTATGCAAATCCCTCGATCCATGGTATCACGAATATCATCCATTCGGGTTCTAATCTGGAAAAGAGCCCTAGGATGAGCGACTCAGCACATCCATCAATACTTGATGAATCTCAGACTAGTGTAGAAGGACTGGTTGAGAAGTACACAACCAATCTGTATCAGCTTCACCCAAGTCGTGCCAAGACAGTAATTCTGACTGGCGCGACAGGGTCCTTGGGATGTTTCTTGCTTGAATCCCTCATCCATGAACCCTCTATAGGCAGAGTTATTTGTTTTCATCGTGGAAAAAACGGAAGGGAGAACCAAGTAATTGCAAGCCGGAAACAAGGATTCCAGTTCAATCCTGGGGAAACATGCGTCGACTTTTTCCAGATTGATCTGTCCCGCAGTGACTTAGGCCTCCATCCAAGTCACCTATCTGACATTTTTATTAATGCTGACGCAATAATTCACAATGCTTGGACTGTTGACTTCAATCAGCATCTCACATCATTTGAGACCCATATTGCGGGTGTACGTCACATGGCAGAACTTGCCGCTCGTTGCCAACGTCAAGCGAGACTCATCTTTGTTTCCTCTATCGCTAGCGTCATCAATTGGGATCCTAGTGGCGGAGAAGTGCCAGAGCAGATTCATACCGACGATTCTGTTGCAGGTGATAGTGGCTATTCCAAATCGAAATATACTGCTGAGCAAATACTCCAGAAATTTGCAGCGTCGGCAGACTTGAATGTGTCTATCATTCGAGTCGGGCAAATAGCAGGGCCTATCGGTAGCTCACTTGGCGTATGGAGTGCTTCAGACTGGCTGCCAATACTTGTAAAAACAAGCAAAACTCTCGGTATACTCCCCAAGTCTCTCGGAACTGGCGATGACATTGACTGGGTTCCTATTGATGTGGTTGCAGAAGTTTTCATAGAGCTCCTGCGCCATGAGCTTTACAACAGCCATGAAGGCCAATGTCGGGTCTACCATATTGCGAACCCATGTAAAACCTCCTGGGGAGCTTTATTACCTGCTACATGTCACGGTCTTGGCAGCGATATAGGTTTAGTACCATTCCATGAGTGGGTTAACAAGCTTCAAGAGCAGGCACGACAGGACTACGATGTTCAGAAGTTACCTGCCCTCAAACTTCTTCCTTTTTACAAGGCCATGGTTGCACCAACGGAGACTCGGATGCCAGTTCTTGACACTACTCATACACTCATGATATCTAAAGCTCTCGCTAACTTGGACGAGGTTCAAGGTGTTTGGATGGAACGCTGGATACCTGCATGGACTTCGTAGCTTTCTTGTTCATTCTTACTGTGCTATGTTTCTACGACTGTTTGTCTTCTCAGCCACTACCAAGGATAGTTTTCCCCATTTTATTCTCCTATGTCAACATGTAAAGTATCATATCCGATTTCGGTTGTAACTACACCAAGACTTTCTATAAAAAGACTTTTCCTTAAGGACAATCCTGCGTCTAAGACTTGAACCAAAATTAGAATACGATTGAGTAACAGTTGGATTTTTAATTGTCTTGGTCCTGTAGATGACAAAAGCTTAGCTGATCACCACTGATCCTGGCATGTTACGTGATAACGGGCAAGCTGTGATGATCGATTTAACTATCGTGTAGCTTATATCTAGGTTTGGATCAATTCTTACTATGTACTAAAAGTCATCCGCGGCAGGGGTGATAGTCTACATATGCATGCCAAGAGAGCCACTTGCAACCCCAGCAGTGAGGCAACCCTACATAACTATAAACCACTTGAGTTAGCTTCCTTTTTGAGCAAGTAGCCCGCCTACTAGATAGTATAGAGCTACTGTGACGAGCGTGGGTGGATATTTGATGTTGCGAGCATCGCAAGTAATTACAGTAAAGCCACCGTAACCGTTTCATCGTATCTTCCTACACTATCGCTGAGTGCTTGCATATCTTATGCTGTTGCAGTTGGCGCGTTGTAATATAGCTTCATTAGGAGTTTGGGGTGGTCAGATACTGGAGCAGCAGGATAGGGAATAGTCATTTGCAATAAGAGAGACCACTCACATCATGTCAACTAATCCTATCAGGCATGTAACCATTGTCATCAGTTACCTCGTGCTTCACCAAGGCAAACTGGTTGACCAATAGGATTTTGAGGGTTATGTACAATGGCGTGCAATAACTATTTCGGACTTAATCGAAGTCTTGCTCAGTGAATTCGTAATGGTTTCGATATGATTCATGCTGCTGACTCCATGTAGACCAGGCTTTATCCAATTAAGCTTTTGATTCCATTTTTGCTTACATCAGGTTGCATATGAATATAATTCCAGCTGACGCCAGCATGTAGATTCCTCCTATATGAAGCCTAGTATACGAGCTTCTCATTATTATCCTGTTCACGCCTTAAGCCAGCTTAAAAGTCTAGCGGTAATTAGTTCTTCTGTGAATAGAACAGACTGAAGGATTCTTCCTGAGAGCACTGCCATCAACATGCCTTTCTTTCCTCAGCCCCCCGAGCCGGAGGCGCTTGGTGTTCACCGAGTAATGTCGCCAACGGCCGGTATGCTCGTCAGTCCACTATGTCTTGGGACAATGGGTTTCGGCGATGCATGGTAGGTTGAACAGATTAACTACAGAGAACAGTAGGCTAACATATTTATGATCCCAGGCCTGAGCTACTAGGAGACTGTTCTAAAGAAGAAGCATTCAAGATCCTTGACTACTTCAAGGAGCACGGCGGTAATTTTATTGACACAGCAAACAATTATCAAAACGAACTATCTGAGATTTGGATCGGAGAATGGCTGGAGTCGCGTGACGTACGTGACGAAATGGTAATTGCCACCAAATACAGCAATGGGTTCCGATTTTATGAGAAGGGCATAATCCAAGGCAGCTTCACAGGCAACTCGACAAAAAGCTTGCACACATCTGTCAGAGCCAGTTTGAAGAAGCTGAGAACAGACTACATAGATATCTTATATGTTCATTGGTTTGATTTCACTACGTCGGTGGAGGAAATTATGCAATCTCTCAACCAGCTGGTTCAAAGCGGCAAAGTCTTATACCTCGGTATTAGTGACACGCCTGCCTGGGTGGTTACAAAAGCTAACGAGTGTAAGTATATGGCATTATTCCTTCCAGCCGAGTGTTTTCATATTCTGAGATAACTGATTATTGCAGATGCTCGTCAAAATGGGATGCGCGGCTTTTCGATCTACCAGGGCCACTGGTCTTGTGCTGCGCGTGACTTCGAGCGGGATATCATTCCTATGTGTAAAGCCGAGGGTATGGCACTGGCGCCTTGGGGGTCACTGGGCGGTGGCTATTTCAAAACGGACTCGGAGCGTGCAGCGAAGACGCAGCAGAATATCGGGCGCAATATCCCAGTAATGGATACCTCTAACCATGCGAAAGTTGGTAAGGTACTTCAAGAAATCGGTCGGATAAAAGGCGTGCCAATGACCACAGTTGCGTTAGCATACGTGATGCACAAGGCGCCGTATGTATTCCCGGTTATCGGGTGCCGCAAGCTGGAGTACTTAAAGGCAAACCTGGAGGCACTTAACTTGGAGCTCAGCCCTCAGGACATGGAGATGATCGAGAACGCAGCACCATTCGATATAGGTTTCCCGATGTGGTTCAATGGTTGCGCCAATCCCGCCAACAACTTACTTATCCAGAATACTGGGCACTACGATTACGTCCAAGACCCCAAGGTTCGTCAGCATAATTTTATTTCCGTATCCCCATTATCAACTGGTCACTAATCATAGTCCTGTAAATAGCCAATCCCACCCAGAAAAAAGCGTGAAATCAAGGAAAGCAAGACAAACGGCAAACATTAGGACTGGTGTAAGGTTAGGAGATAGATAGATCACACTTTCAACAGGGCTACAAAATCAAATTTCTTGTCAACAACGAAGAAATTTATCGAAATGTTCAAAAATGACATATGTAGTGTGAAGTCTATCATTGCAATTATGAATCTTAAATCTTAAATGCTGAAATACTCTTGTAAATTAAGGAGTCGACCCAGTTGGTATGAGCTTTACTGACACGTCGAGCTCCTATCCGGGCACCTAACGAACTTCATGAGACAATCTCTTTCCCATGCTAAGTCGGCTACGAATTCAATATCATTAAGATACGGTTCAAATCTTATGAAATGAACTTATGTAAATAATGAAGCAATGCGGGTGGTTTACGATAGAACCAGCCAATAAGGGGCTTAACGGAAGGAATCGGAGAACTCAACCATTTGCACATACCATACTACACACTCCTCCGATTTTTTTTGTTTATTCTTTTAGTTATAATAGTTGCGTTCTATTTGATTAAGTGATTTCCCGTTGAATTCAGCAATAGTCACTTAGCCCTAAATGCGTATTAGCTCCCAGGCTAGGGTCCCAAAGGCACGTAAATTACTACGGGCCCGAGGCCCGGACCATTTATACACTAACGTCCGATCCTAGTACCATAATTGAGCCACAAGGAGCATCAGCGAGCTAGAACCAGATAAATTTACCCTTCAATAGGACGCCTATACTCGAGGAAGATTGGTTAGGCAGATCATGCAGAAGTTCGGAAATAGGACTGGAGATAAGTGGTAGTATGGCGCTTGCTTAGTACACCACTAATCCAACTTTATTGGTCAGCTCTACGAATATATGCAGGTTTCCGTATAAATTGCCCCCCAGTCCCTACTAACGCCACTGTTTTTATACGGAGTATGCTTAGCTGAATCCTTAGATCGATCGACTTTGTGTCGAAGTAGCCTCGGTAGCAGCCCCGTTGACCAGACCAAGAGATCAACATTCCTAAACTGGAAAAATCGAGCGTTACGTATACATTTGTTGCGTTTTCCTTCCGGGGGGGCTTAGTCACTGCCGGTACTTACTTAGCCGTGGGCAGTTTTTAGCTAGCGGCCCTTCCAAGTACGCCGAATTCCAGTAATTCCCCATCAGATCCAGTGATGACCTCTAGCTGCGGATAGGTCAGTATTCCTCCTCGGCTAGGGCCTTGAAGGCAGGTGAGTTACCCCGGGCCGTTTCACTACCTACATTGGCACCGCCTCGCAACGATAGCTAGCCGACAAGGCTTACGGTCTCCCCAATACAAGTACTATACAAACGTGTAATGTGTGTGCCCTGTTGTGAGTTGTAGGTGTCATGATCTTACAAATCATTAATCATTTTGGAATCTTACCCTGTTCCAAATACTTAATATAGTTGAACGAACACGATGCCCACGTGTTTATGCGTAAGTAAATACCCCTGAGACCACATGCCAAGAGGAATATACATTGATAGCCGATCACCTGAACAACTGTGTCTTGTGTGAATTTAGCTTACTAAACGATAAGGAGCATGCTATCTTTTGTACATAATGTGAAGTTACAAAACCGCTGGTAGCGTAAGTCTGACTTTAATTGTAGTAGGAGGCGAATCCATACGTTGCTATGTATCTACTACTTGACGTAAATCGAAGGAACAAGCCCAATCTACCCCAGATACTTTGCAGACCCTTGCCATTTTGTTATAATTCCATCTTGAGCTTCCAAATATTTCTCTAAGCAGAAAAAAAAAGAAATGTCGTGAAATAGAACTATCGAGAAATAAAGAATGTGCTAACACACCCACCTCTTGCAGTAAAACTTTACTGTATTTAAAAAAACTAGGGGAAGAAATATAATCTTGATAAAGAAAACGAAGTTTCCAAAACGGTAGAATTAATAACAATGATTGTCTTATCGATCATAACGGGAGCCATCTTCCTTGCTCTTGCGTATGTGTACTGGAGTGAGCTAGGTATGAGGCCTAAGGGTCTTCCACCAGGGCCCCCGACCTTACCGATCATTGGGAATATCCATCAGGTAAGTGAAGAGCGGACAATTAAAAGTTTAGCATAAGTGAATATCTGCTAAGATGACACACTAGTTGCCTACGTCTCAACCGCACAAGCAATTTCAAAGATGGGCCGAAGAGTACGGACCTGTGTTCAGTCTCATACTCGGGACTCAGGTTTTGATAGTGCTCTCGAGCGATGTAGCAATCAAAGAGCTCTTCGATAAGAGGAGCGCTATCTATAGCGATAGGCTTGAAATGTTCATAGGACAAAGTCTATGTAGTGGTGGTTACCGGTTCCTCATGCTTGTGAGTATGTTCCAAATGGGATTTCACGATATATACTAACGTCTATCAGAGATACGGGGACGATTGGAGGATGGTGAGATCGCCCGTGATAAATCGATGGGCATCTGTGACTGACGATCTCCTAGTTCCGCAAGCTCGGCCATCAGATACTAAACTCCCATGCTTCTAAGGTTTATGTTCCTCATCAATTACTCGAGAGTAAGCAGTTGCTGTACGAAATGTTACATCAACCAGAAATGTTTTTCGAGAGTTTTCGTCGCTATTCTAATTCTCTGTCAACTCACATTATATACGGGTAGGTGGCGAGTATTGACTTTATTAACAAGTATCTGAGTATCTAACATACTATAGTTGGCGAACTATAAAACATGATGATCCGAGGCTTCTTCAGGTTTTCGAGGGCTTCCACAATTTTGGAGTTTTGGCTCAAACTGGTGCAGCCGCCTTTGCAGACTTCTTTCCCCTGCTTCGTTACATGCCAGACTTTATGATTCCCACCAAGGCTCGCGCCAAGGCTCTTCATCGAAAGGAGATGAAAATGTATCTTGATCTCTGGCTAGATGCCAAGCGAAGTATAAAAGCAGGCACATGCAAATATTGTCTATGCGTCGACATGGCCAAACAGCAGTCAATCGAAGGATTTACTGACGAGCAAGCGGCATACGTCGCCGGAAGCTTCCTAGAAGCTGGTTCAGACACCACGGCTGCGACATTGTATGGCTTCGTCTGCGCTCTTCTCCTCTTCCCCGAGGTCCAGAAAAGGGCTCAGGAAGAGCTGGACAATGTGATTGGTCATTCGCGTTTGCCGACACTAGATGACGAGATGTCGCTTCCGTACATCCGGGCTTGCGTCAAGGAGTCGCTGCGCTGGATGCCAACGGCCGTGCTAGGGGGTGTGCCACATGCCACTATTCGCGAAGATGTATATCTTGGCTATCGAATACCTCGCGGTGCGGGAATCGTCAACAATGTATACGCTATCCATATGGACGAGAGCCGGTATCCTAACCCGCGAGTCTTTGACCCGGAACGGTTCCTTGGTGATACCCAGTCCGCAGCTGAAGCAGCTAGAAATCCAGACCCAAAGGCGAGGGACCATTTCGTTTTTGGGAGTGGGCGACGTATTTGTCTTGGAATGCACATAGCTGAGCGAAGTCTGTTCATCGCAATAGCCCGCATGTTGTGGGCATTTGAGTTCCGCCCCGAGAAGGATAACGAGGGAAACGATATTTTACCCGACGGCGAAACATTGACAGAAGGCCTATCGGTACACCCTCTAAGGTTTCAGGCACAAATTCTCCCGCGAGATGCGGCTAGGGCTCAAATTATTGAGAATGAAAAGTGGTATGAATGAGTTGCAACCTCAGAGACGGATTGATCAAGATTATCATGGGAGCTTGCAGCACTTAGAGGTGTTAGGAAGACGTGCAATTACTTGTACCGAGAGCAAGTAAAATATTATTCATGTTTCAAATATTACTATATCATTCCTTTATACAACCTAGATTGCCAATAGACAACTACAAGTATTCCTGGCCAGCCGCTATTTCTTATGTCTGTTTGGAATGGGTAAAAAGTTTCTGCCCATAATAAGAGAGCTATAGTTAGAAACATCAATTTCGAGAGGTATAGCTACAAAGTCGTTTCTTTTCTGCATTGAATTTGCAAGACTAATTTTTACGTCGTCATCAGGTTCCAAGGTCTTCTTGTATAAATCCGTAGTAGCATGAGAATGACCACGAAGATCGCTTGACCAGTGGGGGATTACCTCTCGCTTGGCTTGAATTTAGCCTTAATGACCTGGAATAGACTGATATGTCAGTATCCTGATTATTTTCTTCCATGGCTTTATTGTTAGGCTATCGTCACTATGATATGCTCGACTATAATATAGCTAAGCATATCCTCCTAGACAGACTTAGTTCATCTCATAATGGAATCAAAAGTCTGCGCATCTTTATTTTATTATGCTGCGTTTCGTTGCGAACACCGACTACATTCACATAATGTGCATAGTCGCCATCACACAAAATTGTTGCGTACAGGTTGTTGGCTAATAGAATCGTTGGTTGGCCCCAGCCCGTTCGTGAAAGTGTAGGTGATCCGCGTCCTGTACACACGATTTGTCCTAAAGAGAAAGTATGCCTTCTGCATAAACGAAATTTTTCAAGATAGCCTCCCGTTGAGATTGACCTATATAGAGCATTCATGGCATAGCCCTATCTCTATCTTAGCAATATTTAGCATCTAGATAAAGGAAACGAAAATGAGGAATATGTAACAAATGGTAACGTACGCCTTATGGGTAAGACTGTAGCAAACACATGGATATAATCTCTTACAGAAGGAGTTCCTGCCATATACGACCATACCCACCGGAAAACTCGGGGTCCCGTCTGCTCCCCCATAGATAAGCCAGTGAGGGCCGAATTAGTAGTTGGGTCGGTGACGACCAGCGAATCCTCGGTGTTGTATGTTTTTTGTTCGTGATGTCAGAAAACCCCTTTTTTCCTGTCGTGAGTACCTGCTAAGCGGTCCCTTTAATGGTAATTGAGATTAACCCCTGAATGAATACAAGTAGGTTAAGATAATAGCCTGGGTGTCACCTAAGAACAGCAAGAGTACGCCAGCTCTTTTTACAATTTTATACTTTTGACGGACCACTATATCAGCTCCAAGACTTACTTTTGAATTGTATCGGCATCAGTTATGACACTTCCCCAATGAGCACACCTTCTTTCACGGCAAAGTGATGATTCAAGATAGAGTTCTCTATGATACAACAGTCGAACAAATGTATTTTCAATTATTTAGCAGAGTAAAATACACAAGAGTCTTTATTGTGTGCTCGTGTGTAAAAGTTATTTTCCAGGATACTTTCTTGCTGATGTTTGGCTTCTTTATTTTACGCCTTTAGTCAAATATATCATTACGTCTCTTTCTCCCCTTATATTCAGTCACAATTTTAATCGCTGTCGGATAGAATACTTGTCCCATTAACTAAATCTTTAACATAACACGCTTCAATATCATAATTGGTCAGTATAACATTTCATTAGCCCTTTTGATTTACCTGTTGGCGGAATGAATAATATGCTAAAGCGTTGAAGTCTACCTAAGGTAGTTGAAGAGTGGGGCTGATTGTCCCCAAGTAAAAGTGGGGTGACGTAGCTGTAGAGCCATAACGTACCGAGTAAGCTACTGTAACTGAAGCTTCGAATTCACAAATTCATACATCTAGCACGCACCACACCCAGGCTACGACGATATTCCACATTCAACCCCGATCGCACAGATTTTTTATCATACCTAGGTATCAACAGAACTACTGTTGCAATGGATCCTGGGCGACGAGCTATGATCTCTGGCCGTAAGTCTCCCCCCCGCCGCGACATCACATCTCCTAGACGTGATGCCAATACCAGGATCACGAAGCATCAACGTCCGACCCCAACCAATCCTTCGAGCGTTGCCCGAAACGTCTATTTGAGCCAAGACGAGCAGTCCCAGCGCTTTGTCGCCGATGAAGACAAATTTGTGCTCAAGCAGTCCAAGAAGAAGGCCGATATCCGCGTTCGCGAGGGCCGCGCCAAACCCATCGACCTCTTGGCCTTCAACCTCCGCTACGTTGACACCGACCGCGATGTCTTCGACGACAACGATTCCGATGTCCACATCAATGTCCCTGCGCCGACTGCTGTCATAGAAGCCCTGAAAGAGGCTGAGGCTGGTGAGCTAGATGCCGAGATCGCATCGTACCATACACTAGAGACGAATACGCGGAACAGGGAGTATTGGACCTCTCTGCGAACTTTGCTCGCCTATCATAAACTGCAATTAAAACCCATGGGGCCTGAGGCGCGTGCCATGAGCTCCGTCACCTCCGATGTGGACAAGATTCTAGGCCCGAAGAACATCGAGCAGCTAGAGAAGCTGGAAGGCCAGATTCAGGCGAAGCTGCGTTCCGACGAGGTCATGGACACCGATTATTGGGAGCAACTTCTCAAAAACCTGCAGGTATATAAAGCAAAAGCTAAGCTTAAGAATATTTATGATACCATCCGGGCGAACCGACTCAAGCTGCTGACAGAGATTGACCCGGAAAACGCCGCTGGGCTAGCCGACGGCAACTCTACCACAAAGGCCGTTCCGAAGGATCAGTCTGCAGTTTCAGCTGCCGTTTCCCGGCCTAAACCACTTGCTGCCTCATCTACCACCAGTAATCCACCCCCCGGCACGGCGAGGTTTGCATCTAGTACGAATGAAGACTTCTCACAGGCCACCAAGGCTTTATATGAGCGCGAGGTTGCGAGAGGCGTCGACGAGGACGAAGAAATCTTCACGGCGGAGGAGTCAGTCTCGGGTATGACGAAACCCCAGTGGGCTGACAAATATCGACCACGAAAGCCACGTTATTTTAATCGCGTGCAGATGGGCTATGAATGGAACAAGTATAATCAAACTCACTACGACCACGACAACCCGCCTCCCAAGGTAGTTCAAGGGTACAAATTCAACATTTTTTATCCCGATCTTATCGACAAGACCAAGGCACCTACGTTCAAGATCATTCGGGAGCACGGGAGGAGAAAGGGTGAATCTCTTGCCCCTGCAGGTGAGGAGGATACCTGTCTCATTCGCTTTATTGCCGGCCCACCATATGAGGATATTGCCTTTCGCATCGTCGACCGCGAGTGGGATTATAGTGCTAAGAAGGACCGTGGCTTCAAGAGCAGCTTTGACAAGGTATGTTTTGAAGAGCGCTTCGACTCTTTGTGATTTCCGCAAGGCGTTCCATCCGGCCAAATCCCCCCTTCTACCCCTTTTCGCGACCTTCGAGATGAAGCACCATGTCTTTCTCTGGATTTGATTCGGATGACAGTCATGCCAGCCTCCAGCCACATATGTTGTACAACCACGCACCGCATAGTTTCAGAGTCCGGCCTTCCCACCTCATCCCCCTCAGGTTCGCGTAGGTCACATATTAACAGGATACTTGACTAACGCTTATCTACAGGGTATCCTTCAACTTCATTTCCAATTCAAGAAGGTAAGCATGCCGTGTATAACTCTTCCACCTCTGGCGAGCGTGCTGACACACTGGTTAGATTTATTACCGAAAGTAGGCCGAGCTTTGCAACATCAGTGCCGCGCATAGTAAGGGCATCGGCGAAACAAGAAACCCAAGGTAGACTCGTGCACAGTATCGTGTAGCCTTCATATGGCCATTGCGGCATATCACGATCGCACAGCACAGTGTTAAGAGATGCCTTGACGATTGCCTGTATCGATTCGCCTCACAGAATACCAGTCAACAGTAGGACGGGCCATACTTGGCAAATGTATTTAACAGTGGCTACGGGCGCAGAAAAAGAATTAGAAGGATAGACCTATCGAGCATTGGCTGTGTAGATGCTCCTGTATGGAGTTACCCGATGAGAGAGGTGACTGGTTCAGATGTTGGACAAAATCCTCCGTGGTTGGTTGTTATCTCGCTAGATTCGTGACGCCACCTACGATACAGAAGCTTTCTACGTACCCTTGCCGTCCCACACTAAGCTTCGTCTGTAAAGATCAATGGGTGTCAATGCTGGTCCCCTGGCTTCTTATGTAGCTAGCCGACCCGCGAAATCTTCTAGAAGAGGTATGGATAATGTACAGACGATGGCATCCGCCAAAACCCACTTCCCACGCCAGGATCCGGGTCTAATTTAGGAGTAAGGCTGGGGGAGTCGCCAGGGCGGTCGCGGCCGTGTAACAGTGAATGAGGCGACGTTTGGCGAGTAGATAGATTAGATACAGATTCTTGCTGCCAAAATCCACTGTCACCCAATGCAGGTAGCCGCAAGCAGGAGGGCAAGCCCCGAGAGCGGCCCCCTATGTTGCGCGCCGGGCCTTTTAGAAGAAAAGACTTGCATACGATGCTGCAGGGCGAGGCCTGACAAAGGTCGCGTTACAATGACTTTGTTGTTGCAGGTCTTTGAGTCAATTAACTGTTCGACAAGAGACGGTCTACTGGGGGAAGAGACAGCACAGGTTGTCTCCTTGGGTCACGATAGCTGGGATTTCCTTTCCCCGCCCCCATGACAATGATCGCACAAGCTGTGAGAATAACTCCCCGACTTTACGGTGTACATGACGCCCACTCTGGGCCGTACAGAAACGCACTGCTGTTTGTACAATGAACCGCCAGATTCCCAGACAGGTTGTAGCAGGCATGGCGCAAAGTTACAAACGCATGTACATCTCTAGACGCAGACACATACATGGCACGCACAGACGCATGCGACCCAGACACGTACAGAAGTATATGTGGGTGCTCGGGGGGCAGACGCAGATGTGACAGGTATGTCACTAGGAGTCATCAACAACAATGGCTGCCAAGAAAGCAAAGTTGACGCGTGGGAGAGAGGAATGAGATGTACTTTAAACATGTAGAGACAGGTACTAAAAAAAATGATGGAACAGTACAGTTCCATTCTATGCCAAAAACCAAGAATACTGTCTGACTACAAGTACCTGCTTGGTCTTGGGTAATACCAGACTCTAAGAATACGGGAAAAAAGGTAGTTAATTGCCTATTCAGGTAGGTAGAAATACATCATGATAGGGTAGTATTTGAGGATCTGCACCATGATGGACACACATCAAAAATATATACAGGATGTCTATATCGTGACGCCACCGTAAAGAATATACATAGGGTGGTTCCGGCTACATTGAGCGAAGGTAAGTGTCAGGAATAAACAGAGGATAACCCTGCACGGCGCTTGGGCTCGTTTCACGGTTCTCTTTCTCATTGCAATCATGCTCCCTCGTTCCGGCCCGTGATGTCTACAGCAACGGAACAGTAACTGCAGAGAACACACATCCCCATCTTTGTCCTACCTTTTGATGCGCCCCGGGGGATAATTAAGGAGGCGAAGGGAGAAGAGTGGGAGGTCATCTTGTTCTCACCCTGTGCCGGAGAGCTAAGATGTAGCACCACAAGATGACGGGGCCACTAATAACGACTGCCCATACAAGTAAGTGAGTAAACCTTGATCTACCTACATGTAGGCATGTATACATGTAGGGAGGTAGAGGTAATGTATAGGGGGTTTAGCGCGATCCGGGTGTATGCTGGGATAGAAAGTTCTAATCCCACGCCATTACCATTACCTCTACGTCTGGGGTGGTGTTGTTCAACTCCCCCAAAGTCCCACATCCTGACTGAAGATAATCGTGTTACCTACTTAGTACCTTGCCTATGTATGTAAGGCAGGGTAACAGCCTTGAATGAAGTTTTGGTTGGCAATATGTAGCATTCATGATCCGGGGTACATTCACTAGAAGTACCCAAACCTCATTTCCATGCCCGTGCCCATGCCCATGTCCATTGGGATTGGGTTCCCATTTACACGGGGCCCACACGGCATCATCCATTCACTGTCTATTCCAACTCGACGGGAGAACGGTGCTGGACCGTGCGGTGCCCTGCAGTGAAGCCCTTGCACGTTACGGCATCCCGCTCGCCTCTTGAGACCACCTCGAGTGACATCCAGCCTTTTCCTGACCTCGCCTCACTGACCACCACCCAATACCAGGGCAACGGATGGAAAGGAATACGGAAAACCCTACAGTCAATGTTGATACTCAGTCGATTACTTAAGTTGGAAGAATCACCTACCTACCTACTACCTACCTGCCTACCTTCTATCTTCTCTCTTCCATCTTATATACTCTCACCCATCGCCCACCTTTTACCTCCCACTTTCAATCTTCAACTCTCAACCACCATCTCCATCTTCCAACCCTTCTACACTCATCTTCGTCCTGCGCTGGCAGCCATATTCTACATATTGGAGTATCACACTTCTTTTGGTGCTTCCGTGTTTCCCTTCGCCGATTTGTTTCCTCGCTTGACCTCACCTCTGCGCACAACACGAGCACACAAAAGCAAGCAGATAGACCTCTTTTCACCGCGCAAGCAATCAGCGCCTGCAACTGCATTACCTTGGTTTGCCTGCCTGGTCCAGACAAGATATCCACACATTAGCACACGCAGTTCCCTCTCAATTTTCTTATCCACGACTTTGCCCATCCTCTGCTCCAAGGTGTGAGCATCACGCCTTTCTTTCATCGTCAACGTCATAACCGCTGTTGTTTCACTCTACAACGAGAAACAAATACATCGTCTCGCTCATTTCACAATGCAGTGGGAAACCTACAACGAGCAGCTTGACAAATTCGCCCAATACAACTTTGTACTACGATCAACGAATCGGCTCAACGAAGAGCAAATTACCGGAAGATCAGAGATGGCTCCCATGCCAGATTCTCCTCCAAATCAATTCCCTCTTCAAGTTGACTACTCAAATTACGGATTCCAACAGCCACAATGTCCTCCAGCCGCTTCCACCTTTGAGGAAGCATTTTCGTTCGCCTTCCAACAGGCGAGCAGCTCTACCTCAGCCACTCCAGTGGATTGGCACTCCACAAGGCCCCAACAGTTCCCGTGGGAGTCGTCAAACGACCAAATTCCTCGGCAGATGCCGAGTGAGATATACGGTGGATCCAATTTTGGATTCCCACAAGGGCTGAAGCAAGAGCCCCTTCCCAGTGAATCGGAGGAAGGATCCAGTCTCCTAACGGACAGATTCGAAGAGATGGGCAAGACAAAGCTGGAGGAGCCCTATGCGAAGCTCATACGAAAGGCACTCCTCAGTGTCGATGATAACAAAATGGCATTGCAACAAATTTATCAGTGGTTTCGCGAAAACACTGATAAAGCGAACAGTGACGGCAAAGGATGGCAGAATAGCATCCGACATAATCTTAGTATGAATGCTGTAAGCCTCCCCGAATACTCCACTGGGATTTTTGTTGGTGACCTGGCTAATAAATGTTCACCAGGCATTTTTAAAGTGTGAACGAGACGGCTCACGGGATGCAAAGAAGTCGACTGTGTGGCAGTTAGCCCCCTTTGCTATATACGAAGGCGTGCAAAGCACAACCCGATACCGCAAAGGAAACCCAACACGACGCAGCGGTTCTGCCGCACGTAATCGATCACAAAGGAACAATCCATCACGAGTACTTTCCAGCCGCAGAGGCCGTATCAGCACCAGCAAGAACAGATCTGTTGACGTGAGGCGATCTGCATTGACTCGGACTACAAACCCAGATTCATTGTACAATCACATCAATCCAACAATTGGACCTGCGAATAACCAGCTGTTGAGCTATAACTACCCTTATTTTCCTGAACCAATAATGGAGGAATTCAACTGGAATGAACACCATAATCAGTCAATACCGTCAACACCCGAATTCAAATTCAACGCGTACACTTATAACAACTCCTCACATAATGGAACCATGGGTGATTACTCGCAGGGCAACCATTCCCAGGCCTTATACCAGCCACCAGTGGTCCCTAGCAACTACGGAGAATCCCCAATTTCCCCTCATCTCCAAGGTCATAATTTTGACTTTGCTATGCCACCGAACTACGATAATCTCATGCCAAATCCTCAGGAGTCAATTGAGCGAAATTATATCAATTGGAACGTAACATCAGGAACAGACTCATACGCTTAGGTGGCTTCATTCATGTACTGCCTCGATTAGGCAAACTATTGTGGACGCGCGATCAAGCGTTTGTCACATATCATCACCCTTGGACAATGCCCAGCATTACTTGGACATCCAAGGAATCTTAAGTCTGGATACATGTCATAGAAAGAGACTGGCGGATGTTATGTATCCGGGGCTTGGATCCCCTACTCTTTTTCTTTTCTTTTCTTTCGGGTAAAATCCCGTTTTCATTATTCAGCTTTGTTCACGCCTGTTGTTGTGGCCGTGGTATTTTCGTCCTTTCCTTCACCAGCGGCTTTCTTAAAATCAGTGGATCTCCTAATATTATTGCATCCATGGTCGGCTCTATGTCGTATTTTCGTCGCGAATACCCTACTGCACCATCACAGTACAATACACTTCCATTCACACCCAAAGACTCATTGCATTCCGTCGATCAGGGATAATCAAATAGACTGTTTACCGCAAGGGCCACGAGGGGGACGGTAGAAATGATCACCAAGTAATACGGAAAATGAGATGGACAGGGGCGTTGTTGGCACCAAAATTGTCATTACACAGAGAGTCCTAATGTATTATGCAGAATCAATAAACTGCCTTGCTATTTCTTCTACACTTTGCTCAACCGTAATAAGTGATGCATACAGATATTGTTAATCAAGTAGCCAGTGTCAGTGATACCATTGTACTGGTGGGAGGAAATAGACAGCGAAGGTTTTCAAACCGGCTTCGTGACTACCCGACTCCGTACAACGGGACTCTCTCTGTCCCTTGTGACCTAGAGCCTATCATTTCCATTATCACACCAAACGAACAGAACACGTACTGATGCACCGCGCTGCAACGTGTAAACACACAGGTGTAAACACGGCCCGTGCACGACTTCTTCGCTAACGATAAAATCTCCACCTAGAAGCAAGGCTGGCTAACGGGCACTAGGATCGCCCCGAGATGTAGAAGTAAATACGGGAGAGAGTCAGGTGTCAGATTATACACGTGGGGGTGGGCTCGGCCGAGAAGTCAATCTAGATAGACCCCTGCATGCACGTTTTCTCATTGGTGAACGCCTTCGAACGCTCGACAGGGGTAGGGTGGCAGTCGAGGGAAGTTGTACCGAATCGTTGGGACGATTTGCTTTCTGCAGATCTTACTGGTCCGAGACTAGGCAGCTGAGCTAAGTCACTAGACTGGTGATGTGCATATTGAACGTTACTGTGCGAAAGAGTTGGACAAGTGGATAATGGTCCTTTTCTTTTCATTGGTGTTGTTGTTCTTCTTCGCGTACAAGGACTGGGGGTTCGGGATATGAAAGGGAACTGGGGGGGCAGTGGGATTAGAATCCAAATGGCGCGGTTACGGACCGTTTCGAGCGCGCTAGGAAGTTTTGAGTCTTGTGTACACTCCTCAGGAACACTGGGTAGCTGGTTTATTCAATGGGCCTGTCAATGGCGGAAGGAAAACTTTTCGCAAGGTAGCTTGTTGCCAAGCTTGGTAACGGCCGTGAGACGCTGGAGACTGGAATAAATGAAATGGTGCGTAGGTACTTCGGCTCCTGGTCAACCCCTGAAACATGGGCGCGTTCTTCCAGAGAAGAACTGCCTGTAGATTTTCACCGGCCGGGATTTTTGACACGTGGAATGATCTATGCTCGCTAGCCCCTTCGTTGATGAAGAAGGGAAGAAGGGATGGTCCATGAGATCTAGATCCTCAGCACGGACGCTAGTCGCCTAGACGAACAGGTGGATAGGTACATGGGTGAGATAAGTCCGTAGGCGGGTAAACAATCAGTGGTGGGCGGTAAGAAGGCTGATGGCAGTGACCAGGGATGTCTAACCTTGGGAGGTATGCCTTGTCGACACGATTATTGGTGATGCTTCGCAGCCTCATCCTGGCGTTGTCAAACACGGACACATAGACACTGACATACACATATGTTCACCGGCCTTGTTGCCAACGACGATGGTTTCACGTCTCATCTTAAGTGGCAATGGGATATCATACGATGCGGCTCTAGGGAGACATCCAGTTGGCGTGCCAAAGACAGCATTAATAGATTAAAAATGCAAACTACTCATGTGATGATTGGTATTGTGTAATTGTGTACCTTCAACTGTCAATGTGTAAATAAACAACACAACTTTCGGCTCTCTGGTTGTAGCTTTCAAGCGTCCAGTCTTTTGGGATGGCAGGGAGAATTTCAAAGTGTGCAAGTACACCACCAAGAGAGAATGTATGTGGAAATTCGTTATTCTTTGAAGATCGGTACCTGTTAGGATCACCTAGAATAAAGGGCATGTACGTATATAGCTAGTATCTAGCCCACAAAGGAAGATAGACTTATTCGCGCAATAACAAAGCTTATACGTAATTCCCTGTACCAGAGGTTCTAACAGTGCCTACATTAACCAGGCTACATTATTTAATCTACACTAGCAACAAACATTCTTTGTTGCGTGAAGGTCTAAACTATGTTCGCGGACGCATTATGGCTATACACAATGGGACTAGACTCCAAGCTGCACTGGCCCAGCGGTCTTGTGAGTAGTATATATCGCCACTTAGCTTTGAATTATACACTGACAGTCGAATCTGGGGCGTGGCAATATCACGTTCTAGTATCAAATCCTCGTCTCTATCCAGATTTCCAAACTAGCTCTCGCATCGAGTTGTTTCAATCCCCTCTAATTTCATTTTACAGTCTGCGTTACCGAGAGGTTGGGAGAGGATATCACATCTCAATCGGTCTAGAGTTGAAATTCAAAGCTCGATCCTTCTAATAGGACATGCCTCCAACTTGAGGTGCCCAGTACCTGTTTGTACTTCACAAGTGTCGAGGTCTTGGGTTAGATCCGTTCTCCTTTTTCTGTGAATCACGAAGCCTTTGTGATCGATATATTCATTACACAAATAACCCCCGTGCCAATTTTGCTCATAGAGCACTGCAGTATGGCTTAATATTACTGTAAATTAAGCAGGGGCTAAAACCTAACCTACGGAATCGCGCTGTCTACCCAAGGCGTCTCTGTACGGGAGTACGTGTCCATGAACCGCTGGCTTTTCGAGCTTTTGGTATGATTTGCGATCGAATTTGTTAGATGGATCGTGATTGAGCCATCAGTGAACCAGAATTATATCATGGCTCCTCTCTCCAACGATACCTGACACAACGCTACACTCTTAACGTCACCATAACCACTTCTATCTGGGCCTAGTAGAAGAGCGCATAGAACTTGAAGAGGACACTCAAAAAAACACACGCACATATGGCCTAATGAGTGGGTTAAACTCTAATAGGCCAAGTCGGTTTCGATTCCTTTTCTAGTGTAAGCTCATTGAATCTGAGAATCACGACAGAGAATATGTGCCAACCTATTGAATTCTAGAATCCTGGCTGAATTGAACATACACAAGTAGCGCCATGACCTCACCCTATGTCATTGTACTAGCAAAGTACCCTAGTTCGTGATATGACACTGTTGGCGTCCTTTTTAGCCTTGTTGGCTGTATTCGAACCGGAAACCTACATACATTGGGCTTTCAATACAAAACCTAAAGCATAGTACTTCTGACGCACTTGTTAGTGTGCGGGGGATCCTAAGACGCCCCCATCAACTATCTCCGGTTAGATATAGAGTGCTTGCATCATTTTCATGGAAATATAACTGTAGCACTGTATCACGAGACTACCGAAGGTAGAACATCATCAAGTCCAGCGCTTTGACCTGTCTGTAGCTGACCGCAATAATTCTTTCCATAGGGGCTAGTTCCATAAATTTACAATTAAATGTTGAATTTAATACTTTGATTTTGAAGATTTACGTGTGTCACACCTTCGGCTGAGAAAATTATTAGCTGATACGTTCGGATCACCGTGACAGTCGGATCACAAGGCTAATGTTTCCGAGATAGTCATTTACTCCCCGTTTGTGCATGGGGAAGATGAAGACTAGGGATATCGGAGACCTTCTTGTATCGTAGCTGGCTCTGACATCGCTTTAGATATGTATTACGACACTATGTTGTGCTACCAGGAGGCCATCTCCTAGAATTCATTCAATACACAATACAGTCAGGCGGTGATGATCTTAAAAATCTACGGCGGGTACTATTGTAGGCTTATCATATTCGTCACTATGAGAATGAACCAAACGTGCTGTTGCACACCGAAATTCAGACACAAATCTGTCAACCCATTAAGCCCACATTTTGCCCTGCACCCCCACACAATTTTCCCGGATGAGTAATATTTACCAGATAGTTTATATAGCTGGCTCGCTCCGACAGCAATCCTATTGCGGTGCAGCTGGGCAGGGGCTGGGCTCCTGTCACATGCATTATCTCGATGATCGATCGAGGATTGCGATAAGTCGATAAGTCATATATTACGTACATACGCCATCGACATTATTAGAAACGAGCAGCAGATAGGGGCGGGGAGGGGCAGAATATGCCATCCTAAACACACTATTATCCTCGAACCTGGTACTCGGATTGTGGTAACCTAGGTGCTTAGCCGATGTATGGATAAATATGTCACATTTGTCGAAAGAGATTGAATAGTTACATCAATGCCACATGATCAAGAGGCCGGTGAAGAATAAATTGCCTCGCTAATCGCCCAGTATGCCCGAAGGATCACATTGCAACATGATAATCCATCATTCTTCAACGAACAGCGGGTCCAGCCGATGGATCGCGATAGTGGTAAATGAGCTGTCATTTTTTTTTAGCCCTAGTATGTAGACCAAAGAGCGAAGTTCATGACGAATATGTCAACTTTGCGGTCAACTAAGACGCTACGTGAATGTCATGCAGCTACAATCAATCCTACGCTGAGCAACTGTAAATATGACATTCGGTCTATTAAGTCTTGGCCTGTATGCATTAGGGTGCATTAACACCCTGCCGCAGAGCCTCCAAACGGCTCACGTTATACTCCAAAAACGTCGGCGAGAGAACACTCACTCGCTTCCCTTTTTCGTCTAGTCGCATCTTTTTGCCGATGGATTATTAAACAACTTGCAGTGTATAAAACCAACCCATGTAGCTGCTCCTTGTACGACGCAGGGCCCGGATACTCTGCCGACCACATTTGGTCCCTTGTTGCGTTGGAAGAGGAACCATCCGCAGTACGGTTATAATTTTCCTTGCGTTCCCATGCGGTGCGTTTCGGTGGACCGAAGGAGCTACATTATACGAAGAAACCTGGAACCTCTAAATGATGCCCTCTACAGACGCAATTGTGCACCCAGTGCAAACGAATCATCAGACCACAGGTCAGCGTACGGAGAGTCGTTGCCGGCAGGGATGTACGAGCCGGCAACCATCCATGGTGATCGCTGTCTTCTAGAAGGATTCGCTGACCGGCCTAGATGTAGCACGTAGATGATCACCAATGTGTCTCTCCGTGCCGCTTATCTCAAGATACTCGAGAGCTCCTAGAACAGCTTAGGTACCACAATCACCATGATCTGCATGAGCGTGCTACTAAAACATCTCTTGATCGTCACATTTCGCTTGGGGATATTGAATCCCGAGCAAAAACGACCGAGCTTTCGAGAGTTATGGTAGCATAAGTGGATCGGATCGGTATTGATATCATAGGTTCTAAGTGAAGGGTGAAGTGGTAACACTCGGAAATCCTGGAAGGCAGGCAGTAAAACGCATCTGTAGCAAAGAGAACCACTGTGTCCCCTCCCATGGCCGCCGTCTGAGCATTTGACCAGTTTTGATGTCACTCAAATAGAGTCGAAAGGGCTGACGCATAGACGGAAACCCTCCGGCCTTCACTCGGCGTTATAGCTCCAAGTACTGTATGCGGGCATTCATATCAGTATTAGATTTAGTAATAGACAGCAGCTTTGTCTTGCGCGAAGTATGGCCAGCAGCGGACTTGTACTTCAGCCAAGCTTATTGCTCTGCCCCCAAAACACAGAAATGTAATCGTCGATATATCCAGTTTCACTAAAATACCTCCTGTTTATCGCACTTCGGTTACCATTGCCACTGTCACGAGGGCAGTGAAGCATCGGGAAATTGCCGAGTATCCCGCCACGTGGTCGACACTGTTGTCAATACTTTTTACGGCCACTCCAGTCACTATGAGCACCCCCGGGGTCACCCAATTTTGCCACAGTGACTTGAAGATACTTGGGCCTTCGAGACGAGTTACTTGTAGAAGAAAATCAAGAAACCGAGCTGGAAGTAAACACTGTGTTACGGGTAAACACGAAACACGAACTACATACCTTCTATGTATCATAGCCTACGAATTTAGTAGAGCTGTAAATTTCTTCAGGAACCCACGCAGTAAACGAGGACATGCGAAAATGTCTTTACGTAGAACGGGAGTGGCTAAAACCCCGAAGTGAATAACATATTGAAGAGATAGGATACACTATTTTACACTTCGCTGCTGCACTGTCAATACTCAATATCAGTTCCTCTTCCAGGAAGAAAGTCGGGTAACTGCTCGCGAATGAGCCAATGACGAAGGTTACAGAAGGGGTCGCGTGTCGAGAGTCGGGCCGCATCTATTCGCCCGGCATTAGATTGGCCAACAGCAAGGCAGAGCGCTCCGGAACGAACTTCCAAGCACCGCATCGCCGAATCAACCAATCCAACCCCGCACACGCGTGTTGTAGACCTGGCGTGTCCGTCGCGTTGGGAATACGGAGCGTAAAGCGAGGGAAGAAACTGTCCACAGCCATTGCGCGACGCGACGGTCTTGGGAAAAGCAAGGGGGAAAAGTCCTCTTTCGTTACCGCGCTACATAGTATTTGCTAGAAGTAGCCCAGGAAGTTACGTGGACGTCGATGGGCCCCTACTTCAAGGCCAACTAATTCAACTAATACCCATGCCCCATGTCGAAGCAGGATTGTTTCGACTACGAAAGTATACCTTTCCTATTTGGTGGGACATGCCCTTGAAGAACCCAAGCAGGAACTGAAACAGGGTTTAGGGCTTAGGGGCTTAGGTAGAGCGGCTAGGTCTAACACCACAGGAATACATCACACAGGGTTGTGCTGTTGAGCTGACGGTAGTTGCCTCAGACAAATTAAATGCTTCGTGAATGACCGGCAGTTGATCTTCAGCCGCTATGAGATTATGACCTCTTGATTGTCTAGTAATACAATACTGGCAAATATGCGTCTCTAATACACTGTAATATTGGCGGAAGACTCAGCTACATGTGCTTCATACACCCCACCGCTTTTCGCCAGTGTCCTTGGGGAAAGGTTCCTATTCTTTAAAAAGTTATGTATATAGAATAGGTCTAGAAATACAAGACTACAGGTAATATACAGTTACTTTGGATACTTTCCCCTGAAACGACATGAACGTGCCGGCATTTGTCTTCTTGTGTCTCTTCCTGCACCACCACCACGTCCTCGGCCCGCTCCCCGACCTCTACCCGGGCCCCCTCCTCTTCGCCCTCCTCGCCCTCCTCGCCCTTGTCCGCTCCCTCCCTGGGCGGCGCCACCGTCATCATCACTATTGTCGTCGCCGCTGTCGGTATCAGACTCTGAATCTGCGGGGACTTGATTGTTTGCACCTCCTCGTCCTCGTCCTCTTCCCCCCCTACCCCTACCCCGACCCCTATTAACCCTACCCCCTCGGTTTCTTCCCCGACCCCTTTGTGGTGGTTCCCGTCTAGACGAGGATGAGTGATCCGAGCTCAGTTCAGATGCGTCGTTAGAAGAACTTGTGGACGTAGACGAGGCTCCAAAGAAGCTTGGAGTACTTATCGTGTCTATGGAGCTCAAAGTGGACGAAGCAGTCGGCTGCTGCCGTGAGGCTGAGTTCGAGGAGCTCTGCGAAGATGACGACGTAGATGAGGCTCCCAAGAAGCTTGGAGTAGTCGGCGTGTCTATGGAGCTCAAAGAGCTTGAAGCGGGCCCCGGCTGAGTCGTAGAGCCCGGTGAAGGCGGGATACCGCGTAGTGGTTGTTCTGGTGGTTGTTTAATATCCAACATAACCGGTCTCCGATAATGTAACATGACTACTCGATGTGGTGGGCGGAAGCCGGGATACTGTTCCTCAAGCTTTGTAATAACGTTCAACTTCCCCCTGTTAGTCTCAGGATTTGGCCACGGGCATACGTGATTAGAAAACGAGCTGTCACTAAGTGCATCTTCATCCTCTTCATCTTCGTCGTCTTCATCGTCGTCGTCTTTGTCGCCTTCGCCGCCATCACCTTGGTCAGCGTCGTCCATATCAATATCAGTGGTGTCGTCATCACCGTTATTCCGGTCAACATCCATAGGATCACCATCTTGATTACCAGCTCGCTCTTGATTGCCATCGCTTGAATTGATGGTGTTCCCGTCATTGTTTTTCTGCCCATCGCTTTGCACGCCATTATTACGGTCACCGCCATCCTGTGCATTAGAATGACTTGTAACTCCTGATATGTCTCCATCGTCGTTCTGAATAACGCCACTCTTCGCATTAATATGATAAGCTGCGGCCAATTCCCCTGGACCGCCGTCGTTCTGGTTGTCGCCGTCCTGCTTGTCGATATCTTCCGCAACCTCCGAATCCCCTCCATTTTTCTGGTTATCGTTGTTCTCGCTATCGTTGTCGTTCTGATTATTGTTGTTCTGGTTATCGTTCTGGTTATCGTTCTGGTCACCGTTCCGATCATTGTTGTTCAGGTCGTAGTAGTACAGGTCAAAGTCCGAGTCGTGTCTCCGAACCGTTTCCTCGGAACGTATTGTCGTCCATTGATACTGTAGCCGTATTAGTTAGTATTTTACCTCGATGACTGACAGAGCCCCTTGTTGGCCTCTGTGGTATCGAGACCTGCTTAGAGCTGGAATAGACCGCATAGAACATACCGGCATTATCCGCTTTGGTTTCGTCCAAGATACATCAATCGTCCTAGATTAGCTTTCAGTAAGTAGCAATTACTTATACTAAATTTAAGGGAAATATGGAGAACAAGCAGGATGATACGAGCCCAAGCTATCAGACACACTGCAGAGGGCCACCGTGTCCCAGAAGGCGGGTTTAGGATATTAGAAATCACCACCGTGGGTATCTCTTTAGGCGGACCCCCGTAGGAAAGATAAGTAAAGATAGAAGCCGAGGCGAGTTTACTGCCACCTTGCAGAGACAAGCTGCCGGTTTTAAACAATAAAATGTTGGCAATGAGGGCTGGCGGTAGACAGCACTTACCGATAATAGTTAGGGGGCACATCACCCCCAGGACTACGAAACCTCCGAACATGACTTATTGCAACCGGCAATATATTGTTAATAATGCTGTCCAAGTCCGGCACTAAATCAACATTCCTAACCTCTTCGCCATTCGCGTCTGTTTGTGTATCATCAATAGAACTATCTTGACAATTCGGATATTCCCATAGTTTCAAAACGTTAAGTAGATCATCTGAGTATGGCGCATGCTCCGGTCTCATGTATCCATTTATCTCGTCACCTAACAAACATGTGAGCTCTTGACAGTCCAGTGATATGTCTAATGTGCCCTCAACCTCATATACCCTAAATTGATAATGTGCGGAGTAGGCTGTAGTTAACTTGATTGATAGGTTTGTGGAGTAGAGTATGAAGGAATGATGTAGCACCCTAGTAAAGTGGCTTACAATTAACGCCTTCCGGGATCCATCCCATATTGTAATGGCGCCAGTGAACATGTGCTATACATAGCTCCTTGACTGTACTGAATATGGCGTAAGTATCATGCCACTCTTCAAGGCTATCCGAATCCCAACGGCCTCCAAGGTATGTATCCGGATGGTCACCGAGTATCCCACCATGTCC
Source organism: Xylaria sp. 218_066 (assembly GCA_019843955.1). NCBI lineage: Eukaryota > Fungi > Ascomycota > Sordariomycetes > Xylariales > Xylariaceae > Xylaria > Xylaria sp. 218_066. The sequence goes on from JADKYC010000022.1 coordinate 373,445, forward strand.
GGAGTCGCCGAGAACTACCTCAGGAAACGCATTTTCTTCGAAACCCATTTCGGGGCACGGCTCCGAGTCAGGGCGCTCAGGATAGTGGAGGAAAAGGTTGTTAATAGCAATGTCGCGATGATATATTGCTGTGATCATTGGCGTAAGCAATTATATTATCGGCTTTGCCTTGAACGTCTGGGGCTCATGCTTGACTCACGCGTCCATTGTTCGGGCTCATCATCGGTACCAGGTCTGACTCCCCTCTGTAAATATCTCACCGCTTCGATGAGGGTTAATAACACATGCCATACTTAACAATTTAAGTCAGTAACGATTATTCAGAATAGTTATTATGATAGTGTAGGTGGCCCTGCTGATGGGATTTCTGGCAATGACAAGAATAAGAACATAGATATTTTACTCACTGAAGCTTTCTGGGACCGGCCGTATGTCCTGTTCATGAGCTGATAAGAGACCCAGTAAGGAGGCGCCGTTATAATAACTGCAGAGTCGAAATGAGTGAATGTTAATAACAGGGACGGAACACTCACTTAAAATATATTGAGTAAGTGCCACGGCCCATGTTTTGCCAGAGAGCAACCTCGCTAAAATATGTCCTCATCTTCCCCCGTACTTCGAGGGGTCCTATCAGTTGTCCGTCGACGCCCGGCGCGGTCGACAATCTAAGATCAGCCTCGCTTGCTGTGGCGACTGTACCGTTGGGCCTCATTCCACCTTCAAAATCTTGCGTTAGCAGTCATGAAACAAAAAGAGCTTGTCAACGTAAGGCTAAGGTAAATCATACAAATCTACATAAGAAAATCCTCACTTGATATAACATATTGAAAAGGAATACGGGCCTAGGAATGATGTAGATGCTGGTGTGAATACCTGGTATAATCACTTTATTGACGAAAAGGTCCCCAGTGGATACGGATTGCAATAAAAACATGGTTCTGCCTCCGATTACATCGATGAAAATGAACCCATCTTTCTGAATGTCGTCATTAGACGACCATTGATTTTCTTCTTCATCTGCGTTAACGAACGGAATAAAGACCCCGCGATGTCGGTAAATGAGGTCTCTTGGGGCCGCCATCTTCTGGAAGCAATCGTAGAAAATGCCTGACTACTTCCGACCGGCTTCGTGAGAAGCAGTGACACGGATTTTGACTAGGAACTCTTCAGACATCTCTGGGTAACGATCGCACAAAGACAATACTGCCTATGTGCAATTGACCGTTTCCGGGTCTTTATGACAATGCATTAAACTTCCTTTTTGTGGTAGGATGAACCTTGTCACAAATTTCTGTTACGCCTTTGTTTTCAATGATGATAGTTCGAATGTAGAGTCACTTGACCGACAACTAATACACCTACGACCGCTATACTTTGTATAGCTGGGGAGAGATTGCACTATGAGACAACCAAAAAGCAACATCCGAATTACATATATCCTCTGTTATCGTTACTATGGCACCAACGAAAGTCCAATATTCAGAGGTGATTGCAGAAATAAGCGCGCGTGTCTGTTTAGTCAACTTCGTGACATGATTTGCATGTTCTACATAGATAATAAGAAGAGTTGAGCAGTCTACCTAACAATTCAAGAGCCTAATCATAGGCATACCGGGATGAGTTACACAGCATATGCGAGGACTTCATTGAAATAAGTACCATGCGGCATGATGCATTAATGTGGGCGACAATAGAGGCTCTAGCCTGCGTACCATTCAGTATTTCCTTTTTTTTTTCGCCGGAAGTGCGCTCTTCTGATCTAGTTCCTTAGCCAGCTCCGCCCGTTTCCGCTCAACTTTCTGTTCATCGGTTTCCGGTTCTTCTGGTTCTGGAGGTGTATCGGAATGCGCTCTTTTAGATTCTGTACCAGGCTTGCTCCCTATGGCGCCTATCTTTCGAACTTCCGTCTTCTTTGACAGCGTGGAATTGTCGCCAGTACTAGTTTTAGCTTTTTCAGGAGTCGGGGGGGAATTGGTTGTATGCCTGGATTTGCCCCCTATTCGGCCAAGTGCTCCTTTACGTATTGTCGTTGGAGCTTTCGTTGCCGATGTTCGGGGCTTCGGCGAACTGTCGCTGTCAGAATCTGATCCAGATGCAGTCTCGTCGTTAGCTTCCACTAATAGTTCATTCCCAGTCGCAGCTTCAGTCGGCTTTGGCGTTTGCTTAGGCCTTCCGATTGTTCCCAGGCGCGTGGTAGGCCTAGTTTGCTTTGATGGCGCAGGCTGCTCCTCATCTTCTGGCTCCGATGCGGTTTCATCTTCATCATCATGTAGAGTTCGAGACGATTGGCCGACAGTGTGATCCTGAGAGGGAATCTTCGAATTTCCAAGTGTACCTATCTTCGGACGCACTGTGACTCGTGATTGCGTTGCATCATCATCAGAAAGATCAGAATCGCTGCTGCCAGAGGCCTCATGCTTTGCCTCACCACCTCCCGTTGACTTCCCACTGGTGGATGGTCGCGACGAGCCATGCGTTGGTGCAACTTGCACTTCGAAATCTTGCTCATCCACGTGTTCCGAAGAAACATCATTATCGCCGACTTGCTCTTTGGGTTCTTGAAGGAACGTGCTGCTTTCAGGTTCCGCAGAGACTAGAAAATCAGGGCCGAGTGTTGCCCACCAATCGTTAAGCGTGTCGGGCACACTCAGATTCAATCCGGCCGTGCAGCTGAATCCCGGATCACTGAAGACGCTGCGGAGTAAGGATGAGGTATCTTGCGGGCTTTCTATGTTCTGTTGCGATCTCCATATTTCTTGATCGAAAGGCGCGAGACCTTTGATCCTGTCCTCGGCAGCCACTCTGGCAGCCGCATTCTTGGTGGAAAGCGAATTGAAGATGAGCTCTAACGGGGAATTCATCGTATTCAATCTATCCACTAGCTTCTTAATAAGAGCGTCCTTCTCTTTGAGTCTGTTCATAAGGTCCTCGGCCTCACGACGCTGTACATAGTGCTCTCGTATGAGGGGTAGCACAAGCTCTGAAGCCAGAGACGCAGGCTGGCACTTGACCAAGTGAACAGGCCATTTGAGCGCGTCAAGTGGTCTGGGCAGTTCACAGACAAGGCGCAATGTTAGGTCATCCTGATTCTCGGAGTGATTGCCAGCAGCTATACCAATGCTCGTGAGATGGTGATTCGGTGAGGTGGGATCAATGGCGTCCTTGAGCTTGGACAAGAACACAGCCCGCTGTTCGCGATCAGCATCGACCAGGTCGATCGTTGTGTTCTCCTGCAGGCTACGCAGGAGGATCCCTCTCCAGTCCAGCTTCTCCACCCATATGTTGGCTAGGTCGGTGACATAGAGTGTGTACGACGATTCGGCGAAGCAACCAGACACGAATAGAGCCGGCAGCTGTGCGAAGACAGGCAGAGGGTACCATTTGCATGGTGACTCCATCATCAACGAGGGTGACGCGCTTTTCAACTTGAGTTGATCACAATAATGGGAAAACGGTTAGATGAGAAATTAGGTGTTGAAGAGAAAGATCATATCAAGTGATGAATGCTGGATCTGCATCAGGCCCATCAGGCAACATGACCCTGGGGTCTTTTGCTCTATAATCCATGTAATAGTTGGTTGGTTGGGAGAAAGGTGACTGGGAATGTAATCAGACCAGTGTAGAATGATTATTATTACACTGTACTTGGTGATAGTCACGTGACCTATTTGCTCAACTCCTGATCCTAGAACTTTCTATATCATTCGGTTACCATGTCTCAAAATTACACATTCTGATCATGATCTGATACTAAAGGTCTTATTATTTTATTCTCTCGAAAATAGTACCTTTCACCGTCAACAGCAAAAAACTGTCTAATCAGACCAAATCTCAACACTGACTCTATGTTTGTAGCCGGTCGTGTTAGCACCCATTGTCCCTTTTTACAGCTTATTTTATACATTATTGTCAGTCCACTGCTCACTTAGTTATGTATACAAGAGTACCTAAATACCGTCAGAATCTTGAAAGTAGCAGTACAATTATACCTTCCACAAATTTCCGGGACACGGCGAGGCTAGTTGCAGGAGCGGAACGTTACATATGCATATCACGAACTAACTACGTACTATACTGTTACACCCGTAGAGGTTCGACGTTTCGGGCCGCAACCTGGATGGTACTACACCAGAATTTGCTCATCAAGTGTTAGTGTATGTTCAACCATGCACCGCATTGTACGTACATAACGTATTTCGGACTGTATAGCGTAAGCGGAGGCGAGAGATTTCGGACAACTGCATCGCCGTCTACATCATGTGAACACATTGCGTAGAAACAAAAAAAAAAGCAATGGCTAGACAGTGTTGATCTAGGCAGCAGTCACAATACGAACGCTCTCATGGTTACATGAAGGTTGTCCATATCTCAGACAAGGGTGGTTGCTGTAACCAGTTCATCGTAAAGATACTTTGACCCGGGTTGTTAACCCCCTCGCGCGTAGGCGGCTCAGAAGCTTACAGGTGAGAAAAATATCAATCACAGACCTTTACGCGAGTCTATAATGTGGCCAACGGCATGCTACATGTCTCTCAGACAACTCTCGGGTAGGTAGCTTCATTGATGCTGATAGGATAACCCTACGATTCGCACCCGACGTTACACATACTTAATATTATATCATGAAAATAATCATACGAGTGTGAAGCTTCTGCATTCAGTTTCCCGATCTTTTGCTGATCCCCCTTCGATTCCCGAAACATCGATACGAATACGAGACTGAGGCCGAGATAGATGATGAGAAAACCAGTCATCCAAGCTCTTTGTCACACGGGAGACGTCAGAAGACCCATAGACTCCTCTAGTCACAAGACTGAATGAACGGAGTCAATGGTGAACTTAATTCCAATACGATACGGTCGATGCCTGCTCAATAGTTTCAATGGCTGAATCGCCTTGTTATACTCGACGCTCAAGTAACGTCGAAAGACTAAGGGGACAGAGAAAAACCTAAAAGACTGGAAATGGCCAGTCGGTTGGACTACGGTCATATAATAGTCACTGAAAGTTACTGAACACCTCTCGGAAACTAGGGGTACCGGGCACGGGGCCCGCGCGTAAGTATATGTTGACCGCACGTAATCTTAGCTATGTAAATAGGGGGTTTCCTCCTTGTGCAATGACAACAGTCAATACTGGAGCCGGAAGTCTGATAGGAATTTGACTCTATAGAGAAACTCAGCCCTTAGATTTTGCACGGGGACTAAACAATGCAATCTCAGTGAAATCCCAAGTGACTATTTACACGGCGCCATATTATTAGCCAAATCTCGAGCATGAATATATTCATGCTGCCATTTACAGGCGTTCATTTCATAAAATAAACTGTAATGATAGCGCACATTGCATAATAACTATGCAGTGTTTAGCTCCCACTAAGCTAGCCCACAGCACCCCGAAACTGTCTCATCGTCACCATAAGTATGAACTCCGGCATAAGTTGCATACATGAGTTTGTAACTCCGGAACAGGGGAAACCGCATTAGCGGCTCGATACAACTTTGTAGAGAAGATAGAACCTTCTTACACAACATAACCAGCTTCCAGATAGATAAGTCGAGTAAGTCTGGCCTGTCACATACCTCAAGGAAACTTGCGAGTCGAGGGTCGGTTCGCAGTCTCGAGGCACTCGGGGCAAAGTTATTAGGTAAGATACACCTTGCATTTGATACTTGAAATGATAATGTCGAAACTCAGAGTAAGAACCTTCTACACGATAATAATTATGTACGCCATAAACCTACTGATGCTGAGGTCCAAAGCGCCAAGTATTGTTCGAAAGTGAAAAAAACAAAATGCATATGGTTATATACAAATCGCAACTCCTCACATCCAGTTCCCGTGGCGTCTTGTCTGCGCAATAGACCTGTCCCGATCCTCATGGTCGTGGTCTGATAACCATGGACAATGTAGCCTACTAGCCATTCCCATAAACTAAGAAGCGGCTTACAGTATATGAAATGCCCTCAAGTATTAATGCTGTTGATTCCCAGTGCTCACTGCGAAGGGTATGAAAACCTGCATAATCCAACGCCTGCCGAAACACTTTGCTTTTCCGCCCATGAAAAAACTCCTCAGTATGATCGCTCGAATCAAATACCCGCATAAGTAGTGCCGATGAAATCAGCGCCACAGATTGCTCTCCGTTCCTGCTCACTCAAGCTTTGCCCCCATAATCTTAATTCGTCTAGCGTATAGTTGGTCCTTGCCAAGATAGATGGTAGACTCCCCATCGTGTTGGGAGCGAGACCCCCGGCACCATTATTACCTCTTTCTTTGGATAAAATCGTAAACCGCAGGACCACCTCTGTGACCGTGACTAGGATGCTGACGACAATAAGAATGATGACAATCCATGTTATAGCACTCATTTTTGAGTCGGCAACCGAGTCGGAGAGAATTTCGGCAAGATCTAGGAAGACGCGGCATCGCTCGTTGAGCACCTTCGTGCGTGGCCCAATCTCCAGGTAGTCGCGAATAGCGACGTACAGGGGATGTAGTGTGGGCTCAGAGTCCCAGAAGAAGTTGGGAACGTCTAGGATATTGGACGCTGCGAGTGTGTTAGACTTTTTTTTTTTTTGGATCGACAACAAAAACTTCTGGAAATGGGAGACTTTTACGTACAAAGATTGATCTCAACGCGGCTCTTAAATAAGCGCCCGAGGATCTTGACGATCTCCGTCCGCGTCATGTTTAGCTGACCGGTTAAAGCGAGCCGCTTCGGCACATCTTGGGCGTCTGTCAGCGTCTCTGACATGCGTTCCTCAAAGAAACAGAGTTTCGTGCTTTGGGCTATCGCATGACTGATGGTGAGTCTAACCATGTGATCGGATCTCGGCAACAGAGTGATCATGTCGTTAAATATGCGCGGGCGTTTAACGTCATCGTTGTATTCAAAATGGAACTCTTCGGTTTCGAAGTCACTCTGCTCGAGAGGGCGTGTGACGAGAGATACCCCGGTCTCACTCTCGGCAAAAGTGATATCAGCCAGAATAGCCTTCTCCTGCTGCTCCGTAAAATTCCAAAAGACCACAACGCCATAAGAGAAGACGAACATCTCGGCAAATTGTTTGGCATTGGAAGCAAACCTGTTAACAGGCCCAACGTGCCGGCTACCAGGCTGACTGCTGTCCGTAGTTACTGCTGCTTCGTCTGCATATTGTTGACTGTTACCATACCCGTTACTAGGGCTTGAACCTTGCTCGCCCTCCCCGTATTCGTCGTAATACCCCATATGCTCGTCTCGTAGTTCGCTTCGCTCTATTTCGAGATCTAGCACGGTCTTTCCGGTGCCAGGGCTCTTAAGTATGGGCCGGCTCCGTACGCGGTAGCCGTCGACGCCGGGGAGCAGGGGTGTGTGGTAAACAGTGTAGAGACAGTCGTCGTAGAGCTTCGTCTTGGCATCGTGCTTCTTGCGCAGGAATTCCGAGGTAGACTTCATCTTGTAGGACTGTGCGGTGCAGTAGGCAGTCAGCCGCGAAAGCTTTTCTGCCCGTTCGAACTTGGGGAGACGTTCGGCATAGCTCTTTCCCCGGAGACCGCCTCGTTTCCGTAGTACATCACGTTCTTCGTCTTTCAAGGGCCGGCCCTCGTCCTCTACCTGTACCTGCTCCGCGTCTTCGTCGCTCTCGGGCTCGTCCGGGGTCTCGGGAAGCAGCACTAATTTCTCGCTGATTCGCGTCGTTCTCGATGGCATGTTCTGCTGGCCAGTGCGCGATGCTAGATTCGGCAGACCCCCGCCACTCACACGGCGCACACCGGTGATGCTACGTGGTCCTCGCGGCGGAGGTATGCGGGGCTGGCCCGACGGAATCTCCGAAGCATATTGAAGAACATTGTCGACTGATATGAAGCGCATGGGAGATTTCGTCGGTGGCCGACGGGCGGAGTCGCCCCTAGAAGCCATTGTGAAAGTGACCAGAGTTGGCAACAGTAGCGCGAGATGGCAGATAGCCGGCGACGATGAACAGTAGAGTGTGTCGGTACGTAGGGCCTAGTCTACGGGATCGTTTGTTGGCATCAACGAGGCAACTTGATGTACTGTATGGACGGTGTTTGTATAGATAATCGTGTATCCGTGCTGTTCGATCTGCCGGCGTGAGTGCTTAAACGGTTTGGATGTGATGATGGCTGGGCGATGTTTGTCTGTTGTGGGTTAGACTCTTCTCGACATCTTGTTATGTCTTATTATTGAGACTACGGAGTGGGCTTTTGTATTGGCCTCGATTGGAGCGCAATTGATTCACCTTTGTCGCGGTATGTTTTGGTTTTTGTACGGAGTTGCTACAGCTGCATCATATTTCATTACGTCGATGGCGCCGTGGTGTCGATCTTTGCCATAACAGGTAGGAAGTAAGTACTTAGTTATGTACTTGCCGGTAAATAGCGCCTACCTACTGGAGATTATTCCTATGGTGGAGTTTTTTAGCTAGTGTATGTATGTACCTATCCAATTAACCTAGTCCTGCTTTCTCTTCACGCGAGCTTAGACTTAGTAGCGAGATCTCATTTTTGTTAGATAATTCTACATGAACACATATCCATGATGTGCCTTTCCAGTCGTATATCACCAGTGCTGTGTGTGCCATATGAACATTTGTTCATCGCATATATTCCATCCAAGAGAACTGCCAACCGACCGACAGCACATCGCATGAGAACCAGCTACGCCCGCAGATTGCGTCGATCCCGAGGTAACCCTCTGGTTCGTTGTCTAGTATACATAATGCCTATACCTTCTCTCTGCCCTGTTTCGCGACAGAGAACCGGAGATTCGGCGTTTCGACCGCCTCTTCCCAAGTCACTAGTAACATTTTTGAGCTCAAACGTGACAATGTACAGTTTGGTGTAGGTTTCAAAGCCCAGCCCCTAAACTCCAATTACGCATGTATGGAAACAACATCGGATGCTATGAACAAGCTAGACGGTGGGAAAACTTGGGAGGATATGTAATATGCCAGATAGATGCTAATAGGGTGAGTGGACAAAAGAAAAGTAAGTTGATAATGCAAATTGGCCATTACAACTCACTATGCAGCGTAAGCCCTCGAGTCGATCCACCAAGAGAACATCCCTTCCATCGGCAGCTTATCTTCCGTGGAGTTTTTCCTTGAGATAGACCACTGCAGCATACCCAGAACAGCATTGGGTAGTCATGCCGTGAGCACACCACGGGCACCTGACCATCGTGGTAATGGCTGCAGAAACCCCCAGCGATTTGTCTTCCACAACCGAATCTGGCTTGGCCATGCATTCGTATACTCGCGACGGCATATCGTGAAAGAAATGGCAATTGCAGCACTCCACGAGCATTTTGGCAAGCGGCTCTGCTCGGTTGGCGGCTGATACGGCACTTCTGATGCTGCCGGACGAATGTTTCGGCGAGAAATGGGGTCTCAGGGCCCGTGACGAAGATGTTGCGGCAATAGGAGCAGCTTTCCGGGCCTCCTGCAGATACGCGGCACCCATGGAGATAGCTGTCGATAACTCAGAGCCGTTGGTGCTGTTATTTCTAGACATCTTCAACGCCGATTTCCGTGGCATTACTTCTTCTGTGAGATCTGGTGGCGGTGAGCTCGGGAGGCTAACCGAAGAGGTCACCTCACTTGGCTTCAGCTGTAATTGTTGCGGCCTAGAGTAACGGGGCATGAGCTTTGTGGCGGAATGAAGATCCAGAGCGGATTGTGCCCTTGGCGGCAATGGCCGGACTGGTTGCCGATCAACATCCTGCTCATCCTCTTCGTCCAGGTCTTGCATAACATCTGCGAAGCTTACCGACGTTGGTGTGGCTACCAGCGACGGACCAAACACCGAGCCCCTGACCTTGGTCGGCGTAGGTGTTGGCTGCTGCTCAAGGTTTGGTGTAGATACTGTTTCGCTCCAGCTGCCGCCATTAACTTCCTCATTCATTTTAGTTCGTCGAGGTGTTATTTCCTCGGGTTGCTCGCCAAAGGAATCATGAAAGTTTTTGCGAAGCGTTTTATTTTCGGTTCCCGCCACGAATTCTAATAGTGGAGTTTGTGAAGGTTCCAGCTGCGGTAGGGCTTGTCCTTTTCGTGACTGTGGTCGCGAACTATCTGGTGTTGTTGCGGAGTATGGCGACGGAGGTGAATCATCACAGGTGGAAGAAGACGATCTTTCTGAGGTCGTTCGACTCGGGTCAGTTTGTTGCGAATGAGCTGTGGATTCACTTGCCGCTTCAGTCCCTCCTAATATCTTAGCAGCCTTAGATGATAGGCCTAAGCGTTCGAAGGCGGGAACGTCGCTGTCGGAGTACTGAGTCGAGGTGGCGGGCGAGTTCTTTGACTTTTGTTCATTTGATATTCTACCGGTTTCCTTTGGCCGCACGCTACGTCCTTTTTGCTCTCTTTCATTTGCAATTGCTGTCTGCTTGGTATGGACATTTTGGAACTGGTCGCGTAAGACGCCATTTCCACTGTCTCCATCCGACTCCTCGGAAAACGGAAGTCGTGGAGATATAAGGTTGCCGCCGTTGAAAGAATGTAAATCGAGTGCGGGGGGTAGGTAAGAGCTGCCAAAAGATGCAAAATAGTCCACCTCTCTATGTGGCTGTAATGGCTGCTGCAAGGTATCCGGTATATCCTTCTCGAACGTGATCAGATCATCGACAGATTTGCCAGCAATGATTTCTGGCTGCACTTCAGATTTTTGAGATGCTGTAGTATGGGCGTGGTGTTCTGAAATATCCGCATAAGGATGCTTTAACTGCCTTCTCTCCGCCAGACTACCATCTTGACTCTGTGATACTGGACGGATTGTTGAAGCATATGTGCCGATGGAAATTTCGTCATCCTCTAGAATGTGCCCATCGTTTCTATCAGGGGTATCGCTTCTGTTAGAATCCAGGGCCACTTTGCCTTCTCTTCTATTCGGAAGCTTTACACTAGAGGCATTTGTAGCAACAGCATGTGTGCCTTTGGACTGACGGACTTCATCTCTGTGATTATGAGAATCGGCAATTTTCCTGTCGACCCCTACTCCACCACTTTGGCGACCTTTCATGGGATCAGGCACCTGGTCACCACTTGTGATATTTGATCTAGCCTGCTGAGCTGCGCGCGTTGTCTGAGACCGCCTTTCCTGAGCTGTGACAAGAGCCATTACAGTGTCCCGAGTTAGAATCTGGGGAGACTCCGCTTGAACGCGTCGGCCGCTAGGAGGTTTCGATACACTGATCTCTTGCTCGAAGGTGGGTGATTGAATCTCGATCTTGCGAGGCCGAGGTTGCCGTGCACGAGGAGCAATCTCTGGTCCCGGCTCCGTATTTATACTCTTTTGCTTGGGTGGGAAAGCAAAATCAAATGGTTGTTGTGGATGCTCGAGATCAGCCAGTTTTCTCTCGCCAGACGATTTGCCGGACGGACCATTCGTCTTGTCTTCAGGGCTAACATGGGCGGTACTAATTTCTTGCGAGTTGGTTGGATTACTCGAGGAATCATTAGTAGAGCCGTCTCTGGATGGTTGATAATATAGGTACGAAGGTCCTCTGAGCTTATTTAATGTAGATGATAGCAATGACTGTGAACGACCATGTCCTGAGCTCGTAGATGTGCGTGCTGCTGAATTTCTCTTTTCTTGAGATGAGAGGGAATGATCGGAGGTTGAAATAACCGATCTAATCGACGGTGGCTTCCTCGGCCTTGAGATAATCTGATCATGTCCGGTCCGGGTTGCGTTAGGCTGCTGTACTGGTAGTGTCTCGTATTGGATACTACGCAAGGGTTCGTTCTCATCGGCACTCTTCTCGGCGATCTTCTCGGCGGCCTTCCGCGAATCCACCAACTTCTGCACGGCAGCCACATTTCCGTGTTGTAACTTAAATCCAGAAAGAAAACCCCGACCTTTCGGTTTATCTTTGGTTGTAGAGACTAACTCATTTCTTGGTGCTACGTGCTTGCCTAAAGCGACCTGCGACTCAGCCGACAAAAGAGAGGGATTCATTTTGCTGGATTGTAACGAAAAGCCTAAGTTGGGAGCTGAAATCGAGCGATCTGATGCTGTTAACGGCCTCGCCGTAAATGAATCGAGGCGGGTAGACTTGATTAAGCGATTACTTCTCCTCTTGAACGCCGCGTCTTCCTTGTCTTTCGTGCTTTTCTGATCGGCCCCTTTCTTAGGCTTCTTCTTCTTTTTTTGACCGTACTGCTCCCAGCTGGGTGATTGACAGATCGAAGACTCGTCTGAAAGCTCCTCGTCCTCGGGCTCAGAAAATGTCACAGTCTTGGCACGCTCTTCTTTCGCTAATGAGATCTCGTCGATAGATCCCTCCGATCTCATCGTCATCGCCTGAGCCGGCGACGGAGAGATGGAAAGAGAAAGTGAGGGCAGAGCAGCGCTCCGGCGGACGGCTTTCATTATCTGGGTCTGGTGGGAGAGCGGGGGATAGTCGCTCGCACGCCGAGACCGAGGGGTAGGAGGATTGGCAGTGGGTGAGGGGAAAGGAGCCCTTGGCGGATTGCTGCTTGTCGAAGTCGAGGAGCCATGATCTTGATCTTGTTGGATGCGCTTCATCTATAATATGTGGTAAAATAGGACCTCGTCAGCAACGGCGAATCAGGATGTGGCAAGGGGCAAGGGTAGGGTAAGGCAGTTCTGGAACGATAATGTGTGGTCGAAATCTGTAAGCAAGGAGGAGGGTTACATGCCGGGGGAGATTATACCTTGCACATTTTCTCCAGCTCCAGCATGCGAACGAAGCTGTCCGATCGCGAGCGTGGTGCTGGCGGGTCGGGCCCCGGCCTGTGTACTTTCCTCATATTTGCCGATTACGCGTCCAGCGGTGGTAGATGGGACGCCCAATATTAATTGCGTGCTAGTTTCCTCTTTCCTGTCTGTCACTAACGCTGTCTGTTTCGGCTCGTGGGTCGACAACAAGCAGTTGGAGGAGATGCAGCGACTGGCGGACACAGGGCCGGATGACCGTTAGATCAGGGCCGCCGGCATAGGACGGCGGTGCGAGTAAGACCTCTTAGCAGATGTACCGTTGTATCTAATGACTACCAGCGCGGTAACTGGGTGCAGTGGTCTGGGACAAAGAAAATAGCCCGATATACTCCAAGTGTCTTGGCTGCACAGGCCTTCTGACGTCCGTATGGCCGGAGTGTAAATTTAGAGCTATGAACCGGGATACTAAGATGCTGCGATGCTGCGATGTTGGGATACTGGGATGTTGGCTACCCAGCGCTGGCCGATAGCGTTGTGGTTGAATCGGAGCTGCTGTTCACTGTGGCACCCTGCAAAGGACCGAAAAGGTGGTCGCTAGAAAGTTGACCAGATAAAAGATTATACAGAGATGAGGTGGGTGTGATCTAGAATGCGTCTCGTCTGCTGTGTCATGAAAAAGAGAGAACCTGAACTTAAGCGAGCGACCGGTTGCATTGAGCACAGTAAGTAAGGACGTTGATGGCGAGTGAATGGAATACCTCAGTCGCGAACTACTCGTAGATTGCCGTTACTATCTACCGGATGGGACGAATAGATGGAATACAGCACATCATGGAAAGAGAATGGCAGAGGAACGGGCCGTTTGTTGTTTGGAGAAAATGAATCTAGTCACGGGAAGGACGTCACCCATCGAGAAAAAAAAAAAAAAAAAAAAAAGGCAATTAATTACTTGTAACACGACACGAGGAAAATGGTAGATCGGCGAGAGAGCTGAATAGTCAGGCCAGGCTCACGTCAGGTTGCAGACGACAGCGACAACACCAAAAGGAAAGAGCACTTGCTGAGTTCCTCTCGATACGGTACCAGGTTACTAATAAGCAGGGCGTTCCATAGCTACACATGTACAGGTAGGTACCCAGTCCAGCTGCCTGAGACTTGGGCTGGTTTGGTTGGTGCATCTTTATTGAACTGGTTGTATTGCATCCGGTGGTTTAGTGGTATTAACACTTCGGTCTGTTTATTCCTGTTGGTAATGGAAATGGCTGCCAATCAGCTATCAAAGAAACAGGGCGCACGCACCTGCACCGATCTCAATACGAGATTGAATTGAGGCGAAGAGCGAGCAACGTGGCTGAGGATCATGGATCATGGTGGCTACAAGACAACGCGGGGGCGGCCGACACGCAAAACGATACCTAGTACACAAGATGTCCTAGAGTTCTAGGTGCCCTAGAAATTACCTAATCAATAACTATGCATCTGAGCCAGCAGTCCTCATCAATACCCACACATGCTGTAAGTATGTGTATGTAGTTCGGTACCTATATCCGGTGGTGACGAAAGCAGAAGTGCAACTATATAATAGCACTTTGTTGTAGAGATATACTGAATCCGTACTAGACCGTTCAGTTTACTGCGCATGAGACAAAATAGAAAATCTTCATCTTGACGAGAACATGTGAGTGGTTTGTTCACACTGTATGTGTATTTAGGTAGATGTGCTGTTACCAACCAACTAAGAGTATGCACGTAACACTACTTGGGCATGCATGTAGAGGCCTTTGGGATCAAACATATACAATAGACGTATCCATTGAATGTTGATATTTTATCCCCCAATCCTACCTAGCTTAAATTCACCGTACCCCGGACCCAAATGTCTATTATAAGCGACGCCATCCACAGCCGACTATAATCCTTCATGCTTCAGGATTCAGCCTGCAAACCTCCTCTCAGTTGATTACCGCCTGCCTTCTCGGCCTCTACTTCCCCGGAGTTAGACTTACATGTCGGCATTTATCGGGTACGTATATATTCGTCCACTTCAATGCGGGCCAAAAGTGCTAAGCTTGTCGCTTAAAACTTGGAAGACGCTAGGCTGGACTAAAATGCTCGTCATCGGAGAATAAACATGCCCTAATTCGTTGCGCCACTATATTAACCATATTAGCCGCATCGAGCCCCCTGTCTAGCCCTGTCTTCTGTCTTGTTCGAGTCCCGTTCGGCTTGACCCGCCACCATTCCATTTACCATCTAGTTACCTAGTTAGTTAACCTTGTTAGTTAACCTTGTTAGTTAACCTTGTTCCTTGTTAGATCGGGTGAACGTGCTGGCATACCAGCCGTATGCCAAGTACCCGTACGCAACACCTCGCCATGCCCTTGATCTCGCGCCTGCGCATGCCATGCGATGCAACGAGAAAGAGCACGCTCAGATTGCCTGATCTGGGCCTTTCTTCCCACTTAACGGCTTAGTTAGCCGAGCAGAAGTGCTTAGCGAGACGAAAGCTTGGAGTAAAGACGATGGCATTTTGTGCTGCAGAAATGAGGCGAGATGAGCCCATCGTGATCTATTCTGTGGTACCAGGAGAACCACTTTCCCCAATTAATTCGTTTCCAAGCGACAATAAGCGATGCGCCAGCGGGACAAGACTCTATTTTGGTCTGAACACTGACGGGCCACTATGTCCGTGAGCTAAGGTCCGAGCAGCGGGCCGGGTATCGGCACCGGAATGTAGAAAAACGTGCGAACCCGATAATATGAATTGTACGCTGGTCACGGTCTAGACAATAAAGATGAGCCAATGGATGACTTGTTGCAGGTTCACCCGAGTGAGGCGACCAGCAACGTGAATGGTCAGCGCAACACCTATTAGAGGTGACACCATCTTATGATGCATGTTGTGCAGCTTTCGGGTTATTGATCTCGCCATCTTAGCTACTGGTTCTGCAGCTACCTGAACAACACTGCCTCTGACACGCTTACTAGGCACGATATTCTAACGCAAGGATCATATTGCACCCGTCCTGCTGATACGTACTCGAGCGTCGCATTATAATATTAAATCTTATCTTTTTCATAATTTTAACCAAACTCGGACTGATACCAACTCCTGATTTCGCCCGCGGACATCAAGATACTTTCACCGGACAGTGTCTTTTATTTTCTAAGTTCTTCAGGCCATTGGGCAGCACCTTAGAAGTTATTCAACCTTTCTCATTCTACCAACGTAGCCTAAGCTTATTAAATGCCTTGAGGCAGGCTAACAGTCGGTACAGGAAGGCCTACAATCGCTTGGCGGCCGACCAATAACGGCGGTTCTTACATCGGGCGTCACTCGTCCGAAGAAAGGAGTTTTCTTAGGGGCTGGCCAAACGGGTTCGTTGGTCTGCTGTCTGCATCTTTGTAGCGCCTCCTACGATACCCCCTTTCTAGTTCCGTTAGTCAGTGTTCTCCTTTAGCTGAATCTCACCTGGACATGGTCATCCTTTGCGCATTTCTACTGAGCTTGTCTTGGCTCGCCGTCCGCAAGTCTAGGGCGTTATGCATGGCGCTGTCATCGCCTTGTTGCTGGAAAATATACAATTGACCCGAAGGGCCTGAGTCTTGGCTAGGTCGCATATGCTCTCGTAAGACTAAGCGATACTAACACCATAATGCTTGGTGAATTCAGAGTCGCGCGTAAAGGTGAGGAGAGTGAATTTGCGCCTCTCGGTTGTCAAATAGTCTTGGCCTCCTGCAGGTACGGCAGTGTCGGGCTCAGCGCCAGATCCAGCCCCTGCCGGCCTCGCATTCCGAATGGCCGGTAAGCTTGGAAACTACCCAGATTGGGGGCACTGGGGTGTCTTGGGTGCCATATGTACCGTTATTGGCAGGTGAAATCAATGTGTTTAGAGATTCAGGGTCATCATAGCACGCTGATGCTTGGGGTCTAGGCAACGACGTCACATGCGCGGGCTTTTTCGTCTGGTAAGATATTACCACAGCTTTCAGGGATAGTGTATACAGTGTCTGCAGATAATACGAGCATAGTTTCGCTTCTCACGCGAAAAGGCATGCAACCGTTTACACCCAATGTTCAGGTAGCGAGTGCATGTGGAACTTGAAGAAGTACCTAATCACTGATCTTGTCGCTTAGCCTCAGCCGTCACTTACACTACTGTTTCTCTTCAGTTTACTCTGCTTCGCCGCTCGTTCGACTCCTTATAACATCCGTATTTACACCCTGTGAAACTCCGGGTATGCTTAGGAAATAAATAGAATTATCAGCGTAGCTATTCAACACGCATACGGAAGACCAATTTTGCGACATGAGTCGTCAGTCGCGCATTGTAACTAGTTGGACGTAGCTGGTTGCTGTTCCCATTTGCCCACAATTTTCTCGATGGCGAGAAGGGTTCAACAACATACGACAGGGAATAATGAAACCGCTTCATAAATTAGACGGATTTCACTTGCCACGTCACGAATCATATCAACTTTTCCCGACATGTCCGGTCAAATCATTGTAAGTAGCTCGCGACTACCCTTGGCGCGCTTATGCGTCTCTACTAGAAATCTTCTTCGCAAAATACAGCTGTTGCATGCACTTTTTGGAGGCTTTCTTCCTTGGTGTTGGCTAATCTGGGCAGCCTACCCCGGCTAAGCACGGATCGCATACAGAACAGTATCTTGAACCTGGAAACTTACCTAAACCTGTACCATTGTCTCGGATCCGATCACATCACACTCTAAATCTTAAATAACGTTACTTAAATGGACCTATAACCAGCCCTCAGCGCGAGGTTGTGACCTCACTTGGGGTATTCGAATGCTTACGATTAGTTCTCAAAGTGAGAGGCAGAAATGGTTATTCTCACGAAAACAATAGACTCAGCTCACGCTTGGCAAGAACTAGCAAAATTTTGCTCTCCAATGCACTTATTGCACCATTGCTAGCCTGCGTCTCCATCCAGTTCTGTACGAAGCCTTCACCTCGATGCTACATCCTTGCCTGGCGTAAACGGACAAGACATAAGCACAGCATGCAAGTAGGGTATTGATAAGCCGCGGAAGGCCCGGCATTCTTGCGTGCAGTGAGATCCGGCCCCCTTATTTGATGTCTGCTAACGAAGACTGACGGTTTTGCTGCGGTCTGGTGATATTCGGCTGGTCCCGAACATTGGCACTGCTGTCTCATCTTTTGCTTATATGAGAGAAGCTACAGTTGTCGACGAATGAGGCAGGGGATCCGCCTACCGTTCCCCAGATTTCGTGACGACCGAAAAAACAAAATGAATACAACTCCTAAAGAGGGATAACGGCCCAGACCTGCGGTTTCTAGAAGCATTCCTAGCTGAATTGGCTCGATAGTCGCGCCAAGTGCTCCAGACATGCACGACAGAGAATTCACGGGACCGGCTGCCCAATCGCATTTATTGCTTGACGCCCGACCTTCCTCTCCGCTAGCTACCGGTGTCCAGGTCGCCACAATCAATATTGATGATGCGAGAGGCATTCGTAGCACGAAATCCCAGGGCGGCATGTAGAAAAGTCCGCTAGCAGGCAATGCCGTTCGCACTTCCATGCTGCGAACTGTTTTAGCCGGTATTAGCCACTGCCAGGAATGCTGGACCTTGAACATTGAGCTGCCGCTTTCTCTAGGACAACCAGCATTGGCCACATTCTGAAGCTACTGCAACATTTTGGACTATTAATTCATAGTCCACGCGGGACAAATATACGACGAGTCATAATTCCGTCAAGGCGATCAAGGCGTAACTAACCTCCGAATGCTAGGTTGATTACTTTCTCTCTTCACTGGTATCCTCAACTTAACACAGCACACCTAGATATGTGGCTGAATTATAGGGATCTCACGACGCTTCAAACCATCAACAGGCCACGGTATGATGATGAATGTAATTGTTCCCTCACGTACCACAGCATGAAGCGTCGATTGGCTTTTTTGAAGAAATATTGAACCCAATCGCCTCATTCAGCAAGCGCACATGCATCCATCGATAGCCGGGTTTCCGATCCTTGATTAAACAGACCCCAAGAATGAAATTAAGTGATCGACAGCCGCAGCGTTTCCATTACGTTTTGTTTTCTCGTCTTACATCCAGAGAGGTCCTCTTAAGTTCCCCCTACCTATCAAGCTTCAACCTATGATGGTCAAGATCTAGACATCGTGCCCGCAGAGCTTTTGCATTCGACTCACGCTCGGAAACAGTTCCGTTTCTGTCCATCCTTGAGACACCCCTTTCCCGTGTAAGGCGACATCGAGACAATATGGTAAAGGCAGTTGTGGTTCGATATTCTTTTTCAACATTTGGGCTCGAACATGGACATAATCTAGAATCGCACTCACTCACGTAGCACAACAGTGTCGGTAGGTACGCAAGAAAGCAAGCTAGGTAAAAGGCCTCCCCTCACCGAATTCGCATTATTGACCCCGTGAGCCTCCTTGTCTGTCTATTCTATTCATATCCCCCAATATAGAGATGGCGCCGACCTCGCCTGTAGAACTGCGACTGCAACATCCTACCTGCTGACGCAGTGCCTCTAGACATAGCCCGCAGCTCGCTTACGTGTAGATTGATTGCGAGAGACCGTCTCTAGTTTCAGCCGCGAAGCTCTTGGCTTCCTTTTGTCTCCTTTGGGAAGAAATCTGCCATTTCTCATCTGTTGCGAAAACTGTACAATCCATTGCGACATGCTGTCTGTGGTGCCAAGATGCGAGGGGGGGGGGGGGGGGGGGGGGGTGGGGGGGAAAGAAAAAA